>JAUPFT010000021.1:7865485-8412985 GCA_036936625.1 Parnassius smintheus behrii | reverse complement strand
ATGACTGTTATAGATAAGGAAAAGCGGGGACTCCTGACACAGGTTTTCTTTTAAACTTACTAGGAGGACCCATCTACCATATTGTTTATGTATGTTATTTTAAGGAAATAAAGCATTATTATTATTATTTGGGGTATCTATATAGTTTTCTCATCTGGTTGGGTTATATAAATATATAATTATAAATTAAAATGAAACGATAAATATACATAAATATTAATAACATAAAATAAATATAAAAATACATAAATAAATAAAAGCCCAACCAGATGGAAGCCCTCGGCAGGGGAGACCAAACGGCCGAGGGTTAGGAGGAAAGGGAAAGAAACCTTATTATTATGAAAATGAAAATTAATTTAGTGTTACTGTTAGTAATTACCTTAAACTATTTTTAATCAAGTACGGGTGAAAAACAAATATTCAGGCCTCCTAATTGTAAGGATAATATTGTGGTCCATAAATACCTAGAACATTTATCATCGATAAAGAACAATTTTCAATAAATGGTTTCTATATATAGTATATATTTCTTTGCTCAATTTTTTTATAAAATTTAAGCGATAAAGCACACCTACAGTCCACCTGATGGTAAGTGGCTACTGCAGTTCGTTGACATCCGACTGATTATTTTACAATATTTCGGTCAGTTTCACGTGTTTATAATTTATTTTTAACGCATACTCAGATAATACACGCCTATTATTATTAATGTTATTTTTATTTATAGAATAAGGGTGACAAATGAGAACACAGTCCACCTGATAGTAGTGGATGTTGTGGCCAATAGAAATCTACATTTATGCTTGATTAAGAATCCAAATGCAGATGAGTTGTCACCCATAAGGACTTAGATAGAATGCCTCGTTTCCAGTAAAAAAGGGTCTCAGCATCTATAGACTCAACACACACACACACACACACACACACACACACACACACACACACACACACACACACACACACACACACACACACACACACACACACACACACACACACCACATTCATCACCCATACCATTTGCGTTTTCATTTAAATACGTTCAAGTAATACATTATTAACCTTATTTAAATCACCGCTAATTTAGAACAATGTAAATCGTGTAATTTATAACAATGTAATGAAGTGCTTTCCTATTTATGACTGTTATAGATAAGGAAAAGCGGGGACTCCTGACACAGGTTTTCTTTTAAACTTACTAGGAGGACCCATCTACCATATTGTTTATGTATGTTATTTTAAGGAAATAAAGCATTATTATTATTATTTGGGGTATCTATATAGTTTTCTCATCTGGTTGGGTTATATAAATATATAATTATAAATTAAAATGAAACGATAAATATACATAAATATTAATAACATAAAATAAATATAAAAATACATAAATAAATAAAAGCCCAACCAGATGGAAGCCCTCGGCAGGGGAGACCAAACGGCCGAGGGTTAGGAGGAAAGGGAAAGAAACCTTATTATTATGAAAATGAAAATTAATTTAGTGTTACTGTTAGTAATTAGCTTAAACTATTTTTAATCAAGTACGGGTGAAAAACAAATATTC
The DNA here is from genome assembly GCA_036936625.1 of Parnassius smintheus behrii. NCBI lineage: Eukaryota > Metazoa > Arthropoda > Insecta > Lepidoptera > Papilionidae > Parnassius > Parnassius smintheus. The sequence goes on along the minus strand of JAUPFT010000021.1, from coordinate 8,411,424 downwards.
AGGCCTCCTAATTGTAAGGATAATATTGTGGTCCATAAATACCTAGAACATTTATCATCGATAAAGAACAATTTTCAATAAATGGTTTCTATATATAGTATATATTTCTTTGCTCAATTTTTTTATAAAATTTAAGCGATAAAGCACACCTACAGTCCACCTGATGGTAAGTGGCTACTGCAGTTCGTTGACATCCGACTGATTATTTTACAATATTTCGGTCAGTTTCACGTGTTTATAATTTATTTTTAACGCATACTCAGATAATACACGCCTATTATTATTAATGTTATTTTTATTTATAGAATAAGGGTGACAAATGAGAACACAGTCCACCTGATAGTAGTGGATGTTGTGGCCAATAGAAATCTACATTTATGCTTGATTAAGAATCCAAATGCAGATGAGTTGTCACCCATAAGGACTTAGATAGAATGCCTCGTTTCCAGTAAAAAAGGGTCTCAGCATCTATAGACTCAACATACGAAACACAGCAGTATTAAGCATTATTAATTTTACGCTAGTATGAGGGCGTGGTCTTTTCCCGGTCGAGCCGACCCATTCTTGCTACAACTATAATATAGCTGCAGCGTGACTCTACCGCGTGTAAAATATTATTAGGATTATCTACAGTGTCTCTTAAGGAGAGACAACGAAAATCAATAAATTTATTTAGTATCAAAATTTATTTAGTTTATTTTTTTAGTTGCATACTCCTAAAAATGTCTTCATTTTTTCTTTAGGTTTTACAACAAAATGTCTAGTAACTGAAATATCCCACACTGACAGTCTTCACTCTAAACTTCAACAATAGCTATAGGTATATGGTTTTTCTTAGGTAATCATGGTATATTTAATCAAAGGACGCGTGCGAAAACTAGGTTCTAAAAATTTATTTCAAGATGTACAAAAAAAAACATTAAATATGCACAATGTAATTAATGTTTTATTGAAAATTTAAAATGTGCGGTCTGGTAACGCCGACACATACCCCTGCATTTAGTATTTGTCGTTTGTATTTTTTTTGGTTAATAATTTTGGGGTCATTAGATCCGCAATTGAACTAGGGACCTCACGGACCAACCACAGTCTATTTATTAAAAAAATAGAAAGGAATATAATAAATGATTCAAATAAAATTTAAAACACAATATTTTCAACGTCCACGATAGCAGTATAAAAGGAACAACTGCAAGACTTAAAATCTTCTTCAACACCACTCAAAGACTTGCGCCCCCCTTTCTGCCAAGGGGGCCGTGTTCGATAAGGCTAATATTTCTCTAGTTAGACCGTTAAGGCAGTCCCAAGAAGGTGGAGTTTAGTGGGTAAAAGTCTCCATATAACTACGCAGCCGGCTGCGTGGTATGCATGAGCATTCTTCACTTCCCTCCCCCGTTACCGGAGGGTTGCCCTTATTTGCTTTAAACAAAATTTCTTCAAAACATACAAGTAAACACACAGTGGAATTAGAAACCTTCAGTTTTTTTGAATTTCGCTAAAAATCATTTAGTTCTATATCCTTAAAAGTATAACAGTACATACATAAGATTTCCAGGTTACTTTATATCAATAAATAATCACAAAATATTATATTATATTGATTATGCAAAAGGTCCTAGAAAGCTAATATAATCTCATCGTCATCATCATCATTACGACACATCACAAGTCTAATGCTAAACACAATATGAGTGAACTGCGTTCATAAACTTCTCTAAAGTTTCAATAGGTCGTCATTCTATCTAGTGGAAGGTCACCGAACATTGCGCTATATGATACGATAAGAGCCCTTAAAACGTATCCGTTCTCAAAGAATTTAAAGAAGACAGAAATTCGTTAATAAGCTACTTTGCCAGCCCTTTGCTACTCCAGCATACTGGTCCGCTCAACGAGCTATGCTCCGGAAATTCTCTACGTGATAAAATTCGTAACTAGAATATAGTAGGAAAATAGGAAAAGCTGACATAGCCTAGCGGATCATTATCATCAGTCAAACCATAGCTAGTTAAACCATAGAACAGCCAATCTATAATTGCAGAGCGTAGCTCCATTTTGAACCTTACACTATTAATTTTCCTTCAAAGAAATTATACCGATCGTTATTTGGGAAGTGAAAAGGGTTAGTATATAAAATTCCACTTTGCTTACAATTTGTTACCAAATAAAGTTACTCTAAAACAAAATTAAAATCAAATAAACAACCTTTACACAATAATCACTGAGTTGAAAAAGAGTACTATCAAACAAGCTCATTAAAAGAAGAAAAGAAAAATAATAAAAGAGAAAATAGGCCATTATAATGCTCTGTGTCGAAATCCCATTGTGCTACCGCGCTGATTACACTTAGTCCGTTTGAACAAAGGACCGCGAACTATAATAGCGGGATCCAAATAATATCTTTTATGCCTCGGTTGTAATGATAAGATTTAGCGTTTGTTACTGCAATAGAAACGCTACCTCATATCATCACGTGGCTGTCGTAAGAGGCAACTAATGCCATCACTGACGTGTTGTCAGTGATGGCATTAGTACTGGATTTATTTCATATATCAATTTTAGTGTCCAAGTTTTTAGGTATACGAGACGAGATGTCCCATAATCTCCGTTTAAAAATTTTAATTTGTATTCCACCACACGGATTTCAAAACGCCTCTCCTAAAAGTTTTCTTAGCCTTTTTCATGTTTCAGAATATCCTTATTAAAAGTTCTATACATTAAACCGCAATATTATTATCATTATCCTATCAGTCTAATGCTGAATATAGGCCTCTTTCACAGATTTTCTTAAAGAGGTGATACCTGCCAACCGCAATATTGTATAATTTAATTTTTTAATTAAGTGGTTGTTAGCGAGTCATTTGTCTTCTTCGATCAGAAAAACTTCATTTTGAATCGATAGTGGATTTTTTATAGAATAAGGGTGAAAAATGAGCTCATAGTCTACCTGATGGTAAATGCACTTAGATATATTTTTTATAGGACAGGTTTTAAAAATGAGCAGACAGTCTACCTGATGGTAAGTGGTTGCTGTGGCCCATAGACTTCTACATCTATCCTCGATTTTGAATCAAAACGCAGATGCATTGTCACGCGTGAGGACAAAAAGGGTATCCGGTTCACTACACTCACCATACGAAACACAACAGCATTAAGCTACTATTTAACGCTGGTATTTTGTGAGATCGTGGTCTTTCCCCGGTCGAGCCAACTCATTTGTGCTACAATTATACTACTAATATCAGTGCAGCATGGCTTTACCACGTGATATATATGCATTTATTATTGCATACGCATGCAACTACATCTATTCTCGATTAAGAATAAAAATGCAGATACGTTGTCACCCCTGAGAACTACAATGGATTGCCTGGTTTCAGCAATTTTATGATGGTATTCTGTAGAAGTGTGGTTTTTCTTCGGTCGAGGGGAACCATTTGTGCTACAACCACAATAGCATAGCTGAAACGTGACTCAACTACGTATAAAAATTTGAAAAAGATGAAGTTATATAGAAGAAATTTTAATTTACGTCGCAAATATACATATACATACTTCATTTTATTTTAGTTTAATCACCGTGAACCAAGAAGACCTCATGGCTTGCAATAGTAAGGGATATTAAATTAATTAAAGTAAAGCTTTTGTACCTATCAATACTGAGCTAAGGTATCATTTCTGAGAGCGTTATAGAGTAATTAGTTCGCCGTGCAAGTACATTAGGTGTTGACGGACATAAGAATACAGGTTCCATCTCGATATTTTTTTTTACCGTTGAGTCCGTGGTAAATCAAAACAAAATAGCAATTAAATAGTTTGTTTATCCCGTTGGAGAATGAACCAGGGCTTCTAAATATAAATTTATTGCGATCACTTATTTATTTAATTTCACTTTAATTAAAACGGTTAAACAAATTACATTAATTTGTTTAACCGTTTTAGTTGGCATATTCATTCGTCAGTTGACGCGCGCAACGGTGCAAGCCCAATGTACGGCAAAAATGTATGTCTGTGATTACGACAGTAGTTATTCGGAACAAAAAATTGACACAGTTTGGCACTCAGGTCTAGAGCGTCTATCTTCCCGCAAATTATTTGGCCCACCATGGTAGATTGTTGATACGCTCGCCGTATTTGTATTGCGTTGTAACTCAGAGGAGAAATTTGGTGGGGTATAAATATGGATTGAATCCATAAAAGCGCTTATAGATATATTTTAAAAATGTCTTTGGAACCTTTTCCAAAAGAAAAATATAATTGCTTTCATACGGACTCCAAACGCAATAACTTGTTTCAAGTTTCGAGTGTAACAGAGCACTGAATATAAAGCGCATTACTAGGCTGCACTAAAAGTATCGGGAACGGAATATTTTCACTGTTCCTGTCATATTAAAATCTTTTTAATTGAAAACTCCTTGGTTTTAAAAATCGGATACCATTTATTTATTTAAAAAAGATTCTCGGTCTTGTCACAAGGTTTTGTCAAACTTGTTTAGTCGTTAACAAAATGGGATTGAATAGAGAAAATTCAAGAGCGATGATTTATTATGACTTTCGAAGTGGTCTAACACAAAAACAGTGTGTTGACCGGATGATTTCTGTATTTGGTGATGAATCCCCATCCAAAACCACAATTTATCGCTGGTTTGCTAAACTTCAACGTGGACGTGTCAAGCTCAGTAATGATCCCCGTCAAGGTCGTCCAAAAACTGCAGTCACTCAAGAAAACGTTGATGCTGTGCGTAAGCTGGAGAGATCGACATGTGACATACCGCGAAATTCAGGCTACTTTAGACATTGGTATGAGTCAAATACAAATAATCTTGCATGAACAATTAGGTGTAGAAAAGTTGTTTTTCCGATGGATACCGGATTCGCTCTGTAAAGAGCAAAAAGCGGCTCGCGTTACTAGGTGCGTCAGAACTCTCGAAAGATTCCACTCAGGATCCTCAAATGCTGTATACAACATTGTATCAGATGACGAATCCTGGATATACGCGTACGAACCAGAAAAAAAAACCAGTCACGAGTTTGTGTGTTCGAAAATGAGTTAAAGCCAACAAAAATTGTTCGTTCACGGAGTGTTGCTAAAAAAATGGTGGCCACGTTTGTCTCCAAAACCGGCCATGTTACGACTATTCCTCTTGAGGGACAAAGAATGGTTAATGCAGAATGGTATGCTAGCATTTGCTTGCCACAGGTCGTTTCTGAACTCCGTAAAGAGAACTGCAACCACCGCATCATCCTCCATCACGACAATGCGAGTTCTCACGCCGCACACGGGACAAAAGAGATTTTAGAGCAAGAAAACATAGAATTATTGAACCATCCGCCGTACAGCCTCGATCTAAGCCCTAATGATTTCTATACTTTCCCTAAAATAAAGAATAAATTGCGTTGACAGAGATTTTCATCACCTGAAGAAGCTGTGGACGCCTACAAAACGGCCATTTTGGAGACTCCAACTTCAGAATGGAATGGTTGCTTCAATGATTGGTTCCATCGTATGGAAAAATGTGTCAAATTTCGCGGGGAATACTTCGAAAAGCAATAAATACATTTTTAAATAGTAATGTTGTGTCACTTCCTTGATTCCCGAAATTTTCTGTACGCTATGGTTACGAAACTCTTTAGCATTTCTGAAAACAAGTTCCAAATATTTGTGTGATCCCTTACCTAACGTCTCATATATCAATATATTATGAGCGTGGAATGTTAACTTTTGATATACATATAACCCCTAGATCTTTTATAGAACCATCATGGATTATGCTGGAAATATATTCTGTAGATATAATAGCTGATATAATATATTAGGCTACATCACCTCTAACCATCAGGTACGATATTAATCAAGCATTATAATAGTAAGAAACATGTCAAATGTAAGATGCCGTCTACATCTAAAATATATTTTTTGTTAATTATGTTTTGATAAATAGTATGTTACTGCGACGTCATTTGCGAGAAATTAGTAGCTTTGTGTTGTGATCATAATTTATTTGTATTTTTAACTGACGCGAAGATCTAGAAAGACACTAATCCGAATAAAAACATTCATTAATTATATTATAATATCCAATCGCTTTACTTTCCCTTCATACACCATAGCGAATCAAAGCGTTTACGAAATCTTCAAAAGGCACTTAAGAACCGCAAACACTTATTTAATGCCTGATCGTTTACTCGATCGCCCTTTATTTCCTTGCTCTGATGAGCAAATTTATTCCTCTTTAACTCTCCTCCAAATAACGAAAGCAAGTTTTCAGATGCACGTTTTCTTATTGTAGGTATCTTTATTTTTAACTATTCATTTTTAAATAGTGTGTATTTTGTAATTTGAATTTGCTCGTATATTTCCGTGTCTAGACCGCTAACATATTTATGCCATTCTAGTCGAGGCGACGACACAAAGACAGTAATTTTTAATATACTTATTTTTATGTCTACAATCTATAAGACAACGTAAATCAGTTCTGTCTTTAAATTTATACATGCGGAGCCGGTGAATACGGAAATAAAAGAAATATTACAAGAAATGCTATGCTATTAACAGTTAATTCCAGTTAAACCTTGCATAAAAACTTTAAATGCTTTTCTTAGTAGTGGTTCGTCATAGTATAGTCGAGTGGCGAATTCGAACTCATGCGGTCCTCACCTTCACAGTTTGCTACTATCAAATTATTGGAGCGTGTCTTTGTTAATGTTTAAATACTGATAAATATCGTAGTAATAAACATTTTAGTGACAGCAAAAAAGGATCCATTATGTCAAATTGGCCGGATAACACGTTCTTAGTATCCTATCCCGCGAGGTTCGAAGGTAGGCCGTTCCCTTACTGGAGCTTTACTTAAATAAATTTAAGCTGTTAGTTTTAAAATAGCTTTTAATTTGGTTCGGCGGGATAAAATAATTGTAACGGCTTACAGTTCATGTTTTAATTAATATAACAAGCAGTGAATTAATTTAATGAAAAAAATAATAGAGTCGGAAAAATAATAATGATATTTAATGACTCAAGGCAATTTCAGAGCCTGTTTCTCCTCATGATGCTTTGTTATAGGGGTAGGCAGGTACGTAGTAGTGTTGGGATTAGCGATAACGGTGATATGTCATGTAATTGAAGAGAGCAAGTGGTATTTAACTAGATAAAACATAATTTTATTTATATTTAACACTTAAACAAGAAATACGAAGATCTAGGTTCATTATATTTACCATACTTAAAGTGAAATATAATTATTTTAGCTGTATTATTTTAAGACGGCAAACTATAGTTTTAAAGCCTTGTGGAATATTCACAGACAATGGCAGGAGACTCGACTTTGGTCTCTAGAAAGGAAGCCTTAGCTCTACTGTGAAATGCTACTCCGTACTTTATTCTCATGAGTACTAAGTTTATAGCGGTGACATCAGAATTAGTTGAACTGAGTAAATGGCCAAATATGAGATTAGATTTATTATTGTTTACTATATATACTTGTGTGTTACACTTGGTTACTATATCTTGTGTGTTGTACTATATATACTATAGATACTTGTGCCGTTTGCTGTCGACTGTCGGTCCGGTGGTTCCACATGCAGTGAAGTTCCTAAAGGAAATATATTTGTGTATATTCGCCTCTGATTATGACAACAGTACTGGTTTTTCCCTGCACAACGTTAAATATAGCCATTCAGCGAGGACACACATCCAGCGTTTTTAGCACTATACCGCGGAAAGTGCGATTATATGATAATTTTGGTTTTGAGTTTAAAGTTTTTATTAGAATAATCACTATTACTATCACTATTACTGCAACCCACCATAATTCTACAGCTGATTGTAGGCCTCCATAAAATGACATAAAGAACAGTTCTGAGTCACCTGCATTCATCGGCTATCTATGTGTTTTATAAGGTTTTCATTCCATCTATTAGGGTCCTCTTGACGCCCAACACTGCGCTTGGTATTACAAGTCTTCCAGTGGAGAACTTTTCTTCTCAATCAGTTGTTGGTCCTACGAGCTTAATAATCTGATAGTCTATGTTAACTACCCTTGTTCTTCTTCAGATATCCTCGTCACGAATTATATCCGGTAGAGAAATTTGGAGCATAGGCCTTTCTACGTACGCTGTGAGCTTGCAGCAGCTTGCAGCTCATCAGTGGACGACCACGTTTTAGTTCCATAAGTTGTCACAAGCAACGTGCACTAGTTTTACACTTTTGTCTTATGATTATGAGGTAAATTGGACAAAAAAATACGTCGCAGTTTTCCGAACGCAGCCAAGCCAAAAAGGTTTCGTCTTTTGACTTCTAGGCCAAAGTGACACTTACCTCATTGGACATTTTGTTCCAGATACTATAAGTACAGTACTATACGAATGCCGTTACACCATTACGACCTATTAAGCTCCCTCATAGATTGCCTCATAGGCAGAATATTTGCCACAGTTGCCACGCTAAGTAAGTGGGTCGGCAACCGCAGTTTTATTTTTTATTTTAGTCGTTATTTGAAAGACGCTGCTGCCCATCACTTTGTCGCTTTTTGCGACACTCACGAGATGATATAGGATATTGGGTATTCTTACACTGCCATTATACGCATGCTAATCAATAACTGTGAGCGTGCAACGTCTATAATAACAAATAATGTACATTATCTAGACGTTAGTTAGTGTTTGTGTAAGTGGTTCACCTTTTACAACTCTTCAACTCATCGTTCATTCCATTCGATTGCCAGGTGTAATACTAGAAGTTTAATATTTCTTGTCTGAATTGAAATGCTACATCCCTTTCGTTACTGATAAAACGCTGAAAAGGTTTTTAAAAATGTGCCTACTGATATTTTTTTAAGAATAGGGTAGAAAATTTTAATTTAATGTGTTAAATTTTAAATAAAAATTACATTATTACCTTAATTGTAACATATTTACGTGCATTATTTCCTTAAAAGTTATAAAGCCACAACCACATAACCTTATAAAGTTATACCTTAAAATATAACTTTAACTTTTTATAGAAATATTAAAACATTAATTTCATGTCAAAAATAGAATCGAAATGACTTTTCTACCCGCATAACGCCGAGTTAAATTGCAATCAATAAATAATATAATCGGTATCAGTAGGATTCGAAACCGGGTTGCTGGCGGATTGTGAAAATTACGGCGGGTGCTTATAGCCTCTCAGCTACCCTGAGTTTCTAACTTATATACGATATTGGTGCCTTTGAAATTAATCTACTGTGACCGTTTTTTTGTGAAAATTAAAAACAAATATGAAAAATACCTAATAATAGTGGTAATTATATTAACAACAAGTCCTAACAACTAGGTTCGCGTTATATTTTTATAAAGGTAAGTATAAATCATCACGTACGCCAGAATAGCAGCAATTACAATCACAAGCAGTCCTGAAATCTGAAAATTTGTGTTACTGCATAAATTACAGCTGATCTGGTCGGTAAAAAAACCCAAGACCAACGAACGACCAAGTGCTCTGATGTCTAGACTTAGAAATTTGTTCGTGATTGCAATACGGCATTCTAACCAAAAATAGAGTTGAACTTTAATTTTCAAGCCCTGTTACACATACAGCTTTAAATGTAAATTGTATTTCCTCGTTTTCGTATAAAAAATAGAAATTTAGATAAAGCTAAATGTTACCAAATATGACGAACGCCTGATTTCGTACAAAACCGGATTCCTAACAATATCACACATTGTAAAATGAGGCTGTAGAATTGCAGAAGAAGAAAAATTAAAAATTCCGGTAAGGGTAGATCGATGTAAGTAAGAAGATAAAGCGATTTTTACAGATGTATCAATTACAAAACCCTGATTTTAATAACATAATGTTTTTGTTAACTTTTACGACGTAGGTGCCTTAGTCTGATCTCAGTATAAGTCGTCTTAATTTTCATAGAAGACGTAAGACCCTAGTTTAGTGCTTCGTACCTACGGTATTTAATTTACTCATTTGAATAAAGTTTAAATTTATGGCGTGTTCAATGAATTCAGCATGTCTTTTTTACAAAATAAGGTGACAAACGAGCACACAGTCTACCTGATGGTAAGGGGATTTTGTGGCTCACCCCTTGTCATCCCTGAGGTTTTAGATAGAAATCCTTGTTTCCAGTAAAATGATCTGCGGTTATTTATACTCATTATACGAAATATAGCATCATGAAGCTGCTATTTTACGCTGATATTTAGTGGGAGCAGCACGCTCCTCCTCCGGTCAAGCGGACCCATTCATGCTGCAACCATAATATAGCTGCAGCGTCGTAATACCATTTATAAATGAAGAAAACATTCAACGTAGAAGCGAACCTTCTACGTTGAATGTTTTAATCAGTTCGACGGCGCAGGGCCCACGCTCGAAATGAATACTTAGAAAACACTAACCATTAGTGACCAATAGGCCGCAAATGCTTAGTGTAATTCTTCAGAGTGACTAAAAACGGTAACCTTTTTAATTGGATTATAAGTATTCCACGTTACGTTAAGTTCGCGTAACGCAGCTAGATTTAGATTTTTGATCGAGGACGAATGTGAGTTTTGTATTGGTCATATTTGAAAGGCCGCTTTTAAAGACATAAACATTATAGCAGTCTATTGGATGTTGAGTGACTACTGCACTTGCAATTAACTACAAACAAAGAAGTCTAGGAGAGGCCCGTGTTAAGGAGTGGGTACTTTTACGGGCTGATGCAAAATAATAATAGAAAAAAGTAGATTTGAAGATGAGTCCCCTTGGGTACTAAGGATATATGATGCATATAACACAGCAGAAAATGCGTTATTGCTAGGTAGCAGCAGCCTCCAGACCGAATTTCAGTCATGGCTGCTAGTCGTAATGGAGACTAGCCATCTAAACTGGATAAGATTACGATTATTTACTAGTGTGTGCGCAAGCACAGGTCTTCGAGTCTATCGGACTTCGAGAGAGAGAGAGAGAGAGAGAGAGAAAGAGACTAAGATAGGTATAGTTTGACTCGTCTGGAAGAGATAAGACGTATTACCAAAGGGTTTAAGTGATTTTCGAGATATTGGGGTAAAACACCAAACAAAAAGACTTTGGTTCTTACTAACTCAGTAACAAATTTCAGTCCGACTCGCGATGCGAAATCAAGACTGCATAATCAGCATTCGCGTTTATGTCCACTATATAAACAAAACAGTCAAATTTGTTTTTTGACTGTTTTGTCGGTAATTTAACGTTTTTTTTTATTTGTCTTTATATTATCATTTTATCTTGAGATAAACAATTATTTATATAATTATAACTATACCCTCGAAAAATGATCCTGTTTAAATGAAAACGAAATTTTTTCTTGTAGACAGGTTGTCACATAAATTTAATTTCATACGAGAAGGCTAAACGAAGCCAACCTTCGTGTCTTCAAATTATCCCCATTATACAAAAACCCGCTGTGATTGATATTGCAGTTTTTATTGTTGATCTCTTATCGTATTCGTAACAAAATATGACTAACTTTCTATATTCTGTGATGCTCTGATTACTCTAGCCATTGGATAGTTTTTATAATTTCAAGTTTTGTAATTTTTTTTAAAAATTTCAGTATGATTGTCAAACGTCCTCCCAGTTCACCCGTTTTAAAAAATAGAATAAAGGTGACAAACGAACAAACAGCTCACCTGTTGGTAAGTGGACTCTTTGGCCAGTAGACATTTACATCTATCCACGGTAAGAATCAAAAGCAGATTTATTGTCACCTCTAAAGACTAAGATGGCGTGTCTCATTTCCAATAAAAAGAGTCTCTCAATATATAAAACAACGCTAAAATATGTTGATATTTTATGCTAGTATCCTGTGAGAGCGTGATCCTTCTCCGTTGGAGCTGACCCATTTTTGCTACAAACAACATTAGCTGTAGCATGGCTCTACTACGTAAAAAAATTTTTCATTTACATTTGTGGGATATCGAACTTTGTAACTTATCGTAAACCAATGTTTTATTAGTAGTGGGAATTATAATAGGAATACTAAAACTAATATAATTATTAGTTATTCTAACTTGAGGTGATCCTCCCAAGCTATTTCTAAATTGTTTAGTGTTGTTAATTGAGAATATCGGTTCGTGAGGTTCATACGAGGAAAAGTTTCTGTAGCTTCGAATGGTCGCCGCCACTGGAGACAAAAAGTCGAAATGTTTTGTAGTTGAAACACTAAATACAGCAGGAAATAGAAAATAAATGTAGATAAACAAGATTTTTAAAAGAAAAATATCGAAATGAAAGTAAGTCACTGTTGGCGACGCGCCTATAAGAATGTTTCAGTTTATTAAGTCAACCGACGACGAATAACTTTTCTTGTCCAATAGAAATGTTCTGATAAGAAAATGCTTAGTTAAATCTTAAAGAAATGTCGAATTAATGATAAGAAGGTCTTGGGTTCGACTCCCAGGCCAGACTAGTTTGTTCGTTTTCCTAAGTAATATCGCTTAATAAATTCATAAGGAATTTTATGTTATAAATTATATTACCGGATTTGTTCCCCGGTTGAAATCATCTTTCCAATGATGTAAATTCAAAGGAATATTAAAGTGAAGTTAGAGATCGGATTGGTTCCCCGGTCGAGATGATCACTCTGTGCATAAACAGAATTAACGGAAGTTAATTGCATAAGTATTGTCTTGTATAAGAATGATATGTTTGTACGAAAACAAATGCCTATTTGTTATGATTGATTAATGAAAACATTCACTTGTATTGTTATCTGATAAGAAGCATGATAACGAATAAGAGTCTTATCAGAAATAGTTTCCTACTGTTTGAAAATTATGTAGAAGCACTCGTTTATTTAATATTGTTAAAATTAAGTGTATTTCAGACTTTCATTTTTCTGATAGTCGAGAGCCGTGCAAAGTTAGTTGTTCAAATAGTGTGAGTTCACGGAAGCACGCTGGCCACGCCCTTAGGAGGCCGAATATGTAAAAATGTAAAATGTTTGTAATTTCAGCAATTTATGTAAAAATGACTTGTAAAACATTTCAGGTTGATTGTACGTGCTAAAAAGGTGAATTCTGTGTTATTTTATGTGAAAATTCCTGTGCATAAGTGAAATAATGATAGTTTTGTATAAGAAATTTAAAAGTGTTTTAAATAGTGAAATAAATAGAGAAAATGTAAATTAAACTATTGTATTAGTTAACATATGTATAAATTCAAGTGGGAAACATTGTTTTAACTTTCTGTGTTAAATATTTAAGAAGTTTGGATTTTGGATTTGTGAGTAAAGTAGGCATATTTTGTTTTATAAATTAAAGGATTTTTGTAATACGGAAAAATAATGTATATCATGGTGTAGATATTGTTTTGTGCTATCTAAATAGATAACTTGTATTTATGTGTGATTTATGTGAATAAAGAAATTAAGTGAAACGTGAGAGAGTAATAGTACAAATTCATGTTGTTAAGTTGCGCAGGCACGCGAATGGCGCGGCTCACTTTCGCGTATAGCTCTGGGGGTAGCTTAGTGAACGGGTTTTATTGCAATTCGTTCGGGGAAGAAAATGGTTCGGGGAAGAAAATAGTTCGGGGTAATAGTTCGGAAAAACAAGAAAATCCTTCGGGAAAAGTAAAAAACCAGCAGTCAAGAAGAAAAGTATAGGGAAAAGTGATTACTCTCTCACGGAACGGTTTGAAGATAATTGCTGTTTCATTCCCAAGATCCCTTAAGTTATACAGTCCACATCGAAGAATTAAGGCGTCGGGACCGGGACGACTTCGGAAGACCCGTAATCCCCGTCTGAACCTACTTGCTGAAAAGGAACGAGGTTATCGCCCTAGTGTGTTACTCCGTTGCGGAGATCACATACGTTGTTCCCGAACCCAACGTAGGCGTTGCAGGAGGCCGGATCGAGAGAAGCCTCGATTCCTCCCTTCTGTTTCTTAGTTTCCGTCCGTTGTGTCCTTTTCAATTGGTCCTTCGCAGCCGGATCAGGAGGACCTTCCGAGTTCCTTTTTCAATTGGTCCTTCGAGCCGGATTCCTTTTTCAATTGGACCTTCGGAGCCGGATTAAAGACCACCCGAACCCCGCCAGCTGGATCAAGGAACCAGCTGTGGACTGCTGGTTGTGGAAAAAAGAAGACCTTCGGAGCCGAGTGAAGATCAGCAACCGAAGGAAGCTGGAGGTTTGAGCTGAAGCAATAGGACCAAAGGCCAGAAGACCAGGACGTCAGCGCTGAAGGACGGGACCTGGAACTACCGGAAGAAAGAAAACCGGGATTGCGGCCGGGGGCGTGTGCTCGCATGGGGCACGTATCGCAGCCGGGCGCAGGTGTCTTGTGAAGGCACTCATCGTGGCCAAGCAGGGCTTGGCATTTTTCCTGTCGGACGACCGTGTCTGGCATTTTCCTGTCGGGCAAGCGTGCTCGGCATTTCCTGTCACCTAACGGTGCCAAACGGTTGGGCTCTGGCACAACACCTTCGGGTGGAGCAGTTCTCTCGAGCGAGACTGCGCTTGCACTACCGCTCGACTGTTTCGTCATATTCCTTGGCGGGACAGTTCCTAAACCTTTCCTCCATTCCATTCCTGCACGACTCCATCCCTGGACGGCTCACCTCGGTAGGCCCCGTCCAGGATTGATAGGGCTGATAGGGCTGTTAGGGTGGTAGTAGGGTTGTAGGTTGGGAGATAAAGGGGGGGGGAGGGGTAGTGGTGTTAGGTTGGGGTGTAGAAGGGTTATAGGTAAGGGGTTGTAGGGACCGTAGGGACAGTTAGGGACCGTAGGCCAACAATCACCTTCCTGCAAGATGAAGAAGGCACAAGACCAGACAGGGAGAAGCGAAGGGAGCAGGACAAGGACAGGGCTCTCAAGAAAAGCTAAAGAAGCGGAACCATCTGGAGCGACCACAGCTACTGCGTCAAATGGAGCAACTCCTTCAAGTGGAGCCACCACCGACACGTCCACATGCACGTGGGACACAGGGACGTCCGTGGCAACGACAAGCAACAGGACGGACACCAGTGGTACGCAGGCCAGTACCGCACAACAATCCGTTATATCCAGGAGTGAAACGGTGGTCGAAAAAGTAGGTCAAAGGACCGAAGAAGCGGCATCGTCAAGGACAGTAATCGGGCACACTAGTGATAAAGGGTCACAAAGAGGTAGTAGGTCATCGCGATCGGCGAGGCTGAAAGCCGAATTAGAGGCGCGGATTAAATTCGAACGCTCAGAGCTCGAACGAGCACAGGCAGCTGCTGCCTTGGCCAAGTCTCAATTGGAGTTGGCACGACTCAACCGAGAAGAGGAGATCGACTCGAGTGAGGATGATGAAGAGCGGAATGCTCAGGTGGAACCTTTCGTAAGGAGTTGGGTTCAGCAGACCATAATGAGCGCGCCGGTTAGTGTAGCACAACCCGATGTTACTGATAAGGAAGCGTGTAAAGGATCACGCCGCAAGGGGGCGGAGATAGAGCGCAACCAAGGAAATGCACAGAAAACACACGCGAGTGAGGTGTCAGAATTGACCGAAGCGATTGTGAGTGCAATAAAAATAGCTGGTAAAGATAAGTCTTCCCAGCTTCATTTCCTCCAGGAATTACCGGTGTTCGATGGAGACCCGGGTGAATGGATAATTTTCAAAACGGTGTTTGAAGACACGAGAAGCCAATTTTCAGGGGTGCAAAATGTCGTACGCCTTAGGATGGCATTAAAGGGCACCGCTAAGGAAGCGGTTAAGTCGTTGTTGTTTACTTTGTGTGAACCGGAAGAAATAATAAACGCTCTCGAAAGAAGATTCGGTAGAGTTGAGATGCTCATTCTAGCCGAAATCGAGAATGTAAAGCGTATGCCAAGATTGGCAGAAGATTGCCGGAATATAGGATCTTTTGCAAGTCGTATTACGAACGTGGTTGCCACGATACAAGCGTTGAATCAACCACAGTATTTGTACTCACCGGAGTTAGTGAGCCGCATAGTGGAGAAGCTCGGAACTATGATTAAATTTAAATGGTTTGAATATCGAGCTCAGTATCCTTTGGAGCCAGAGTTACAGAAGATGGCCAAGTATTTAAATTTATTGAGTGAACAATTTGGAGCGTCCTTAAACAATGAAAATGCGCCTGAAAAAAGGAAGCGTCCTGAATTCAGGAAGCAAACTGTACACACTGCAAAGGGAGGTGTACGCAGATGTGCCGTGAGCGAGCGCTATATGCGCCGAAGTAAGTCGAGCGAGCGTCTAGAACGCCGAAATAGTAAAGGGCACAACCGACAGGTGGTTATGACAACCCAGGACAAGCCTGTAAGTCGGGTAACACATAAGTGTGTTATATGCAACAAGGAACACTCTATAGTGAGTTGTTACAAGTTTAAGGACATGAATATTCGCGAGAAATGGGAAGCGGTCAAAAGAGCGAAGGTATGTTTCCAATGTTTGTCACCTAACCATAGGAGGTTAGAGTGCAAAGCGAAAAAATGTGGTGTAGAGGGATGTAGAATGTCACATCATCGAATGCTACACCGATACCCCAAAGAAAAAAACCTCGCCACAAGGGGACGAGGGGGGTAAGGATGCTCAGATTACAACTGTTAGTACAGTGAATGCACTGGCATGTGCATACTTAAAGATTATACCGGTCGAGTTGTATGGACCTAGAGGAAAGGTCAAGACAACAGCTCTTCTGGATGAGGGATCGACCATGACACTCATAGAGGAGTGTATGGCTCAGAAATTAGCGCCTCGCGGACGTAAAGAGGGATTACGTATCGAAGCCGTGGGAGGTAAGCGAATTAACGACGACAGTTCGTATCGCTTAAACATTAAGATAAAAGGCATTTACTCGAGCGACTTAGAAGAGATAAGTGTACAAACAATTAAGTCACTTAACCTTTCTCCGCAGTCGGTAAGCCGAGAATTATTGCAACGGTGTTCTCATTTGACACCGATTAAGGATGAGTTGATGTATGAGAGGTCCAAACCTACCATATTAATTGGTCAGGACAATTGGCATCTCATAGTTACTCGTGAATTAATTTCAGGAGGTAAGAACTTACCTGTAGCATCGCTCACCAAACTTGGATGGGTTTTACATGGTCACATATCGGGTGGTATTAAACCGATCAAGATCGTTAACCACATTTCCACCAAGAAGGAGGAAGATATGGATAAATTGATCAAGGATTATTTTAGTTTGGAATCTCTGGGAGTGTCGGCTAGAAAGCCCGTGAACGACCCAGAAGAACGAGCTTTAAGTATTTTGAACGTTAATGGTTACGCAGAGAAAGCGAACCATATTCCCATTTCCCCACGTACGTGGTACCTTCCTCACTTCGCAGTGACTCACCCACAAAAAAGGAAAATAAGGATAGTTTTCGACGCCGCCGCAAAGACGGGCGGACGTTGTCTCAATGATGCATTGTTAACCGGACCGGACTTATTGAAGTCGTTGTTCGGAGTTCTGCTACGATTCAGAGAAGGAAGCGTGGCAGTAATGGCAGACATTAAAGAAATGTTCCTGCAAGTGAAAATCCGGGATGAAGACAGGGATAGCCTTCGATTCTTATGGCGGCACAATCGTGACGCGCCACCGGAAGAGTATAGAATGACGTCACTCATATTTGGAGCGGCATCATCACCATGCATCGCTATATATGTAAAGAATAGAAATGCGCAGGACAACGCGCATATCTATCCAGAAGCAGCTTCCGCTACAGAAAGCAATTTTTATATGGATGACTATCTACAGGCATTTCCCGACGTGACGACGGCCGAAAGGATAGTAAACGATATGTATGAATTACATAAGCATGCTTCTTTCCAACTGAGGGGATGGGCTAGCAACCGACCCGAAGTTTTAAGTAAGATGGAAAATAAATATAAGAGCGACAGTGCTTCGCTGGGAGATAAAGAGCACACAGAGCGCACGTTAGGTTTGATTTGGAATATCAAACGGGATATAATAAGTTTCTCCACAAGTCTTCGTAACACACCGGAAGAGGTGATGGAAGGTTTACGACCGCCTACGAAGAGAGAGATAACTAGCGCTGTGATGTCAGTTTTCGATCCTTTGGGACTCGCATCACCCATAACGATTCAAGGGAAGTCGCTGATCCAGCAAGTATGGAGGACAGGCATTTCTTGGGATGAAGAAGTTTCACACGAATTACACGTGTTATTTTGTAAATGGATATCGGAAGTGAAGAAATTAGGTCATTTAGAGGTACCTAGACCCGTTGCTGAAGGCGTCGGCAAGGGAGAGTTACACACTTTCACGGATGCTAGTGAAAAAGCATACGCTGCCGCGGTGTATTACGTCACCACGGACGAGCTAGGAATAAGGCGGATTACGCTGATCGCCGCAAAGGCAAGAGTAGCGCCGTTGAAACCAATTTCGATTCCAAGGCTTGAATTGCAAGCAGCTCTTATGGGCAGCAGGCTGGCTGCCTCGGTTAGTGAAGAGAGCAAGTACGAGATGTCCGAGAGAGTATTTTGGACAGACTCACGTACAGTGTTAGCGTGGATTAAGTCAGATCCTCGCGCCTTTAAACCATTCGTTGCTCATCGATTGGCTGAGATCGAAGATCACAGTAAGCCATGTGAATGGCGATGGGTTCCAACGTCACAAAATGTGGCAGACGACGCCACTAGAAATTTCCCTTTCAACCTTCGATGTAAGTCATCGCTGGTTTCAAGGACCTGAATTCCTCAGGAAAAGTCCTGATTTATGGCTCAAACAAGTGGACACCATAAAAAGCTTAGAAACAGGTGAAGAAAAATCGCCAAAGGGCGTAAATGCGTTAAGAAAGCAAGAACCGTTAAGTCTACCCGACTACGGACGATTTAGCAGCTTTAAGAAATTCCTTGGGGCAACTGCACGCACCTTGCAAGCGGTAGAAAAATTCAAGAGTTTAAGAAAGTCGGTTAAAGGACCCGACGACGCAGCCGAAAAGTCGGTTATGTGTTCCAACAAAGTTTAAGAAAGTCGGTTAAAGGACCCGACGACGCAGCCGAAAAGTCGGTTATGTGTTCCAACAAAGTTTTAGCAAAGTCGGTTAAAGGACCCGATGGCGCGTTGGACATAGCGCTCTTGAAAAAAGCGGAATTATTAATTTGGAAGTTCGTTCAAGACGAGTGTTTTTATTCGGAAATAAAGTGCTTGAAAGCAGGCAAAAGTGTTGAAAGAAGTTCACGCTTAAGTAAATTATCTATGGAAATAGGAGAAGATAACTTACTCCGTTTAAATGGACGTTTACCTTTCAAGTCTAATTTGACCGAGGAAAGTAGAAAACCTGTCATATTGGACGGTAAACACGAAATCGTTAAAATGATGATTAGAGAAGTTCATCATCATTTTGGACATGCCAATCACCAGACGGTGATGAATGAGGTGAACCAGAAATTTTATGTCTTGAACTTACGTAATGTAGTACGTAGTGTGTCACATCATTGCCAGTGGTGCAGGACATACAGATCCAAACCGCAGAACGTGCCACAAGGAAATATTCCTCTGGAGAGAATAGCTCATCATGAACCACCTTTTACATGCTCAGCTGTGGATTATTTCGGTCCTATGAGTGTAACTATAGGAAGGCGACACGAAAAACGTTGGGGTGTTTTATTCACGTGTCTGACTACCAGAGCAGTACATCTGGAATTAGCAGCCTCATTGACACCAGCGTCAATGATAATGGCGTTGAGGCGATTTATCGCCAGAAGAGGAAAACCGGCCGTTATATACAGCGATAACGGGACAAATTTCAAAGCTGCGAATAAGGAATTATTGAAAGCATGCGAAGAATGCCATGAGGGCATGAAAAATGAGTCATTTAAGAAATATATTAAATGGAAATTTATACCTCCGGGAGCACCGCACATGGGTGGCGCCTGGGAGAGGTTAGTAAGGTCGATTAAAATTGCGTTGACCGCTACGCTCAGAGAAAAGAGCCCACGAGAGGAGGTTCTACATACGTTACTTTTAGAAGCAGAGCACACAGTAAATTCCAGGCCTCTGGTAACATTCAGTATGGATAGTCCTGAAGAGGGTTTGACACCCAATCATTTTCTTCTGGGACGCTCATGTGGTGATCGACCACCTGGATTATTTCTAGAGCGGCATCTGACGGGTCAACTCAATTGGAAAGCTGCACAGAGGTTAGCCGACCATTTTTGGACAAGGTGGCTGAAGGAATACATGCCTACCTTAATACCGCGAACAGGTAATAACGGAAAGTTCATGGAACCTAAAGAAGGCGATATTGTTTTGATAATAGATCATTCGTTGCCACGAAATACGTGGCCGAAAGGCAAAATTAGTAGAACGTTACCGGGACCAGACGGTCACACCAGAGTGGTTGACGTCATTACTAGCACAGGTATCTTGAGGAGACCTACATCCAGAATAATAGTCCTGGTACCCGCGACGCCTCCCAAATGATGGTGCTAACGCACGGGGGGGGAGATTGTTGGCGACGCGCCTATAAGAATGTTTCAGTTTATTAAGTCAACCGACGACGAATAACTTTTCTTGTCCAATAGAAATGTTCTGATAAGAAAATGTCGAATTAATGATAAGAAGGTCTTGGGTTCGACTCCCAGGCCAGACTAGTTTGTTCGTTTTCCTAAGTAATATCGCTTAATAAATTCATAAGGAATTTTATGTTATAAATTATATTACCGGATTTGTTCCCCGGTTGAAATCATCTTTCCAATGATGTAAATTCAAAGGAATATTAAAGTGAAGTTAGAGATCGGATTGGTTCCCCGGTCGAGATGATCACTCTGTGCATAAACAGAATTAACGGAAGTTAATTGCATAAGTATTGTCTTGTATAAGAATGATATGTTTGTACGAAAACAAATGCCTATTTGTTATGATTGATTAATGAAAACATTCACTTGTATTGTTATCTGATAAGAAGCATGATAACGAATAAGAGTCTTATCAGAAATAGTTTCCTACTGTTTGAAAATTATGTAGAAGCACTCGTTTATTTAATATTGTTAAAATTAAGTGTATTTCAGACTTTCATTTTTCTGATAGTCGAGAGCCGTGCAAAGTTAGTTGTTCAAATAGTGTGAGTTCACGGAAGCACGCTGGCCACGCCCTTAGGAGGCCGAATATGTAAAAATGTAAAATGTTTGTAATTTCAGCAATTTATGTAAAAATGACTTGTAAAACATTTCAGGTTGATTGTACGTGCTAAAAAGGTGAATTCTGTGTTATTTTATGTGAAAATTCCTGTGCATAAGTGAAATAATGATAGTTTTGTATAAGAAATTTAAAAGTGTTTTAAATAGTGAAATAAATAGAGAAAATGTAAATTAAACTATTGTATTAGTTAACATATGTATAAATTCAAGTGGGAAACATTGTTTTAACTTTCTGTGTTAAATATTTAAGAAGTTTGGATTTTGGATTTGTGAGTAAAGTAGGCATATTTTGTTTTATAAATTAAAGGATTTTTGTAATACGGAAAAATAATGTATATCATGGTGTAGATATTGTTTTGTGCTATCTAAATAAATAACTTGTATTTATGTGTGATTTATGTGAATAAAGAAATTAAGTGAAACGTGAGAGAGTAATAGTACAAATTCATGTTGTTAAGTTGCGCAGGCACGCGAATGGCGCGGCTCACTTTCGCGTATAGCTCTGGGGGTAGCTTAGTGAACGGGTTTTATTGCAATTCGTTCGGGGAAGAAAATGGTTCGGGGAAGAAAATAGTTCGGGGTAATAGTTCGGAAAAACAAGAAAATCCTTCGGGAAAAGTAAAAAACCAGCAGTCAAGAAGAAAAGTATAGGGAAAAGTGATTACTCTCTCACGGAACGGTTTGAAGATAATTGCTGTTTCATTCCCAAGATCCCTTAAGTTATACAGTCCACATCGAAGAATTAAGGCGTCGGGACCGGGACGACTTCGGAAGACCCGTAATCCCCGTCTGAACCTACTTGCTGAAAAGGAACGAGGTTATCGCCCTAGTGTGTTACTCCGTTGCGGAGATCACATACGTTGTTCCCGAACCCAACGTAGGCGTTGCAGGAGGCCGGATCGAGAGAAGCCTCGATTCCTCCCTTCTGTTTCTTAATCGAAAGTCGAGTTCCGTTTGGTTCTTTTTCAGTCACACATAATAAATAAGTTCGCCAACACGCATTAAAGTAGCGCGGGGGACATTTCTTTGCCCTTACCCCGTATATAGTAGTGTGTAAGACAGTGGGGTAGGAAAAATAAGATAAGGTATGACAAGACGAGACGAGACGAGACAATACAAGGCTAGACGAGACGAAACGAAACGAGACGAGACAAAATGAGACGAGACGAGAAGGGACGGGACGGAACGAGACAAGGCGGGACATGACGTTAAGTGATGGGACGGGATGGGACAGGACGCTACGTTATGGGACGGGCCTGAGCGGGACGGGACTAAAAAATCATCATTGAGTGTACTTAGCATGTGATGTTTGCCAGTACGTGCATCTTGATAACTTTCACGTACTGAAAAGATAACGTTCGTAGATCTGTAACAGTGTTAGTGCTGCCACAAGTCCAATAAATGACGTTAATCACAAAACTGGTTCACTAGCCAAGTCACAAGATGAAAAATCACTATCCGAAAGCTGAGTTATTAAATGGTTCACAAAATACGTACCTGACAGCAGATAGAAACAAAAAAGTATGAATTGACTAACATTCATTAAGTTCCGGATTTTTTGCTGTGTTCCAAATAACGCTTCTGAGAATTTATCGTTTGTAAACCATCAGAGGCGGAGGACTAAACAATAAACATTAGGAACGCGTTGATTAAAACTACTTTTACGAATTTTGTTGTGTTTATTTTACTTTTAATTACTTTTATTATTAATTCCCGACGTTTCGGGCGTCAGTCATCTCAGTCACTGGCTGGATCATCAGGACGACTCACTGGTCCATACTGCAAAGAAGAAAGCCGATCTTCTAGGCTCCTTCTTTGCGTCTAACTCGACTCTCGATGACGGGGGGACTACGCCGCCGACCATCTCGCGGTGTGAGTACTCCATGCCGGAAGTGCAGTTCACACAGCGCTCGGTTCGCAAAGCACTCCTCTCCCTGGACATCCACAAATCGAGTGGGCCTGACGGAATCCCCCCAATTGTGCTGAGGACGTGTGCTCCAGAGTTGACACCGGTTTTAACGCGTCTTTTCCGGTACTCCTACTCCCTAGGCGTAGTCCCAAAATCATGGAAGACGGCTTTCGTCCACCCGATCCCTAAAAAAGGCGACCGCTCAGACCCTTCCAACTACCGGCCAATCGCCATCACCTTCTTGTTCTCCAAAATAATGGAGTCCATTGTAAACTGCCAGCTCATGAGGTACCTTGAGGATCACCAGCTGATTAGTGACCGCCAATACGGTTTTCGCCGTGGTCGGTCAGCTGGTGATCTTCTGGTCTACCTCACTCACAGATGGGCGGAGGCAGTAGAGTTCAAGGGGGAGGCATTGGCGTTAGTTTGGACATTGCGAAGGCCTTCGATCGGGTTTGGCACAAAGCGCTTTTTTCGAAGCTCCCTTCCTATGGGCTTCCCGAGAAATTGTGCGATTGGATCACCAGCTTTCTTGCAGATCGGAGCATCAAGGTCGTTGTAGACGGTGCAAGCTCCGATTGCAAGCCTATTAATGCTGGTGTTCCACAGGGCTGCGTGCTATCGCCAACGCTGTTTCTTCTGCATATCAATGATATGTTGCATACCCGTAACATTCATTGCTATGCAGATGACAGCACTGGTGATGCTCTTTACACAGGCCGAGCCAATATTTCTCGGGAAAACGTCTCCGAGTGACGGGACAAACTTGTGTCTGAAGTCGAGTCTTTGCTGAACAGAGTCTCGGATTGGGGACGACTAAATCTAGTCCAGTTTAACCCCCAGAAGACACAAGTTTGCGCGTTAACCGCTACAAAGAACCCCTTTGTCGTATCCCCTCAGTTTCAAGGCACTCCCCTTGTTGCCTCAGCCAGTATCGGAATCCTCGGCGTCGACATATCGAGTGACGTGCAGTTTCGTGGTCACTTGGAAGGGTAGGCCAAATTGGCCTCTAAAAAGCTTGGTGTGCTCAGCAAAGCGGGACAGTATTTCATGCCGGCACACCGCCTGCAACTTTATAAGGCGCAGGTTCGGCCGCACATGGAATACTGTTCCCATCTCTGGGCTGGGGCTCCCCAGTACCAGCTCCTTCCACTTGACCGCATACAGCGCAGAGCGGCTCGAATCATCGACGACCGAGTGCTTTCTAATCGGCTCGATTCACTGGCGTTGCGAAGAGATGTTGCATCTCTTTGCGTATTTTATCGCATCTATCACGGGGAGTGCTCTGAGGAATTGTTCGAATTAATCCCAGCCGCCAAATTTCGTAAACGCACGACACGGCAAACGTCCCGATACCATCCACACCATCTGGATGCTTGGCGGTCCACCACTGTACGTTTCACAAGGAGTTTTCTTCCACGTACAACCTCTCTGTGGAATAGTTTATCACCGGCGATTTTTCCGGACCGATACGACCTGGGGACCTTCAAGAAAAGAGCTTACTCCTTTCTAAAGGGCCGGCAACGCACCCGCAATTCTCCTGGTGTTGCGGTTGATCATGGGCGGCGGTAGTCACTTAACATCAGGTGAGCCGCATGCTCGTTTGCCCCCTCTTCTATAAAAAAAAAAAAGTCACCCGTGACCATGGATGCTGTAAAGCGCCCGAAACGTCGGGAATTAAAAATAAAAGTAATAAAAAGTAAAATAAACGCGATAGAATCCGTAAAAGTAGTTTTAATCAATGTGTAGTGTTCGCGTAAATATAAGAAATCATTGGGAACGTGTGCTTAAGATTGGTAATTTCATGTTAGTCGACAGTAAAAAGATTGATAAGTAAATCGATTATTTCCTAGAAAATCGACCTCTATTATCTAAAATGCGTTTTTTTATTAAACCATAAAATTGACCCCACGTTTACATACATTATTAGCAAGCTTACAATTTGTAAATATTTTTAAAATATTATGATTGCCAAATGTTTGGAATAATTACTAATGTAGACAGTTTTAATTTTTTTGTAGATAATGAATGCGTGTTATGTCTTTTAATGGAGAAAAAATAAAAATTGGATTTCAGACGATACTTTTTATTAATTTTTAAAACGTCTTTCCTCGATAAATAAAAAAAAATTCTTATAAATGGTTCACTTTTGCTCAGGGATTTTTCACATAAATTATTTAAATATTAAGTTCTTTAACAGTTTATCCCAGAGGTTAGGATATTTTATAAGCAATTTTGAATATTTACTTTTATTCAAAACAAATCTATCAAGTCTATCAGTCAATCTAGTTCCTTCATTTGATCTTCTTCTTTATCAGTCGTTAAGAGTACACTGCAGGAAATGAGCCTCCCATATTGTAGAAAACCATTCTTAGCCGTCAAACAAGGCAGACAGATTGATGATCGCAGTGTCGCAATTTTTCTGCGGCTCACTTTCACTGGTTGGGGTATTCCGGAAAATACAAGATAATATACATAAAGTTGCCTCTTATGTCACCCACGAGACAAAATGGTTGATACATTCTCTTATACACCCACCATATAGCAGGCCCTGACGACATACAGCAAACCAAACGTATGAAGCAGACTTATATAAGTTGGTCCTCAGTGTGCCATCATTCGGCACAGCTTGATTGTGAAAATACAAAAGAAAGCATTTGTTGCATGCGTTCATTGTTGATGGCTTAAAATTTGATATTAAAGTTATATACCTATTCATCCCACAGCTGAGCACGGGCCTCCGGACAATTTTGCTGTTATTATAGAGTGTTTACATAATACTACAGAATTTTATTTATTTATTTATTTATTTGCTTTTTAAGGGAAACATACAGTACAATAAAAATACATTATAAAACATATAAAAGTAATCCTAAAACCAATGAAGTTTCCACAGATATCTAAAACATATTAAAAGCTTGCAACTACAATATGTTTAAAGATTTTAAAAAATAACTAAATGGTATTTATACATAAACATTAAGTACTAAGCAGTTATTTCATAATAAAATAAAAGTGGTCAGTTAACATTATATACGTTTACATATTATTTTCGCAATATTTTATTTCTCATACGCAAAAAAGTTTCATTGTATTTTTTATTATATTACGCTATATCTTTCCCAATTTTTATCCAATTTTCATGCATATTTTCTTATTAAATGGGTTGTATTTTAAACGTGATCCCTTTTATATTTCCATACAACATTCAACCACTAGAGAATAATAACATCTAAAATGTCTTCTTATAAGATGTTGTCTTCGTATTGATTCTAATTATTTTTTTCTCGAACTAATGATATTATTACTTAGTGGGGTCCAAAATAAAATTTTAATAAAAAGTCAAGGTCAACATAAAATAATATGAATTATTCTGTAGTCGATTTTACTTTTTATTTAAGGTTTAATTTTTGCATTCAAATATACATAACCATTGAAAGGTAATGAAAATCTTTTTACCTAGATATCCATTCCGTAAAGTAATTTCGTGTAAAGTCATGCTAATAGTGTAGTCATCGTGTATCTATTGTTTTCTTTTATTCAATAAATATCCCTGTAAAATACTGTATTTATAAATGTTTAAATCCCACCACTATAAATATTTAAGAATATCCACTACCTAATATCATCCTGTGGTTGATCATCCGTAAGAGGTGACATAGGGAAACAAACCTGAAGATGAGCAGCAGAGTCTTCTTAACAACAACTAACAATAAAAATGCACTGCGGTTGTCAAGCAGACTGCCAAGCGTGGTAACTATGACTATTATCACCCCCATGAGGAAATCTATGGGGGGGAGGCAAGTTCTGTAGTTCATCAAAAAAGATTTTAATGTTGCCATTTAGACGATATTCTACTTAATTGATAGATTCAGGCGTTACTTTACGGAAATCCAATATGATAAAAATATTAATTAATTTGCAACATTCTGCTAACTAAATACAATGATGTGTATTACCTGGATTGAAGAGTACCTCCCGCCTTCCCTCAATTGCGTGCACCAACCCCGTCACCACTAGTCACAGCACCACTACTCCCAACACCACTACTCCCAACACCACTACTCCCAACACCACTACTCCCGGCACCACTACTTCCAACACCACTATTCCAGGTAAGACACACCATTGACGTAATACGACACGTGTTTCGCCTCTACTCGAAGCATCCTCAGATGATGTAGACTCTACGGCGGCTCACCGTTAAGATGTAAGATATTCTAGTTGTTATCTTGAACCTGTGATATTATTTAGTCCTTTTAAAAAGCTATTAGTTATAAAGAAACTTCTGATAAAAACTCAAAAGCAACTTCCAAAAGATTTATTATTATTATAAATACGTCTTTTATTAACATCTATACATAAAAATTAATGTTTATAGTCAGTTTTTATAATTTTATATCCTTAATTTTAAAATATTCACCAAATAATTTTTATCTGATAACCCTACAAATTTTAATAATGCATTAGTATAAAATATGTTTCCACACAAATTACTATTTCGTAGTAGTCTGTCTTTTATTTATTAATTCGGCACGCAATAAAACCGCAACGCCCACCTACTATAGTACTCCAATGCGGTATTCCAATTATAGAATACACTGTTCACTGCTATTTGATAAACTTCAGATGCGAAAAATATTGTTAGAGTAAATTATTCAACTACTCACAAAAGAAAATTTTCGGAATGGTTTTTATCACTTTTACGGATTTATCGCGTTTTATTTATTTTATTTTTAATACCCGACGTTTCGGGTGCTTTCCAGCACCCATTTTCTAGTCCCCCGTGACCATGGGTGCTGGAAAGCACCCGAAACGACTAGAAAAGAACGGGTAATTTTTGTAAAATTTTAAAAGAAGGCCAGTCTGTGATAATAATTATTGGTGACAGGCGGATATCGTTACTTCCAAAAACCACATTGAACAAATTTTAATAAATGTTTCGGGGTCATAAAAAAGGTTTGTTGAGAAAAACATTTAAATTATCTAAATCGGATACCCAGATTGTCACGCATTTCAAACGAGAAAGTCCTACGGACAATGAAAATGAAACCACAACTTGTATTTGTACGAATAAGATTAGAGTTCGGATTTCAAAAATTAAAAGACGTCGATAGAAATTTATCTTAGAAAGAAAGCTCTAGCAGCTGTTACTTTCAATTTGCTTAGCATACATTCTAAAATTAAAATCATGGAAACATTTTTTGTTTTAAAAGAAAATTATATTTTTACAAGTATACTCTATTGATAATCTATAAGAATTTTGTTATTTTTAGGATAAACAGAATACATAAAAGAGCCATATATATAAGTCCGCCCTCTGTATTCTTTTGTTTAAGGATGAAATAAAGAATAAAATAAATATATATATATATATATATATATATATATATATATATATATATATATATATATATATATATATATATATATATATAAACGAAAAACCCATAACCGATGGGGCAGAAAGGTTCTCGAGTGGCAGCCTCGTACCGGTAGGCGTGTGACTTGTGAAGGGCTGTAATGATGATAATATATAAACAGAATACATAAAAGAGTCAGTTCTGTGTCCGTTTTATTGAAGGAAGTTAAGCATTTTCAAAAGTATCAGTGTTAACATTTTATACAAAAGTACAGTGTATTGGTGGTTTAAGTATACCCACAACCCCATATCGTCCCGTGGGTTTCGTAAGAGACGACCGAGGAAAATTGAAACAGGCATATCGGCAGCAGCATTTTCTTGATAACAACCCAATATAATAAAAAACTGTGGTTCCGTTCATTCGTATGGCCGAGCTGGATTCTGCTTTGCGTATGTAGACATTACCGTGACTCGTTCATATGTATTTTTAATTATTGTCATGACCGAAATTCCGAGCAATGTAAAATAATCGCTTAATTCTCGGAGTAATATTACCCTAAATGTACACAATTGCCGGGGGACCTGCTATCTTTAGATTCTCGGTTGTAAGTGATTTTTTATTCTTCCTGTATTTTTCAATTGAGGTAAGAAGTTCTTCCTTTTTGTTAACGTTGGCAAATTTAACTATTAAAGGGTTAGGCTTAGACGATTTAGACTTAGATTTAAGCCTAAAAGGATCCCGTATCTCTCTCTCTTTAATTGAGACATTGAGCTCCGTGAAAATCTTTCTTACGATATTCTGGGGATCCCCCTTAAGTTCTGGCTGATTTTGGGTAACATTTCTCGTTTCAATACTATACTAATACTAATATTAACTTGCAATACACTATTAACTTATCCATATTTTGTTTAAAATAAGATATCCATTATTTTCAACAAAATATGGATAAGTTTTTAATTAATTACAAATTATATGTTTGTTAAAATTACTTAAAATAAACCTTTATTTTGTATTTTTTTTCTCATATTTTGTCCTGTTATAGCCGTTGAAAATATCTCAATTGATAAGAACAAAACACTAAAAATAACTTTTTCAGTAGAGCGTTAAGCAAAAAGGACTGAAAAGCCTCACCCTCAGCCCGTCATTATATTGTGTCTCTATATGCGAGGTCTGTCTCTATATGTTTAATCGAGGGAGATAATAATATGACGAGGTAGGTGTTCGTTTTCCTATATTTAGGCTTCTGTATTAAGGTGTAAATTGAGAGTAAGAGTAAACTCATTGTAAAAGTTACTTATTAATTTGGACAATATTTCCATAACGAAATAAAGCGGCCAAGAGCGTGTCGGGCCACGCTTAGTGTAGGGTTCCGTAGTTTCCCGTCCGTCACAGTAAGTATTCCCACTTATGAGTTTGTACAAAAACTGTTGTTTCCATCCAAGTTCAAAATAATTTTCCTAGAAAGTCCTTATAAAGTTCTACTTTCCAGATTTTTTTCATATTTTCTAAACTTATGGTTCAAAAGTTAGAGGGGGGGGGGACACATCGTTTTTTACTTTTGGAGCGATTATTTCCGAAATTATTGACATTATCAAAAAATGATTTTAGTAAACCCCTATTCATTTTTAAATACCTTTCCAACAATATATCATACGTTAGGGTTAAAATTAAAAAAAACACTTCCCACTTTACATATAGGGGGGCTACCCTAATAAAACATTTTCCAATTTTTATTTTACGACTTTGTCGGCGTGATTGATACACATATTGGTACCAAATTTCAGCTTTCTAGTGCTAACGGTCACAGAGATTAAGCGAGGACGGACAGACGGACAGACAGACATGGCGAAACTATAAGGGTTCCTAGTTGACTACGGAACCCTAAAAAGAACAAATATACAATCAAATTGAAAGTCCCTTCTTCTTTTACTTGAAAAATTATTAATCCATAAAGAGCCAGAAAATTTTTAGTTTCTATTCTAATACACTCAGATCATTTCAAATGACGCCGACACTCTGCTCAGATTTACATTCTTATTGGTTAGAATCTTGACACCATAACTTAAAAAATTTTGACATTAAAAAAAGTAAAAGGACTATATATCATACTTACTCATCTGTCTGTTACACTTGCCAAAACGTTTAATTCAAACATATGCAAATCATTCCATGTTGCAAGCCCTACTTTCGACGCCACCAATCTCCATTCAATTTGTCTGGTTTTAACGCGAAATTGTTAAACGCGTGCATAAATATATGTGAGAGACTGGTACTGGCTTATAATTTAGACAAAATTATAAAAACTAAAATTAAAATTAAGGATTTTTAATTGTATAACCAAGCAGTAATAATACGTGATGAGTGTTTTTCTTGGACAAAAGTAGTTGTCCTATCAAATAATAATAATATTAAATAATAAATATTTGTTTACTCACTTCACTAATTTAACATCATAACTTACGCTATTTAAATGAAAAAATTTCATTCATAACATTGAGAGGTTAACGTCGACAGCCGGAGTAGTATAAACTGTGCCACGACTGCCTACGCACTACTCTGGGTATTCAAGTAATATTACGTAATAGGTAAGTTCTTATACAATTTTTTTGCAAAGAATATTTAAAATTTTTACCAGCAAAAGTAAAAGTTAAAACATGCAGGTAGATACAAATCAAAATAGAAATATACGCAAGATTACCACAAGGTGTTTGGTGTATGATATAATTATAAGCAGGAAGCGTAATTGAATGGTTGATTTTTAGTTAATATTATGGAGAAAGCTGCTGCTCATTTCCTGGTTTGCTTCTCTCTGACACCTTCCATGGCATCCACGTGACAACATGGGGCAAGGATATTCTTACATTGTCCCTAAATACTTAAAATATGTTGCATTCCATACTGAAATCCATTTTGCAAATCCACAATTGTGTGAAGTACTTGGAGCTGAGTCACACCTGAGATCTTACAAATAACACATTACTCTTTGATATAATTGAATGCTTTTTAAAAGAATTTCAAAAACACATAACATAACCTCGAAATAAATTTCTCCAAACCGAAAATAATAAGCTTTTACCCCTACCAAAAAGTTACCTAAATATAAACCTTACCTACGATAATATAAAAACAGAAAAAGTAAACGAATTCACCCTACTTGGCTTAATAATAGCCACCCATATTAACTGGAAAACCCACAGAATTAAAATTAAAAGGAAATCAGCAAAATCATTTCTTAAATTTACGCGAAAACTACACATTGAATTAACTATTATTTATGGTTTTTATCGCGCTTAATTGCTTTTTTTTATAAAATAGTAATTAAACGCGATAAAATCCGTAAATAATAGTTTTATTTACGGAATTAGCAAGTTTTATATACGCTTTTCAGAAGTGAAAAAATCTGCCGATATACAAACTGCCCTCAGTACCTATTACACTTACGCGAACTCGTGGCTCTGCTACGGGTTTATCATATGGGGAAATAGCACAGATCTGATCTTTTAACTCTACAAAAAAACTAATTCGAATAATTTTTAACGTACAAAGTACTGATAGCTGCAAATCATACTTCGTCAAACATAAAATACTCACCTTACCGTGCATATGCATCTTGGAAATCTGCAAATTTATTAAAAATCCGCAGAATTTTATATCAAATGAGGACAAAGTAATACCAGATACCAATTACGCTAAAAAGAAAAACTGACTATACCCATTTCTCACCTTAAATTACATTCATTAGGTCCCTTCGTCATGTCTATCAAAATTTTTACTCCCAAACTCGGTAAAAAATATAGAAAAATACACTAATTTAATAAATAAACTAAAGGAATTTTAATTTATAAACACTACTAACCAATAAACGAATACCTAAATGACAAATTTTAAATGCCTACCTAGAATACTTACAGTTGCTATATTATAAAGTGTATTCATCACTATTGTTTCACTAAAATGGTCCTCCTCTCTCTAAATTGCCACGCCCTGTATGGCCCATAATGATCTCATAGTTTTGAGTTAAAACTTGAAACGTTCTTAACGCCTTAACTGTAACATTATGGATGCAATAAATAATATGAATATGAATAAAACTTAAAATGTTCTTAACACCTTAACTGTAACATTATGGCTGCAGTAAATAATATGAATATGAATAAATCTAAGGATAATTAAATTCTATTGTTTGATTTATGTATGTCCAATATAAATAAAATTGAAATAAATAAATTTACTAAAATAAAAAAGTGATGAGAGATATAATAAGGTTATAGAACGACGAGTGAACTCAGGAAATAGTGTAAATGGGGCTCTAGACTACTACTCTACTCTACTCTACACTCTATTGTGGAAAGTCAGAATGTGTCAAAAAAAGGCACGTATGGCAATTCACAATGCCGTGCTAGGTTCTACAATAAGGTATGGTAGTGAAAGTTTGGTGTGGCAGAATAAACACAAGAGTAAAATAAACGCAATAGAAATGCGGTCGTTAAGGAGTATCTTATGGCTGAATCTGAGTGACTGGGTGAGAAGTTGTGTGATTAGAGGAGTGTGGTTTGCAGGATGATGTTGTGTTGAGGATTAAGAAAGGATTTTTTGTTGGTTTGGTCATGTAAAAAGAATAAATGAAGAAAGAGTGACAAAGGAAAATTTATGTTGCAGAAGTGAGCGGAACAGTCGGAATAGGACGCCCTAGTCGAAAGTTATCGACTAAATTGGCGATATATTGAACATAGGCTAAATTAAGTACCCATAACCGACGAGCATGTATGCGTGGGTATATGGATGTGGAGGAGGTGAGAGAGGTGTGTCAGGATCGTACCAAATTGAAGTCTGTAGTGTCTGCCTACCCTTATGGGTGACAGGCGTGAGTGTTTACGTTATTATGTTTATATTATGTAAAATAAAAAAGACTTCTGTTATAAAACAAGCTTATATCTAATTTTCTCAATAATTAATAATATGAATCAATACCTTACTAAATCCAAATATTAAAATTTAAGCAAAAAAAAAAAAACAATATGCCAGCCCAAGAAAACCCTTTTAGCATCAGCAATTTAAAAATGCCTATTCCCTGCCGTGAGCCATATATTATAGGTGTTAATTTACTTTTTAATTGAAGGCAAATATTACTCTTTTTTTAACAGATAGGCTCTATTAAAAAAAACAATATGTCAAAGCATTTCATCATCATCATCATTACAGCCCTTCACAAGTCCACTGCTGAACATAGGCCTCCCCCAAGTAATGCCACAAAGCACGGTCCTGAGCCACCTGCATCCATCGACTTCCTGCATATCTTACCAGGTCGTCACTCCATCTAGTGGGGGGTCGCCCTACACTACGCCTATCGGTACGAGGCTGCCACTCGAGAACCTTTCTTCCCCATCGGTTATCGGCTCTTCGAGCTATATGGCCGGCCCATTGCCACTTCAGCTTACTAATCCGTTGGGCTATGTCGGTCACTCTGGTTTTACTGCGGATATCCTCATTTCTGAGTCTATCACGCAGAGAAACTCCGAACATAGCCCTCTCCATAGCTCGCTGAGCGACCTTGAGCGTCCTCATACGGCCAGCAGTGAAGGACCACGTCTCAGATCCGTAAGTCATCACTGGCAACACGCACTGGTTGTACAATCTAGTTTTTAGAGATTGAGGTATACCTGACGAGAAGATATGTCGTAATTTCCCGAACGCTGCCCAGCCGAGTTGAATCCGTCGATTGACCTCTCGGTCGAAGTTGGACTTACCTAGTCGGACTATTTGTCCCAGGTAAACGTACTCGTCAACAACTTCGAGCATAGTGCTCCCAAAAACTACCGGCATAGGTGTGACATGGACATTAAACATGATGACATCATGTTTAATGTCAAAGCATTTACGTTAAATATATTTTAATAAGGTACTTTGGTATAAAAGAACTATTTCGCGAGTAATATAAATACGATCAGCAAAAAATCACCAGCTTCTTTGCAACAATATTATCTTTACGGATCTACTTATCTACTAAGTTGTGTAAATATTGTTTTGAAAATACCGTCTATTTACAGATGTGTCTAATATTTTAACTCTCGTATAATTAAACTATATTCTGTTGAAAAATACCCACAGCGCCATCTAGTTAATATAGTAATTATTTGATTAATACACTAAAATAAAAACCATGATATTTAGAAAATAATGGGTGAGAATAATGTAAGAACAACTAAAAATCGGATAATGGGATTTTTTAATCTCACTATAATGTAAATTTTAAGCCTTCCTGCCTGCAAAGCCTGGAAAAGGGAATATTACGCCTACTGTCCTGCTCCTATGATTGATAGCGTGATGAATTGTAATAATTATTTTTCAGAATTTAGAGAGATCGACAACATTTCCAAAAAATGTTTTGGCGTCTATATCGTATAATGTATTAAACATAATTAACATTAACACTGAATATGAAACAACTTTAACAGTGGTAGAGCCATGCGGCAGCTTTGCTGTTGCACGTATGGGCCGGCTCAAACCGGGTTGGTACCACGACCTCACAGAATACCGGCGTGAAGTGGAAGTTCTGCTTCCGCGTTTCGTCTGGTGAGTGCAGGTGGCCGGAGGCCCAAATCCCCCCCCCCATCAACATGGTAGCGGAATTAAATAAAGATAGACTACCCCAGGAGGGTACCAGCACCCCTGGAGAATCCCTCGCTGAGCATCAACGACCATGTTTCTCCACTTCTGAGCGTGGGTGCTCAGGCTGCCCCGCGTATTCTGGGGGGGGGGCGAAATTCCGCTCAAGACTACAACTGCTCGGGGCAAACGGAGCAACAAGACCAAGGCGACCCCTGCCACGTTGTCCGTGAATTTCTGCAATATCAGGGGACTTCACTCTAACCTAAACGCCGTCCACTACCATCTCGAGACGGCGAGGCCGGCTCTGCTCTTTCTGAACGAGACGCAGGTGTCCTCTCCGGCTGATGTTTCGTATCTCTCCTACCCGGGGTACAAACTGGAACACTCCTTTGTGCCTCGGGCTGGAGTTTGCGTTTACGTCAGAGAGGACATCTGTTCTCGACGCCTCGGCAGACTTGAAGGTTCGGACCTGTCCATCCTTTGGCTACGCGTGGACAGCGACGACCATCCGCGCGTCTACGGGTGCCACTATAGGTCCCACAGCGGTAATGCCGAAACAGACCGACTCTTCGACCACGTCCAAATGGCTGCAGATTCGTTGCTACAGCAGATCCCCTCCGCAGAGATCGTGATCCTCGGCGACTTTAACGCCCATCACGCCGAATGGCTCGGTTCACGTTTAACCGATCATGCGGGGAGATCTGTTCATGATTTTGCCTTGGCATATGGTCTGACACAACTGGTTACTTCGCCTACGCGGATTCCAGATGTGGAGGATCATGCACCTTCCCTGTTGGACCTTCTGCTGACCTCTCACCCGGACGGATATCAGATTTCCGTCGACGCCCCTTTAGGCTCCTCGGACCATTGTCTGGTCCGGAGTGTTGTGCCACTCACGCTGAAATCGCGGTTGCATTCTGCAGGCTGCCGCCGTGTTTGGCACTATAGGTCAGACGATTGGGATGGTATGCGGTCTTTCTTTGCATCCTACCCTTGGGGGCGGGTTTGCTTCTCGCCGGATGATCCCAACATTGTTGCGGATTCTGTTACTGATGTGGTACTTCAGGGTATGGAACTTTTTATTCCTTCCTCTGTGGTGCCCATTGGAGGCAAATCTCAGCCATGGTTTGGTCGCTCCTGTAAAATAGCATCATGCTATAAGCAGGAGTGCTACCAAGCCTGGGTTGATGCATCAGCGTCCCGGGATGTAAACACCAGCGCTCTAAAAAAGAAGTATAATTCCGCCTCTAGGTCCTTCAAAAGAGTCATTGCCAAGGCAAAGTCAGAGCACATAGGCAGAATTGGCGAGAAACTAGTTCGCCTTCCTTCTGGAACCCGTGCATTCTGGTCTCTCGCCAAGGCTGTCCAGGGGAATTTCTGTCAGCCATCTCTTCCATCTCTGCACAGGGAGGACGACTCACTGGCCCATACTGCAAAGGAGAAAGCCGATCTTCTAGGCACCTTCTTTGCGTCTAACTCGACTCTCGATGACGGGGGGAGTACGCCGCCGACCATCCCGCGGTGTGAGTGCTCCATGCCGGAAGTGCAGTTCACATAGCGCTCGGTTCGCAAAGCACTCCTCTCCCTGGACATCCACAAGTCGAGTGGGCCTGACGGAATCCCCCCAATTGTGCTGAGGACGTGTGCTCCAGAGTTGGCACCGGTTTTAACGCGTCTTTTCCGGTACTCCTGCTCCCTAGGCGTAGTCCCAAAATCATGGAAGACTGCTTTCGTCCACCCGATCCCTAAAAAAGGCGACCGCTCAGACCCGTCCAACTACCGGCCAATCGCCATCACCTCCTTGTTCTCCAAAACAATGGAGTCCATTGTAAACTGCCAGCTCATGAGGTACCTTGAGGATCACCAGCTGATTAGTGACCGCCAATACAGTTTTCGCCGTGGTCGGTCAGCTGGTGATCTTCTGGTCTACCTCACTCACAGATGGGCGGAGGCAGTAGAGTTCAAGGGGGAGATGAATGTTTATTTTACTTACTTAAACTGTGTTTCAACCATCGCACAGTGATTATACAACTCATCATCATACGATGAATCGAACAGTTGATCCTTCTCCATTTCATCACAAACTTTAGACAACTCCTGATTTAATTCGCTGTTGAATAGTTCCGTATTCTCTTCCATGGTTGTGGAGAAGAAAGCACTGGTGCACACTTCACTGAAGTTTGCCATCCTTATAGTAAAGAAGAAAATAGGTAGCAGAGTAAGTAACAGTTCAGTGTTGGTAGACCAACTGATACCCAAATTTCAAATAATGTCCGATATTTAAGTCTAACAAAGGATTAGAAATAGAATATAATGAGTACACGGAAGTAACTTTAGTAAACAGAATCACATTCACTAATCAATCAGCTAAAAAAGATCAGCTAATGACTGTCATTGTTAAAAAAGTATTTTTTAACCCCTTTGTCGTATCCCCTCAGTTTCAAGGCACTCCCCTTGTTGCCTCAGCCAGTATCGGAATCCTCGGCGTCGACATATCGAGTGACGTGCAGTTTCGTGGTCACTTGGAAGGGAAGGCCAAATTGGCCTCTAAAAAGCTTGGCGTGCTCAGCAGAGCGGGACAGTATTTCATGCCGGCACACCGCCTGCAACTTTACAAGGCGCAGGTTCGGCCGCACATGGAATACTGTTCCCATCTCTGGGCTGGGGCTTCCCAGTACCAGCTCCTTCCACTTGACCGCATCCAGCGCAGAGCGGCTCGAATCGTCGACGACCGAGTGCTTTCCGATCGGCTCGATTCACTGGCGTTGCGAAGAGATGTTGCATCTCTTTGCGTATTTTATCGCATCTATCACGGGGAGTGCTCTGAGGAATTGTTCGGATTAATCCCAGCCGCCAAATTTCGTGAACTCACGACACGGCAAACGTCCCGATACCATCCACACCATCTGGATGCTTGGCGGTCCACTACTGTACGTTTCACAAGGAGTTTTCTTCCACGTACAACCTCTCTGTGGAATAGTTTATCACCGGCGATTTTTCCGGACCGATACGACCTGGGGACCTTCAAGAAAAGAGCTTACTCCTTTCTAAAGGGCCGGCAACGCACCCGCAATTCTCCTGGTGTTGCGGTTGATCATGGGCGGCGGTAGTCACTTAACATCAGGTGAGCCGCATGCTCGTTTGCCCCCTCTTCTATAAAAAAAAAAAAAAAAAAAAAAAAAAAGAAAAAAAAAAAACTTTAAATTTTAAATTTTAAATACGAAGTAAATGTTGCAATTCAACACTTAATATTCAAATATCAGAGTAAATAGAATTCAGCAAAAATTCAGATTACATGAGACGGATCTTCTTAAGTACCCATGGGATGATATGCGGTAGTGGATTCTCTTGGGACACTCCCACACGATGGCTTAAAATTAAATTTATTTCATTTTTATTGCGTCGCCTCTTTTGACTCCGAAGGGTTAACATAGGGTAGTGGATATTCTTACACCACCATAGTCTGTAGATCTGACCGTGTAACGATGGTGTGAAAATACCCACTACCCCGCTTCAAGGCGACATAGTAAAACATACCAGGAGATGGCCAGCGACGTCTTCCAATTAATAAACAACAATAAAATGTTATGGACTATTACCTTCAAACCATTACAACTATGGAAAATATCCCCCTCTTGAGGCAATATATAGGGAAGCCTTTGTTCAACTGTGGACTAAAGGCTGTAATGGTAATCATATTAGTTAGAGATTCTAGGTGATATAACTCTTTTCCACCCATCAGTCCGTCTAAGTAAGATACCACCTCTTACCCATGTCTGCTGCCAAATAGTATTCCTTGCACTGCTGTGACCTGGTTGAAGGGTATAGATTAGAGAAACGGGTATCCGGTAACTATGCGGTATTCAACCTATATGGCCTAAAATTACTATTCCGGATTACTAAAACGGATAACAAACAGCTATCCGGCCGGATATTGGATAAAAAAAAACACAAAATATCAAATTTAGTTTAGTACCTACTTCATTTATGTCACTTAACAAATATAATGAGTAATTACAAAATTTTCATTTTAAAACTTATAAAATTTGTGCTCCCACTGCCCTAAGGCATAGAATAAATAAAAGTACTACGTGGCTAAGGGCATATTAAGGTAAATAAATACTAATTTCTCTGCATTGAAAGGTAAAAATTGATTTCGTCTGTCTTCATAACAAGGCCAGCTTCAGAAAACAGTATTTCACTATACACACTGCTGCAGGGTGCTGAGAGATAGATTTTGGCAAACTTAATAAATTTGGGTATTATGTAGCAATACCTACCCAACAAACATAAAGGTCACGATCGCGAACAATTTGCACTTACTTTACTTTTCGCTTCTTGCGATGCACCGTTCGGCAATGTTCGGCAGAATATCCGGCTGTCCAACGATAAGACTGGCCGAATATTGAGTATCCGATATTCGGAAAAACAGCTATCCGTTTCATCTTTAGTATAGATAGTCACTATAATAATAGTCTGTGAGACATTCCATGTTAGTACTCAGAGATGACGACCTCACCATTAGCTTTCTTTATTTGAAGTCGATAGCAGGTGGCAATGGGTTGTAGTAGTTACCTACCATCAAGTGGGATGTAAGTTCGTATGTCACTTCACTTTAATTAAAAAAAAATATTTTACGACAAAACTTCCAAGAGGTATTTAAAATGATTCTAGATGAAAGTTAATAATGAGCGCCAGTATTACTGTAGGCTGGTTGAGTTGCGAGCGCCAGTATTACAGTAGTTGATATAGAGAAAGATATAATAACAACCGAAAATAGTGTTCAAAAGGTTCAAAAATATATCTTTTTTAAATCGTAGGTATAATATTTGGTACAAAAATATTACTATGATTTTTGATGATTTTTATATAATACTTATTGAGTCATTTTTTAATTTACCATTGGTTCGCAAAACCTCTGTCCTGGGAAGTACCCCAAAAAAACCCAGCGGGACTTAAACATATTTTAAGTCCCGCTGGGTTTTTTTTGTGGTCATATTTTAAACATATTTAAATTTACAATAAATTTATTTTGTTGCAATTTTTGAATGAATTTTTATAGAAACAGCGTGGTGGTGTTCACCTCATTTCCAGGGGTATTTTCATTTATGTATTCATTTATATTACAATATCCGTTTTTGTACAATTTTTCTTTAATAAAATATTTAAACTTGTTTAATTACAAATATTGTACATACTCTGGGATTTTGTTGTAAAAGCGTATTTTTGGAACAATTGCTAGCCCGATTGTCTGACGTTCTCATGCGTTCGTTGCGTTGTTACTTGTCACGAGTTCATTCTGTACATATAAATCAACTGTAAATTAGTTTTGTTACAATATAAGTTTAATTATATACGGAGTGATAGATTACGAAATCGCAGCAAAGAAGCTACATTAAATGTATTTATTCAATATTAGAGTTGTAAAACGGCTTAATTTGTACGAAAAAAGTCATCATGAATTCACTTGTTTGCTGTGACTGAAGTATGTTCGAAAAAAAATTACATTAAACAACCATTACAGCCTGTCAAGAGTCAATTTCTTAACATAGACCTCTTTTTACTGCCATCTGTGCAGAACAAGACTATAGTGCTTGAGAATTCACACAAGAACAAGCACCTTCTAATCTTTCACTCTCTTTCTCTTATTACAGTTACAATCTCCGCCATGACAGTAATCTGACACTACCGGAAAGAGATCAGGCAGATCAACGTCTACACATGCTTTCCGAGGCCACATGTATCACCGCAAACTACCTGCTTCCCAGCTACTTCCGAGAAATTTTAGACAAAATAATATAACTCATTTCGGTTTAACCCGGGCTTCGAAACCAAGTCCACTTTATTAGCAGCCGCGTTTAAGACCACTGGACTAACAAGGCAGTTGTTTAGCTAACAAACTTTGTAAGTAAATGTAGTTCTTCCTGTTCTCACTAGATGGCACTATCGCCGAGTTAAACGTGGTATCATTTGGGTTTTCATTATGATGTATAGTTAAACATTCTTAACCTCTTTGTGTGTTCCTATAATACAGTGTAGTGGTGTGTGAGTAAAACAAAGTGATAAAAAGTGAGTGTTTCATTAAACAGCAGTCAAAAAATATGTTGTGTATATTTATTCCTTAAAATTATAATTAATACAGCCTAATAACTTTTCACTGCTGAATAAAGGCTTCACCATAGAAAGCAACGATCCTCTCTAAATGTGTCATAGTTGCTGCGCTTGGCAGGCAGCTTGGCAACCGCAGTGTTTTAATTATTTTGAGTTGTTATCAAAAGCATGCAGCTGTTCAATTCCTTTTTCAGTTTCTGTTTGTCGCTTCTTATGGTATAAACACAACAAGTGAATAAAATTAAAAGGCTTATTAATACGCCAAGATTAGATTTATTACAATACATTTATTTATTTATTTATTATTTACATGGAAATTTTTTGTTATAATTATATAATTTACAAAAATAATATAATTATAACAAAAATGAAGGCCATTTACAAGTTTTCACTTATATAATACTTTATAATAAACAAGATTGTGTCGAAAGAGATATGTAGAAGTACATGGCAAGTAACAGTACCCTATCGAAAAGAAAAGAAATTGTTAGAAAGTGAACGCCTGTGTTGGGGAACGCTGGAATGAAATAAGTCAATATCCACGTTGTGA
This sequence comes from Parnassius smintheus behrii, assembly GCA_036936625.1. Classification (NCBI taxonomy): domain Eukaryota; kingdom Metazoa; phylum Arthropoda; class Insecta; order Lepidoptera; family Papilionidae; genus Parnassius; species Parnassius smintheus. The sequence goes on along the minus strand of JAUPFT010000021.1, from coordinate 8,369,781 downwards.
ATATGTGCTGTAGCATTAAAAGATTTGCACAATCGAATAATAAAAGAGTTTTTTTTGCATATTAAGCCTTTACTTAAAGTTAGCAAGCAACCCCTGTAAAATTCCCGCTGGCAACACTAACTCTTAAATTGCCCCGACGCACCTGACGGTTAACTTCTTATTTTTGGATTTATCGGCAGTTTAGCAATTACCTACTTCGCTTGAAATATGTTGAGATATTAAGTTAGACATATAATAAAAAGGGAGTAAAAAATAACAATAAATTTTACATGACGACTATGTCGTAAGAATGCGGAGACTATAAAAAAGCCATAACAGATCCATTTTTGATTAAAAGCCGCAATTAAATCCATTATTCATTTGTTACAGCCTGTAAAAGGTCCACTGATAAACATAAGGCTTCTCAGTAAATATTTAGTAGGGCGCGCTATTACATAGATTATTTCCATATGGGGATATTAGCCGTAGTTGTATGCAATAATCGTCCCCGTTTTATTATTGAGAATTGCTGTCAAAAAAGCTCGAAGAACTGAAAACTAATGAGGAAGAAAGTTTTTCGAGCAAATGGCAGTCTTGTAATGGCAAGCGCAGTGTTAGGAGACCCCATTAGAAGGCAGTCTATCTTAGGGACGAATAGGTCGGCTGAACCGGGGAAGGACCACGCTCTCACAGAATACCAGCGTAAAATAGCATCTCAACGCTGCTGTGCTTCGTTTGGAAAGTGTAAAGAACCGGAGACACTTTTTACTGGAATCGAGGCATTCCATCTTAATCCTGACGGGTGACCACGCATCTCCATTTTGATTCGTAATCGAAGGTATTATGTAGATGTCTACGAGCCACAGTAACCACATACCATCTAGTGGACTTTGCTCTCGCTTGTCACCCTTGTCTTATAAAAAAATGTAATGCAGATACTTTTTCTTTCTTAAAAGTTAAATCAATATAAGTGTACCTTTCCTTATACCTAAAAAGGCAGATTAAATTGACGAATACGACGATAGACGACGGGGGCAAACTGCTCAAACATTTAGTAACTTATTTTTATATAAGAGATAACCGTACTTAACGGAAATACTACATAATATAGCATTATGTCTTGTTTGCTTATTATAGTTGTCTAAATTTTAAAATAATAATTTAAAGTAAATAAGTACAATTCAACGACCGGAAATAAAATTATGGTTGAGACGCGCAGTTGCACTCCCGGCGGTAATCTTCAGACCGAATGTCGGTTATGCCGGCCAGTCTCAACGGACACAAGCGATGTACACATGACTAGATTATATTGCAAGAGTGTGTTCGCAAGCATAAGTACAATTCCTACTCCGTCATTTTCATAGCCCGAGGGGACAGCAACCTGACACGAAAGAAGGGAGATGGACCAATAACATGACAGGCTTTTCGTAGCGCAGTGTAAAAATCTACTTTTAGAAATCATTATGATTCTCATTAGTTTTTGGCAGTAGAGTTCCAAATCGATGGTTTTGCCCGGTGGTAAAGGCTCATAATTGACGATGTCTTCCCAATCCCACCATACACACAGCATCACTTTATTGCGTGTTAATCTGGGTTTCGCTACAGTCTTGGGAGCTTGGCGAACCTTCGATCATGATATTTTTCGCACGTTCTTGTTTTATCTATATAAATAATAATAAATAATTTTATTTTTTCTCTTCACAAAGATATATAATTTCACATTATTTCTTAAATAATATTAATAATAATATTTTCAAAAATAATTCGGTTTTATTACGTTTCAATAGAGATTCGTAAATGAGTACACGATTTATGAAGTGTCTTTCAGTGAGCTCGTGTGGTCCCCATATATCGACCTTTTTTTGTATAGCCAGACTTTTTTAAATGGGTTCAAAACTGTTTTGTGGACAATCCTCAATATCTTGGCTGTGTCGTAACTGCTAACCACTTTTTCAAAAATAGCATCGGCGCTATCCGTATGAGAGGCGACCACAGCGAGTTGCACCGATGACAAAATTTTCGGACTGAAAACTTCTTACTGACACTGCATTAGGTCCATAAACGTCATAATTTTTTTTCACTGCTTGAGTCGTATTTTTCCCTTCTTTGTTATAAAACTTCAGAATGTATTGAATTTATTCGTTAGATTCATTTATTTTGGCGGACAGAAAAACAATTAAAGAATGTCGAGTAAGTGTATTTTACTTTAAATTTGTCTTCTTCTTAATGTCCTTTATTTTATGTATTGATATTAAAACCATTCAGATACATACAATATACCCAAAGAAATTTTTCTTCAATTTGATAGTAACAAAATATATAAAAACTTTGGTAATTTTATAGTATCGCGGTCACCTCGTTTTAGGCTTTAGAAAATCGAAAAATCATCCGATTTCACCGATTTTTTTTTTAAATCGTCTTCTTTAAGGCGGATTTATGGCAAAAGATATGGAAAATGAGATATTATATCCCTCAAGATTTCACATACTTAGTTTTATGAATTTAAATGTGATCATAAACGCACTTATTAGAAAATAAACGTACATAAGTTTTTTTAAGCGTTAAACTTTAAGTTTTTGACTTTTAATGTTATTATGATAACATTAAAAGTCAAAACGCTCTAGAAAATCGAAAAAATATCCGATTTCGATTAGTTTTTTTTAATCTTCATTTTTATGGAATACATATGTAGATTCCCCGGGTTGACTGGGAGAGAATGCCTAATGGCATTAAGTCCGCCCTTTGTAATCTTTTTATGGTGCAATAATGTGTAAATAAATAAATAAATTAAAATGAAAAGAATTAGCTATGTATTATATTCAAAAATAAATCAATAACTTGTATTATCCTCGAAAAATCTTGTAGCAAAATAAAAAAAAATTTATACAATCTTTGAAATACCGTACGTTTAACAAAACTTGAAAAAAATTTGAAATAAAACCCATGATAATGTTTATTTATTACTTTTTAGAGAAACGTGCTCGGTACTTAGGACATCCCGACTTGGACAGGTTAGGTTAGAAGGAGATGGCGGGGTCGAGTGAGCGAGCGAATAGACCCCGCCATCTCCTTCGTGGTAATTTTTTTAAAAACCACTCAGAAGTAGGAACCCCGTGAAGTAACTTTCATCACGGCTTAATTTTAAATATTCGAGTTCCACAACTAAACATTCCCTGGCCTCAAGGATACCAAAATTTTGCCCTAGTAACATTGTAAATTCGCCCCAATTATTAATATAATCCCGGTCTCCGGATAATCTACTTGTTTCTTTTCTAATTATATATGTGGATTAAATATACATTTTGTAACTGCTGTCTTCAGAACAAATAGAGTATGTCATCACACTTTTTTCATAAAGAGTGATAAAAGTCCAGTATTGCCATCCAAATTAGGAATAATTTTAACCAATTCCATGGGAACTATATTTCCAATCTTTCTTCCTTTTTTCACAAAATACAATACAAAATACAAAAAGTACAAATTCGTAAAAAGTAATATAAAATCAAAAAATAAATAATGTACGATTGTAATTAAGTTAACGAAATAATTTAAATTACTTAACTAATAAAAAATTACTAAGTGGGAACTTATCTAGTAATTAGACTTAATTAACCCCCAAAAACAAGAACATAAACAAACGCAAAATAGGAATTTAAGAAGGGTAAGAAAATACAGGTCGGTGAAAAATACCTACGCACAGTAATGCAGTTTTCCTCATACTCCTTCTGGAATATTGGTACTCCGTCGTCAAAGTTGGTCCGCTCCTTTATAAATTTGTATGTTCGTTTTCAACCGATCAAAGCGGTAATACGTACGACCGATTTTTCTGCAAAATATTTTTTTTCCACGAAATAATATTTGGTTTTACCCTATCCAGACTCTAACAAAAAATATTTTTATTCAGAGATTCAGAGTTACAGTTATAAGTTTATTACTACAATATTCGATATAAGCTTACTACAATCGTCGGTTTATAATCGAATTATATGAAACAAAACTAATTACTAAGCTTATTTACTGCATACGCTTGACCCAGATGTGGTTGCTGATGATGTGATGTGAGGTTTGTCTTTTTGTCTTTCTGTTTGCCCGAATCGTCGACGACTCAGTTCTTTTTGATCGGCTTGACGTGATTGACGTGTGTCAATCTTAACAGTGTCAGTGATGACACTGTCAAGACATGATTCGTGTCTTTGCATATTCTATCGTATCTACCACGGGGATTGCTCAGAGGAATGGTTCGGACTAATTACAGTCGCTAAATTCAGCCATCACACATCACGACAAAACTCGCGATACCATCCATACCATCTATGATTTACGATACACCACTGTGCGATTTACCAGAAGTTTTCTAGCTCATCCAACTTCCTCGTGGATTCGACTACCACCAGCAAATTTTCTGAACCGATACGACTTAGGTGCCTTCAATGAAAGAGCCTACTATTTTTTAAAACATTTTAAAATGCCCCCGTAATTCCCCTGGTGTTGGAGTTGTTCATGGGTGATTACAATCTTTTAAGTTTGTTTTTACCTCTTATATAAAAAAATAACGTTAAGAAAATATTTTTTATTTAAAACGCATTTTTTTTATCAGACATATTTTTTTATTTAAAAACGTGTTTTTAAGTGATTGTGGAAAGATTATTTACTAGTAAAACCGTAATTAGCCTAATTGACAGGCATGCCGAGCATAGTAAACGATCAAATTAATTCATGCTTTAACTTTTACAGCCTTTGTATTGCTATATGAATAACCACTAAAAATCTTTGTATATGTCTGCAGCACTTATTTTTTTATTTATGTACGAGAAGCATCGTTTAAATAGAGTAGCAGATTTGGTCTAGACAGTATAACGAATTTGATTTTTTTTAATGAAATAAGAGTAAAAAAAGCGGGCACACACTCCACCTAACGATAAGTTAACGCTGTGGTCCATGGACATCTACATCTACTCTCGATTAAGAACAACAATGTTGAAGTGTCGTCACACCTGAGGACTAAGATGGAATGCTTCATTTCTAGTAAAAAGGAATTCCGTATCTCTATACTTGCCGTAAGAAACACAGCAATATTTATTTGATTGATTTACGCAGATATTCCGTGAAAATGTGGTCCTGCCTTTGTCGAATCAACCCATCCGGGCTACAACCATAATATAGTTGTAGCATGGCTCTTCCACGTATAAGGCACGTATATTTTGAATGTAAAATATTATAATCGTATAAGATATAACAAAAAGTCTTAAGACTTTTAATTCATGGTGGTATAGCTGGTTTAAGGCCGGCGTATTCTTATTCTCAGGTCAGCATCAAAGGTACAAGATGTCAGGATTCAGTTCTTCAATAACCAATCCACCTATTAATCTTGGTGTTGAAGTAACCCCTCATCAACGAGAGAGGTTCAAACCCAGATTAGTGAAGAAGAAGAAGAAGACGATAATATTGTATGAGACAAGTTTTCTTACAATGTCTTCTTTAAAATAGAACAAGATATCAATGCAAAAGAATAATATAATATTGTATAATTATATATATATATATATATATATATATATATATATATATATATATATATATATATATATATATATATATATATATATATATATATATTAGGTTTACAAACACCTACGAACAAAGGTTTAAATAGTTAGATGTGCCTTCACCTTGAAAACTGTGGCATAATTTTTGAATGTGTTCGTTTGCATGACGCTGACGCGCGCACACTAATGCAATAGTGTCATCTCTTATTATCTTATAGAAATTATGTATACTACTTGGTCTGTCGCACAATTGAGCACTGATTGCGAATGAGTGTGCTCACTCATTTGAGAATGGACACATTTCAGAGTGGTCATACTATGGTAAGGGCGCATCTATTTAAATATTTGCCTACGAACGCATTAAATGAACAATAATATAAAATGTTTCCTTAAATTAATTTATTAAGAATTTGGTTGCACATATGTTATACTTATATTTTATACATATTGCGGTTTTTTATGGGAAAAGGGTGACAAGCGAGCACATAGTTCACCTGATGATAAGTGGTTGCTGTTACCCATAGACATCTACATCTATCCTCATTTGCGAATCGAAATGAAGATGCGTTGTCAGCCTTGAGGACTAAGATGGAATGCCTTTTTTCCAGTAAAATGGGTCTCCAGTTCTCTATACTCACCATACGAAACACAGCGGCAATAAGCTGCTATTTGACGCCGGTATTCTGTGAGAGCGTGGTCCTTCCCCGGTCGAGCCGACCCATTCGTGCTGCAACTATACAATTAATGTAAAAATCATTCGGTTACCTGCCCGCTCCCAAAGCGTAGCAACTATGGTAAAAATATCCTCTGTAGGACTTGGTAAATCAGGATCGTGCTTCATGGCATACCTTGAGGAAGGACAATGTTCAGCATTGTACTTATGAAGGTCTTTTATGATGATGATGACAATATTTTATTATTTTTATGAGGGATTTTAATATTGATGACTACTGTTTTTAAAACATTCTAATTATTGAATTTATAATAAAGCTCATTATTTATTTACATTAGTTTATATGGGGTATCAATCAATTTAGGTGTGAGCTAACAACCACGTTTTATATTACAGTAAAAGTGTGAATTAGACGACCGCAAAGTACGTCCCAACCCTCTATTACTATTAATGGATTCTGGAAACAATCATATGCAACCATATTCGAGTAACTATAAAGAGATTAGTTCTTGCTGGGGTCAATTTTCAAATTTTCAATTTCCTTCAAAGTGGATAAAGTTCGAGGTTAATTTGCCTGATAAGATTAGTAGCGAAGATATCTGCAATAGGATAATGTATAGCCAGCCATATAGCTCTAAGAAACGAAAATCGACTTGAAAGAAATTTTCTCGAGTGGCAGCCTCTTACTGATGAATCCACTTGATTTCAGAGCCCCTTATAGGTTGAAGTGGCAGTGGTGACCTGGTGATAGCAACTTCTGAGAACATCTCTTTCCAAAGCAACTCCAATCCAAACAATCTTGATCTGATATATAACTTATGTATTAGTATAAATTCATGTATTTTTACTTATAACCACTTATATAGTAAGGCAATGCTAATTTAATATCTGGTGACAAGGTTCTATTTTTGTGATTTGAATCAACACTTGTAATTGTTTCACAATATTTATTTTAAATTATTTATTTTGAATTATCCATTTTACAAATTACAAAAACCGAGCGGTTTCACCTCACCGCATCGTGGTGATAAGGCTCTATTTTTTGACTAAGAATCCGGTTTTTTACGCAGTTATAAATAGATCAAGGGTAAAAATTTATAATCGTTACACACCGATAATGCCACTATTATCGGTGTGTAACGATTATAAATTTTATAACGATTATAAATACCATTATAAACAAAGCCATGTTGCAATAGCGACATAATACTACTGTATTTTTTATGATTGTCACAGTTCCAGAAGAAGAGGATTTAAATTTATATCTCTAGGTTTATCTCGGACAGTCTACTTACGCAGTGGGCAAATTTTACATTATATAAGCTATGTTTAGCAGACGGATTGGAAATTTTATATTTGACGCTACTCGCCGTATTTGATTTGTGTTTTTCACAACTTTCGTATTAAAATAAAATGTAAGGTAGAAAAAACTTCGTATAATATTCCAAAAGAGACGCCGAAACAATGTTCCAACATGCACACATGCGCCTAAAACGCGTTGTGTTGCGCGTGGAGGACTACATATCTTCAAAATCTTTCTAGTTTTCACAGGCATACAGGTTTCCTGCAAATGTGTTCCTTCACAGTAGAGCAAGTTATAAGTCAGCATTTAAATTGAGAAGAAAAATTTTAGTCTGCTTTTAATTAAAAAGAAAATCTACATATTGCCTTGTATAAAATATAAAAATGAAAATTTAATTGATACGCGCATAAAGAATATATATCAATTTATATAATACAAATATAATAATAATCGCAATCTAGTGTTTGTAGTGCACGATTGCCTCTAATATTGCAAGGAATGAATAGTTTACTCTCAGAAACTTCATAGTTTTATATAAAAGAGTTGATTTCTAAATATCGACAATAGCGCAACCTACCAGGTCTAGTTGTGAAACTATACTATTCAAGGACCCACTTAAACACACACAAAAATATAATCGATTCGGTACAGCCGTTCTCTGGTGATGATATTACATACTTGCGAAAATTGATTCTTATTATAAATATAAATATTGAATAATAGTTCTTACGATTAACTTCCATTTCTATTAATACTCATCTTATATCTAGTAATAATGATCTTGTACCGTTTGCTTGGTATGAATTATCATCATTGTAATTCATTGAAAGTCAAATGCTGAAAATAGACCCTCTTCAATTACCAGAAAACTGTCTCCATTTATCAACTACCTACACGTGTCATCATTTCATTACCATATATGCCATTAAATACCTCCATTATGGTCTTGAAATACTCATTAGTTGTCGGTTATTTCACCTATATTACCACCTCTATAAATTGTTCAACTAGTTGATCCGTTTGGCTGTATCAGATAATTTCGTTTTGCTATTTATATCCTTATTAGAGATGTTATCAGCTCCCTAAAGTATTGAGTTTCCTCGTAAATTTCCGTACTTTAATAGATCAGCACAAAGGAAGAGACCAAACGCATCGATGCCGCTACCACAAGGCAACAATGAGATTGACAGATTATCGCTCCTAGCCAGATCCTTGCCAGCTACGCTCAAGCTTTCACCGTCAATAAATGTGCTAAGATTACAAAATAGTAAAAGATTGATTGATTGACTTGATGATTAATTCATTATTGCCTCAAAAATTATCTGCTGCTCGAAATATTGCTATATTTGCCATAGCTGCTACGCTTAACAGACAGGTTTGCAACCGCAGTTTTCTATTACTTTGAGTCATAATATGAAAAATGCTGCCACTCATTTGTTTCAATTTACCCCTGTTGCTTCTATGTAACCTACGGGATGGTATTCAGTAGTAGATTAGACCGTGTGGTGCGAGTGTAAGAATCTACTACTTACTACGCCACGCGGCGTAAGAGAATCGGCAATAAAGAGCCGATTCTCTTACGAGATATTTTAGGTGTTTTATCCTGCAGTAAACTGAGCAGTTAAATTATCATCTTCGCTGCAAGATATATGAATAAGTAGAACTATAATATAACTAACCTTTCATTCAATATAATATAACGTTTAGCACTTTTAATTATATAATCCAAAATTTTTATTACATTGGCCCCACACTCAACATTTTACCACAAAAATACAGTAGGTACCTAACAATTTAATACAACTGAACATAAATAGAGAGGCAAATCATAATTACATTTCGTGGCTCTAGAAACAATTGTCTGCTATTCTCGCCAAGTTATTACGGACCCTTCACTTGTCACACTTAGACATTTCCTTTTACAATTGTGTCGTTCCACGAATTTCGTTGTGTTTTTTTTATTCATTATTGTAAAGTATGTTATCGTATAGTAAATGAAGTAAATATTTATTGAAATAATTGCTTAATTTTTAAATGATTACATTTTATATTCAACAAACTGGAAAAAAATCGCTTCTAGCAATTTGACCATCGAATTTATAACATACCAAAAGGGTGAACGTACACATTTACACATATGCTATTAGCTTATTTAACAATTATTCTAACAACATATCATATTATATAGTTCCCATACATAAATATTAAGATATTGCCATTTTAATGACACGCGCCACGTAGGCAATATATCACTCGTTTAGGGCTTGACAGATGCGCCAAAGCGGCTATTTTGGCCCGGACTGCGGAGAGGATAAACCAACAAATACATAACTATATAGAATATAATGCGTTATTTCCACAATATTTATAAAATCAATTTTCATATCTTAACATAACTAGGATAGAAATGCAAAAACTGCTTTTTTATTTCACGCCTACACACACTCACACTCATTAGGTATACAATTTATCCTTTTTCATGCTGTATATGGTAATTTAGCATCGCGATATTCTACGCATTTAATATTATAAATACATTAGCATCGCCATATTAAATCGATGAGCTTCCTTAAAATTTTACAACAAAGCGCGTGCACAAAGCAAAAGTCTATTTGTTTATACCGTGCTACGTGCTTTCACATTCCCATGTTGATCTAGACATCGCAGTTTGACATTGCGTCGGACGCGTGTGATTGCGTTGCATACGATAAGTGTATTTCTAACGTATAGTTTTTCATACAAAGTAAAGAGATTCAGAGATCTTAATAAGTTGCATAGGTTGCGTACGCGGGACCTGTCTGTCTACTACGTAACAATCGACACTATTATAATTTGATGGATATAAACACTTATTTAATTATAAAAAATGTACCATTTCGTTATTGTATACACCTCCTCGTGTGTGATTGAGCTCTAAAAAGGGGTTCACGGACCTGTCCATCGGCTCCTTCCGCTAGCTGGCTGTCTGCGACCCTGAAAGAACAGTGCCTGGGCTTTGCATCCATACTCCCCATTATAGAGCTCAATCATTGAACGTGTGCGGAAATATGATAAATAAAATATTTTACTATAAATATTGACTGTTTTAAAGAATCCATCTATTTTCTGAACCAACCTAACGGTACAGTCATAATTTTTGGATATTTTAATTAGTAGATGATCTATAAGTTTTTGTAATAAGCCTGTCTTAAAAGAATTATTACTATATTTTACTAAATAAGGCTTGTAGTGCGAATAATAAATAAATGTTGAACCTTTTAAGACAGTATTGTTCAGGATGAGAATAAAGCGCTATTTAACCTCCTTTACTCAAGTAATTGTCAGGTGATGTATTTATGGCCTGTAGCTGGAGTACGGTACCAGTCGTGATTTATGTGATCCTGGTAAAAGAAGTCAATAGATTTAAAATCTTAAATAAATTATTAACAATAAATAAATATACATAGAAAATAAAAACGGACTTCAAGAAAAAATTAAAAAAAAAGTACATATAATCTAATAACCTCTGAAATCGGGCTTAATTATTCGATACACTGTGGCTTAAGACCAGCTTTAGAAGCGACTTAATTAATTATGTAGGAAAGATTTAATTATTTTTAAATCCCGACGAAAATAGAGGGGTGTTATATGTTTGTAGTATGTATTTATGTGTGTCTGTGGCATCATAGCTCCTGAAAGGAAAACCGATTTTGATTAAATTTTCTTCGTTTTAAAGGTGTCTCAATCGAAAATGCTTTTAGCTATGTTTCGATAAAATCTGTTCAGCTGTTTCAAGATCGTCAACTATTTTTGTTTCGAGGGTTTTTAAGGTTTGTTATTTAAGTTTTTAGGTTTTTTGATGCCGTTTTTATTTTAATATTTTATTTTTTCACCGTTTCGAGTATACTAAGCTATATCTCAGGATCACGATTACAATTAGAATTGTAGTCTAAATAGTTAAGTTTAAAATGTTTACCCTCACTTTGTTTACCTTTACGTGTCATTTTATTCAAATTTGAATGCAATCGATCTTAAGGTCAACTCTATAGATTAATTAGCATTAAATTTACAAAAGAGTCATTAAAATTGGGAATTTTACTTGTACAAGGGCATTCAATCTTAGTCCTCAAGGTTGAAAACGCACTTGCATTATTATTCTTAATTAGGATTAATTACGTAAAGGGATAGTAAAGAAAAAAATCTGCAGTTTTATGATAATTGTCATATTTTCTTGATAATAAAATTAGTTGACCAGACATTTATTCGTCCAAAATTTATAGCGTAGATTTTTGCGAAGAAAACCACGCGTAAAACTGTCATCCCGTGATCAAATAAAATGACCTACCCGTATCCCATTATTTATCCCGGAGATAATAATGGCATCTGTTTCCCGCTTTCAAAGCGAAAAAACACAAGAAATACAAATGGAAGTCCTTTGTATGGGTTCGCTATATGATTACCAGCAAAAGCTTTAAATGAGTATGTGCCTACGTTTTCTGTATATGTAAGTTTGAAAATATCAGTTTGTTGATGATGTAACAAAATTCATCAATATGTTTTATTCCGTGGGTATTCCGAAAAAATTCTATGTAAACAATATCCAAACATGAATTTAAATGTTTGTCTTAATTTTAGTCCTTTTATTTAAAATATGAGTTATTTCAATATTGAAATATTTAACTTCAATAGTGTTCTGATCTAGTTGTGCTTTTTTTTAAGAATATTAACAATGCTATAAACATTACTAGTATACCCATTAACCACTCGTGGTAAGCTTAAATTGCTTGTGTTACGAGGGGTTCACGCCAGTAGTCGAATGGCGGATTCGAACCCACGACCTTTTTGAGTTCGCGGTCCGCGCCCTGCCATTAGGCTACTGTTGCTCCTTTCTTCTTCTGTGCTATATTAATAGTTATAAAAATATATCTTATTTTTGTTTGTAGTAGCTGAACAATCTAGATTATAAAACGGTTGTAGTAAAATATAATTGGCGGACGATTTAGGCGGTTTCGAGGAGCACCGCTTTAAAGCTAGAGTGAACCGTCACGGTATCCCAGTCGTCTCAGGCGACCGCGATTAACCCGTTGGCAGAAATGGTTACAGAAATAGTTTTGGTCGGCATACCAGCCCACATTTCAGTCACATCGTGAGAAAGATTCAGATTTTTTTCTACTTTGGTTTTTACGAGGTTCTCGTGATGCGGAATGGCAACGTTGACTGAAAATATCCTTGACTGTGCTCGGTCTATTAGTATGATATCAGACTTACTTACAATAATAGTCCTATCTATGATGATGCCCCGGTTTTAGGAGGGCCTGGCACGGTAGTAGTTTTTTAAAAATAAATCATGGTTATTTTTTATTTATTTTAAGCGTGGTAGAGCCACGCTACGGATATATAATGGCTGCGGCACGATTGGGTCTCATCGGCACAATATTATTGTATGTCCATTATCATAATTAGTAGAATCGGGAGTAACTTTGTGGAAATCTATTATAATCTCTCAGGGAATACTACACTAAGATAACAGCTTAATGCTGCAGTGTTTCGTATGGTAAGTGTAGAGAACCGGACCTTTTTTGGTGGATACGAGACATTCCATCACCCTTATTTTGTATAAAAGAAATATTTGCCCTCATGAGTGATAGATGAATTATGTTGGTTTCGTCAAAATATCCATTTATCTTAAATTATCTTATGATAAGTGGATATTGTTTAGATATTGTTTTTGATTAATTATCATAAGGTAAACTAATAAAAAAAACATATATCTATATTACAAAAATATTTCTACTATCACTTGCTGCTAAAGAATGATCTTCTTAGAAATATTTTTGATAACGTTATTTACATCAATTTTATAAATATCTGAAGGTCTGAGGAGTCTTTTAAGTAAGTATAACATAATTTTTTTAACTTTATTAATTTCACTGTGTCCGATTTTCGTCATTAAATACTCATGCTTCAATTAATTGGTCCTTCTTACATACTCAAATTTCAACGACATTCACTTAAAATAAATATATACTTTAGTAATACTAATATTTATATTTTTACAGTCAGTTATTATAATTTATACTTAAGAAACTTTCAATATGTCAAAAAAACATGTTATACCTTCTGTGTACTAAATATCGGGAATTTGTCAATAAAACAAAAAATACAAATTATTCATCTAAATTTATTTTATCGCCTTCAAAGTAGGCCCCATCGCTTGCAATACTACATCTCCAACGCTTCACCCAGTCTTCCATACATTTTTCATAGGCTATTTGCGGTATGGCCTTTAGCTCATTCAGCGAATTTTTTGTTATGGCTTCTATCGACTCAAAACGTTTTCCTCGAAGTGGTAATTTTAACTTGGGAAATAAAAAAAAGTCAGACGGAGCCATATCAGGTGAATACGGTACTTGGTCGAGAACTTTTGTTGAATTTTTCGCTTAAAATTCTTTCACTATAATGGCTGTGTGTGATGGTGCATTATCATGGTGCAGCATCCATGAGTTGTGTTGCCACAAATCTGGACGTTTTCGGCGGTTACTCTCACGCAAACGCTTCAAGACGCCTAAATAATATTCTTTATTCACTGTTTCTCCCTTTGGAAGGAATTCGGAGTGAACCACACCATGGTAGTCAAAAAAAACTGTCAGTATCACCTTGATTTTAGAGCGACTTTGCCGGGGTTTTTTGGGTTTCGGCTCGTTTTCGAGACGCCATTCTGAAGACTGTTGGCTTGTTTGCATGTCGTACTCATAAACCCATGTCTCGTCGCTAGTAATTATACGTTTCATAAAGGTCGGATCCGTAGAAGCTCGGGAAACCATGTCTTCAGCGACATGCTTTCGCTGCGCTCTTTGAACAAAATTGAGCTCTTTTGGAAATAGTCGAGCGGCGACGCGTTTCATGCCTAAAATGTCAATGAGAATGTTGTGGACGGACTTAAAAGATATGTTCACCTCACTAGCCAACTCTCTCTGACTTATACGTCGATTTTCGAGCACTAGTTTCTTGATTTTTCTTTGGTCGTAGCGGTTGAAGGTCTACCAGAACGAGGCAAGTCTACTACTACTTCTCGGCCTTCTTTAAAAGCCTTATACCATTCATAAGCCCTTGTTTTCGATATACACGATTCGCCGCAGGTATTTCGCAACATTTTTAGTGATTCACCACATGAAATATCATTCGAAACACAAAATTTAAGGCACACTCTTTGTTCAACAATATTTTCCATTGTAAAAATCGCCGAGAACTCGAAACTATGACCAACAAAAAGTGTAGTTTAAAACAAATGACAGATCCCGCTCAAACTTTGCGCGCTAAATCAGTACAGTGCTACCAACATGCAGTAAAAAAATTAGAACGACCTTTTTTACGCGGGTCTTTTTATTGGCATATTCCCGATACTTTTTACACAGAGTAGTATATTCACTGTTAGAAAATTTTAAAATGTATTTACATAGTTAGGCTAATTTTCAAACATATATTTTCTTTAATATACCTATATTTAAAGAGTTCTGGTTGCACCAACGCGCACCCTTGCATTTTCGTATTTGTTGATGTAGTTTGTTAGTTGTGTTGGCCGGCATAACCCACTTCCGTTCCTCACCCGTACGGGTCTGCCTAATGGGGGGAAGCTATATACAGATGGACGCATCTTTGGCTCTCCATTGGGAGGCGCGATCCGCCTAGAGGCAAGGGGAGATGATGAAAGCTGTAAATTAATTGTAATTAATGTCAAAGCTCGTATATTGTCAAAGCCCGCTACGTGCCACGTCCGGCCTCTAGTTTTGGTTCCTTTTGAACTACTCTTCCTCGTTCACGCCACAATATCTTATCTATCTACTTTTGATCCAGTCAATCCGGATCGAATCGAACTGGCAACCTACGGCCCAATCAAGTCGAATTGCTGAACTGAAACTTGGACAATATACTTTTGCTTAGTCGCGCCTAAGTTCCTAAGTAGATTAAGTTTCGCTTCGCACGAATGGGGTACTATACGATATATTGTTTGATTTTATCGCCACAACGCAATAGTTTATCTTTCTATTTTAGTAGCTGCACTCGCATTACTATAGGTAAATGGACGCCTATTTTATATAGTTCTTCCCAGCAGTAGTTGTCTATTTAATTATCATCATCATTCATCATCATTACAGCCCTTCACAAGTCCACTGCTGAACATAGGCCTCCCCCAAGTAATGCCACAAAGCACGGTCCTGAGCCACCTGCATCCATCGACTTCCTGCATATCTTACCAGGTCGTCACTCCATCTAGTGGGGGGTCGCCCTACACTACACCTACCGGTACGAGGCTGCCACTCGAGAACCTTTCTTCCCCATCGGTTATCGGTTCTTCGAGCTATATGGCCGGCCCATTGCCACTTCAGCTTACTAATCCCTTGGGCTATGTCAGACACTCTGGTTTTACTGCGGATATCCTCATTTCTGAGTCTATCACTCAGAGAAACTCCAAGCATAGTCCTCTCCATAGCTCGCTGAGCGACCTTGAGCGTCTTCATACGGTCAGCAGTGAAGGACCACATCTCTGATCCGTAAGTCATCACTGGCAACACGCACTGGTTGTACAATCTAGTTTTTAGAGATTGAGGTATACCTGACGAGAATATATGTCGTAATTTCCCAAACGCTGCCCAGCCGAGTTGAATCCGTCGATTGACCTCTCGGTCGAAGTTGAACTTCCCTAGTCGGACTATTTGTCCCAGGTAAACGTACTCGTCAACAACTTCGAGCATAGTGCTCCCAACAACTAGAGAGAGGCGTGGAGCAGAAGTGCGGTGGTCTTGTTCTTTAAGAAAGGCGACAACGCTCTCTTAAAGAACTACAGACCGATTTCCCTTCTGAGCCGCGTCTACGTGCTGTTTTCGAGAGTCATTACGAATCGTCTCGCATGCAGACTCGACGACTTCCAGCCTCTCGAACAAGCCGGTTTCCGAAAAGGCTTCAGTACCATAGACCACATACATACCCTGTGGCAGATTGTACAGAAGACTGCAATCAAAAAAATTAAGAGTACAATCTGCCACCTTGCCTGGCGTATGTGGACTATGAGAAAGCCTTTAATTCCGTCGAAATTTGGGCGGTGCTACAGTCCCTTCAGCGGTGCCAAGTTGACTGTCGGTATATCGAAGTGCTGAAGTGTTTGTACAGTAGGGCTACGATGGCTATCCGAGTACAGAATCAGAGCTCGAAACCTATCCAACTGCAGAGAGGTGTAAGACAGGGTGACGTTATATCCCCGAAACTCTTCACCGCTGCATTGGAAGACGTTTTCAAGCTACTGGACTGGAAAGGATACGGTATTGACATCAATGGCGAGTACATCACTCACCTTCGATTTGCCGACGATATAGTCCTTATGGCAGAATCGCTGGAGGACTTAAGCACTATGCTCAATGACCTCAATAGTGCCTCCCAACGGATAGGTCTTCTGATGAACATGGACAAAACAAAGATCATGTTCAATGTCTATGTCACACCTATGCCGGTAGTTGTTGGGAGCACTATTTAATTATATCACACCGCAATTCATAATATTTATACGCGGTAGAGCCATGTTGTAGTTATATTAGAAATATAGTTGTAGCACGAATGAGTTGGCTCGACTGGGGAAGGACCACGCTCTTACAGAATTCCAGCGTAAAATAGTAGCTAATTGTTGATGTGTTTTGTATGGTGAGTGTAGAGAAGCGAAGACGCTTATACTGGAAACGAAACATTCCATCTTAGTCCTCACAGGTGACAACACATCTGCATTTTAATTCGTAATCGAAGATAGATGTAGATGTCTATAGGCCACAGCAACCACTTACCATCAGGTGGACTATAATATGCTCGTTTGTCACCCTAGTCTGTCCTATATATTTATATACTAGTGTACTCATATCCGCATAAATACTTCATTCGATTTGATTAGTGCACTCTACAAAATAGCCACGCCTTTTGTATTATCTCGTAGTAGTATTATATCGCTCACAATTGCATTCAAAACGTTTACGCATAAATTGATTCTGTCCCTCCTATGAGCAATTTATGGAAGAGACCTGTGTTTAGCAGTGGACTTTTAACAGACCGTATTCAATCGCTAAAAGTTTATAAACAAAAAGCTGATATAAAGTTTAGGAGTGGCATATAATTTGTTACTTGTTACTAAAAATTTTATATCTCAAGACAGTTTATCCATTTGTGTATCAAATCAATACAAACATTGCACCCTACAAAGAATGAAGATAATGTCATCAACAATGAAACAGAAATTCGAAACGAAGAAAATGCAAAGTAGAAAGAAAGGAGCGATGTCGCGCAAGAAACACTTTCATAGTGTGCATAATAAAGGTGCTGTGAATTACGACAGCGTTCAACATGATATAGACGTCTACAATGGTAAACAATTTATTTCGCTTCGCAAAAAAAGTATTTTTATAGGATACACTGAGAGTTATAATTTATTTCAAAAATACGAATTCACAAATAAAAAATACGAATGTTCCCAATTCAAATTTTTCTCCATTTTCTTCTTACGTCCACAATTAAAATATTGTGATTCATTTAGAAATGGATCTGGGTCGGGAAATATCTGCGCGATGCTTTTTTTACCATTTCAAATGTCAACCAAACGTTTAAAACCGACAAACGTTTGATTATTGTAAAAAAAAAAATTATTCAAGAAACTATTAAATATTATTTCGTTTCGTATCATCCGTTAAAAGTTTGGCACCAAGTGACTTCTTTTCGTTCAACAATCAAAACATCTATCCCGGCCAAATAACTATTGTCAGTAATTGTCATCCATAGCCGTGATTCAATTCCCGCCATTTTCTGCCATTTTTTTAAAATGCTTTAATTACTGTTGTACTTCGCTTTTAGCACTAATGTTATATTAATGTATATATTCATATGAGAAAAGACGTTTATGATATTTTTTTTGTACAAATATATATAGGACGATAACGCACGGCGGACGCCGCGAACACCTAACGGTTATGGTGTTGGCTGTTGGTTCGCCGGTGGTTGTGTGTAGACGGACGTATTTTATTAAGTAAACTGGATAGCGAAACAGCAATTCGTCTTATTGAAATATATGGCTCCTACAGTCCCTTATGGGATGCTAGACGTAAACAATCTATACATTTTAAATCTGTAGAAAAGTTGAGTCTGTGATTCTAATATTTTCTGGAAAAAACAAGTCCATGGGGCTAAATAAAGCTACTGAAAAAGACCACAGAAGCCAAATTAGTGGTTTTAAGAATGTTTGTCTGTCTGTTTATTCAAAATTCACGCGAAAACTACTTAACATATTTCCATAAAATGCTGAGTGTAGTTAGATAGAGACCCGCGGCACAGAATAAATAATAGTATTACGTACAGAAGTTTCACTCTTTTAATGTTGACCGCTTGCCAACGTTTAATAGCCTACATAATTATTATTAATTAGATAAATCGCGCTCCCAAGTTAATAAATCTTTATCGCTGCGCGAGAGTATCCGTATTACTTTGCACATTTTCCTCTTCCTACGTTACGGTGGACTTTCCGTTATTATGGAGGGATGTCAATAAAGAGTAACAAAAATACATTGCGAAATATTAATTAAGTTACTTAGGTGAAATACCTATTCTGAATTTGATAGACAGACCATATTTTTGCACCTACGTGAGTTCTGCGATGCCTAACGCATGCAACTTGCAAGGCCATTCGTCGGGAATCGCGACGCTTGGCTCGGAGGGTAAAGGTAGATAGTGTAAACAACAAATAAACTTGAAATACGATTCCTAACAGAAATGTAATCGCATTCTACTTAGTTAAAAAATTTGTTAGTAAACAAAGTTTTGATTTCAGTGATTTGTGTTATTTTAGCTTAAAATATTTTAAGCTGTTATTTTAGCTTACAAATATTTTTTTAATTACAAAAATACAAAAGCGAGTATATGTACGTTAGTAGATACTTGGATAGTGAAGTAAATTTCTACTTAATTTTGTTATAAATTTCGTAGATATTAAATAAATTTTTCCTTTTTTTGTATAGAAGAGGGGGCAAACGAGCATGCGGCTCACCTGATGTTAAGTGACTACCGCCGCCCATGATCAACCACAATACCAGGAGAATTGCAGGTGCGTTGCCAGCCCTTTAGAAAGGAGTAAGCTCTTTTGTAACTTCTCTTGAAGGTCCCCAGGTCGTATCGGTCCGGAAAAATCGCCGGTGGTAAACTATTCCACAAAGAGGTTGTACGCGGAAGAAAACTCCTTCAAATTCAAATTCATTTATTCATTGCCAGAATGTAGTACATAATATTGGGATGATTTTATTTATTAATGAGATCTTACATTATACTATTATATTGGTGTGCAATATCTTTACAATATACACAAAAATATAATTGAAATTTTATGAGGTTAAATTATTGAAGAAAAACTACGATGTGATCTTTTAAAAAATATTTCAGCACCAAATTTTCCAGAAGGAAGGCGAACTAGTTTCTCGCCGATTCTGCCTATGTGCCAGCTGTGACTTTGCCTTGGCAATGACTCTTTTGAAGGACCTAGAGGCGGAATTATACTTCTTTTTTAGAGCGCTGGTGTTTACATCCCGGGACGCTGATGCGTTAGCCCAGACTTGGTAGCACTCCTGCTTATAGCGTGATGCTATTTTACAGGAGCGACCAAACCATGGCTGAGATTTGCCTCCAATGGGCACCACAGAGGAAGGAATAAAAAGTTCCATACCCTGAAGTACCACATCAGCGACAGAATCCGCAACAACGTTGAGATCGTCCGGCAAGAAGCAAACCCGCCCCCAAGGGTAGGATGCAAAGAAAGACCGCATCTCAATCAGCTGACCTATAGTGCCAAACACGGTGGCAGCCTGTAGAATGCAACTGCGATTTCAGCGTGAGTGGCACCACACTCCGGACAAGACAATGGTCCGAGGAGCCTAAAAATGCGTCGACGGAAATCTGATATCCGTCCGGGTGAGTGGTCAGCAGAAGGTCCAACAGGGAAGGTGCATGATCCTCCACATCCCGAATCCACGTAGGCGAAGTAACCAGTTGTGTCAGACCATATGCCAAGGCAAAATCATGAACAGATCTCGTCGCATGATCGGTTAAACGTGAACCAAGCCATTCGGCGTATTGGGCGTTAAAGTCGCCGAGCGTCACGATCTCTGCGGAGGGGATCTGCTGTAGCAACGAATCTGCAGCCATTTGGACGTGGTCGAAGAGTCGGTCTGTTTCTGCATTACCGCTATGGGACCTATAGGGGCACCCGCAGACTCGCGGATTGTCGTCGCTGTCTACGCGTAGCCAAAGAATGGACAGGTCCGAACCTTCAAGTCTGCCGAGGGGTCGAGAACAGATTTCCTCTCTGACGTAAACACAAACTCCAGCCTGAGGCACAAAGGAGTGTTCCGGTTTGTACTCCAAGTAGGAGAGATACGAGACATCAGCCGGAGAGGACACCTGCGTCTCGGTCAGAAAGATCAGAGCCGGCCTCGCCGTCTCGAAATGGTAGTGGACGGCGTTTAGGTTAGAGTGAAGTCCTCTGATATTGCAGAAATTCATGGACAGCGTGGCAGGGATCGCCTTAGTCTTGTTGCTCCGTTCACCCCGAACAGTTGTAGTCTTGAGCAGAATTTCCCCCCCCCCTCCCAGAATACACGGGGCAGTATGAGCACCCACGCTCAAAAGTGGAGAAACATGGTCGTGGATGGTCAGCGAGGGATTCTTCAGAGGTGCTGGTACCATCCTGGGGTAGTCTACCATCATTTAATACCGCTACCATATTGATGTGAGGGGGGGGGGGGATTTGGGCCTCCGGCCACCTGCACTCACCAGACGAAACGCGGAAGCAGAGTTTCCTCACGACGGTATTCTGTGAGGTCGTGGTACCACCCCGGTTTGAGCCGGCCCATATGTGCAACAGCAAAGCTGCCGCGTGGCTCTATCACTGTTAAATACTTAATTCTTTTTTGCTATAAGTACCTATCTAACAATAAAAATTAAATAAATTCATGTTTCATAACTTCCTACTAAAATCCTTCGGTAATAAAGAATGATATATATGAAATATTTTGTTGCTCATTTGCGTCTATTCACGCAATAATTATAGCAGTAACGACGTTTTGCCATATTAAAATTTATTAAATAATGGGTAATATACATAATATATAGTTCTTAAATTACATTAAAACTTTTGAACTACTTTATCCTATAATTAAATATACTAAACACTAAACAAAAACTATTTCAACAATATATTTACAAAAAGTTATATACGTACACAGCGTTAAAAAACTTTAACATTCAATAGCCGCCAACGCGCTAGCCCTGACTGCGTTATTTCGCCCGGGCGCGTCGCGGTTTTAGGTAATTATTTCACGTAGGTAGCAAGAGTGATAGAGGCCTGCCCGGGGCTATTCATAGGCTACTTTTCATCAGATTGTTACACAATAAAAAAGGAGGGTTATGTATTTTCCTTCCTTTAGTTTCCATTTTATACGATTGATGTGTTTTATTATAATAAATAAAAATTAAATAAAATAGTGTTTTATTTAATTTTTATTATAAGTGTTTTATTATAAAATTAAAAAAATTAAAATATTTATAAACAAAATCCAAAATAAGTTTAAAAAAATATTTTTTTTATAGAAGAGGGGGCAAACGAGCATGCGGCTAACCTGATGTTAAGTGACTACTGCCGCCCATGATCAACCGCAACACCAGGAGAATTGCGGGTGCGTTGCCGGCCCTTTAGAAAGAAGTAAGCTCTTTTATTGAAGGTCCCCAGGTCGTATCGGTCCGGAAAAATCGCCGGTGGTAAACTATTCCACAGAGAGGTTGTACGTGGAAGAAAACTCCTTGTGAAATGTACAGTGGTGGACCGCCAAGCATCCAGATGGTGTGGATGGTATCGAGACGTTTGCCGTGTAGTGCGTTCACGAAATTTGGCGGCTTTCGAGCATCGACGATTCGAGCCGCAAAGCTAAAAGCAAAAAATAAAAGAAATTAGTAAAGAAAAAGCATCGCAAGGAAACCTGCATATCTGAGAAGTAAAAAATGTTACGGAAATCATTTTTACCGCATATTTTTATAATTTTCAGCTATGATCAGAAAGACACTGCTGATGTTCACGAATTTAATTCTTCTTACACGTTCACCGTAAATAGAACTACATTTATGAAATTTCGAAGACTACTAGAACGTTTTGACGTTGTGCTGGCATGTGGTGCTAAACAGTATTCAACGGTACCAATATTAATAAAGACCATGAGATTAAATCTTATTTTATCAAAACTATATCAACTTTAATTATGCGTATTATACAATAACGCATTTCCGATTCCAGTAAAATTTTCCCTTCATTAAAACATCAGAAGACGTTCTCGATATAAAAAGGTATTGCTTGACGTATGATATTAATGCGATTCTGATAAACTAACTTATGTGTTTCTGTAGCCTATAATCTTGCCAATATAGACACAGACACCAACGTGTCTCAACAAGTGATCCAGTTTTGCTAATTTTAGTACGAAATAGTAAGATCGATGTTTCTAAATTCAAGCCAACGCGACTGAAGCCGCGGGTAAAAAGCTATATCACAATAATAACGTAGGAGAAGATCTATGGGATGATAGAAAAAAAATCGTACAAAAAAATTGAAAAAATATATAATATAGAACTTTCCCTTAGCATTAAAAATATGTTTTTATTTTAGGCTTCTTTACCTTACCTTTTCTCTAATAAAAATCGTAGTGAAGGCAGTTTTTACTAGAGCGATTTTCATACGCAGTAATGCCGCGCAGCAGGTCTATACTAGTCGCCCGGCAATTTGTGACCCGCGAATGCCGCGCGTAGCGCCGGCGCACCGCGTCGTGTTTGGACAAACCTTAACATTATACCCTTAAATTTAATTATCATCATCATCATCATTACAGCCCTTCGCAAGTCCACTGCTGAACATAGGCCTCCCCCAAGTAATGCCACAAAGCACGGTCCTGAGCCACCTGCATCCATCGACTTCCTGCATGTCTTACCAGGTCGTCACTCCATCTAGTGTGGGGTCGCCCTACACTACGCCAACGGTATGAGGCTGCCACTCGAGAACCTTTCTTCCCCATCGGTTATCGGTTCTTCGAGCTATATGGCCGGCCCATTGCCACTTCAGCTTACTAATCCCTTGGGCTATGTCAGACACTCTGGTTTTACTGCGGATATCCTCATTTCTGAGTCTATCACTCAGAGAAACTCCAAGCATAGTCCTCTCCATAGCTCGCTGAGCGACCTTGAGCGTCTTCATACGGCCAGCAGTGAAGGACCACATCTCTGATCCGTAAGTCATCACTGGCAACACGCACTGGTTGTACACTTTAGTTTTCAGAGATTGAGGTATACCTGACGAAAGGATGTGTCGTAATCTCCCGAACGCTGCCCAGCCGAGTTGAATCCGTCGATTGACCTCTCGGTCGAAGTTGGACTTACCTAGTCGGACTATTTGTCCCAGGTAAACGTACTCGTCAACAATTTCGAGCATAGTGCTCCCAAAAACTACCGGCATAGGTGTGACATGGCTTAAATTTAATGAAAACACGTAATTAAGTAAATTATTTCTACAGGGCAGTAAATGCAAGCCCTTGCGGTTGCAACATATTTGAAATACCGCCATTTTGAAAGGTAATGTTGAGGGATTAAAAAATTCAGCTAAAAGGAATACAGTTTTTATCACCGGAATTGATAGTAAAAACTTTACCCATAGAACTTTTCTTAGTTTCGAAAATAACGGATGAGGTGACTAAAACAAATGCCGTAAATATCTTACGGCTTCCGATAGATGACGGTATGACTATTTCGTTTACGCCAAATGTAAAATACTCATACAGACGACGAGCAACAGCCGCTTTGGCCTTTAATTCAAAGAATCGTCCGAAGTTCAGATTTGAGGATATCTCAACCCCCAGCAACTGGAGTCGGTCGGTGTATTACAGTGATACATTTCGGAAAAAAGGAGTCAAGGTGAGCTGGCTCTTTTTTGCAGTGAAGAGAATTTCACAAGTAAGCATCGCCTCATTCGGAGACTGTCTGTAGTGTGAGATTACACGCTCTACCATAGCTTCCCTATCGGACTGGATTTGATCTCGACAGACCTGAGGACCTGGTTGGTATCTCTCCACAACTGTGCTGTTGTTAGCGTACCCATAGATATCGGGCATAAGCAAATCATTTATATGCAGCGAGAAGAGAGTTGCGAAGAGAATATACGGCAAGCAATTTGGTGAATGGTTCTGAGGGAAAGCGTAGGTCATGTCTGAGGAGTTCTTCCTTCACATGATTGCCACCAGTTATTTGGTCTGGTTCAATAGGAAACAGAAATACCCAGATGATCCTCTTTTTTCCTTTTTATCCCACCTCCTCATTCCTGTCCTATCCCAATCTAAGGTGCCAGCCACCCATCCATTGGCAAGGTACCCTACCTTGCCAATGGATGGGTGGCTGGGTGGGTCCAGTCGCAAACGGCACCTACCTGAGACCGGGGCGATTCGTGTTGAATTGTAGCCCTTTCCTTGGCATGCGCGGCTCTGCCGGGGTGACCGATTTATGTCCCTATATAATCGTGGGAACAAAATGAACAGTATATATTGAGACTATAAACGGTTTCTCCTGTAATGTAACTCTCTTCAGGATTGAAAGACGATATTTTGCCTCACCAACATCCTGCAACATAACGCCTTAACCTGGGAAATGAACTAGGGAAGGAACAAGAAAAATTCGTCAGGCTTTACAAGTTCAGCTCCAATCCCCGCAGCCCTCTGCTGACGAGTTTAGAACGTCGTCAGTGAGAGTGACTGAGACCCAAGGCGCTGATCTCGTCTCGAGTCAAAGTTCTGCGCTGGTGTCGGCCAGGGTTAAGGGAATGGGAAGTATGACCGGCGAAGGGAAAAGTGCGGTGGGAGTCAGGAGCGCCAATAAAGGACGTCTTCATCCTGAGCAGGCGAAAACGATCCTTACTCCCTATGCCTATAAATGACTAAATCAAAGGTAGCAAGATGGTCCTCCTGCTAAATCTTCACCGTGCAGCAGCTGCTTCTACCATGGTAAAGGCTTGCTTTGCAGAGGACAACATTGACCTCACCCTCATACAAGAGCCATGGGTGGCTAACGATCAAGTTCTGTGATTGTTGATTGCTGGTAATATCTTAGGAAATACTAAAGGCAGTATGCATTGGCGGGATGCACAGTGGCCAGTGTACTCATTACTCACCTTTTTATTTTTACATATAACACATATTTTCCTTCATCATACATCATATCGCATGCTTTATCCATCGCATCATTTTTTGCTCCACATACTGAGCGTAGCCAGACGGGCATCCGCAACCCACTTTTTTCCACTTTGGAAGTAACGGGTGGCAAACCTCGTCGACAGTTTTCCTACTCGAGATTCTTCGCACTCCTGCTCCATTAAATGGGCTCTGGAAACTCGGGGCCATTTCTTTTCTTTGTTGCCTCATGCTGCGAAACTGTGGGGTGGTATATTTTACGCCGCTACCACATGGCGAGGAGCTGAGCCTGTAGTTTTGGCCTGTCGCTCGTTAAGCATCACCCGAAGGACACGTGTAGGGTGGGCCTAGGATTAGGTGGTTGAAGCCTACGGATGTGAGCCACTTTACTCTAACTACAAAACAATTATAATATTATTCCAGCTAAATTTCAGCATCGCATACTTCGACACAATTTTGAATTCATCTAATCTATAGTATCGATCACAATTTTATGTCGCTATTTTTTCATAGACGATGATTTACGATTAGGTGTCATACTACATTTAACTTTTATCACCTTTTAAAATTGTAATTTTAGTTTGTAATCTTTTTTCTATTTTTGATTTTCTTTGTACTCATATTTTTATGTTTCTACAAAGTTAACACTAAACTTACTTTAAATGTTAAATAGGATGAATGTGTAAACATGTCTGAGGGCCACGCGTTATGGGCTCGGTGGATACAGAATTTTTTTTCTCTTTATTAGGAATAGCAAACAACTACATAGTATAATGTTACACAAAATAATGTTAGCTAATATAAAAATAAGAATAAATATGTAGTCAAATACACTATCCACATATTAACAAATGGGTGGAAATGGGAAATGGACTGTAATTTGCATAGACGCTGGCTGATTCTACTCTGCACCGTTGACTCGACAATATTACTAAGGTCGGACGTACCTGAATATACGAAGGCGGATGCTCCTGCTCTCGCGTGCTTCTTCGGGGATCCCAGCTACACGGATTTCGTTCTCTCACGATGATCCAATTTGGGTAGGAACTTGCGATTGCACATATATTTGGGAGCGGCGTAAAACGTGCCCTTTTCTCACGGCGCGCGGCGTTGACATCAAGTCAATCACGTGACGAAAAGATATCCGTAACTTTAACGGACCAATAGTAAGCAAGCATCACATCGACCCGCGAAATACACGGACATCCAAACCAAAATAACATTGATGTAACGGTTGCGAGTATTCAGCGCAAACAAACGAACAAATTTCGGCTGTTTATTAAACTAGCCGAACCATTCCTCCCGGCCTTGAAAGGGAAGCTTTCAAAGGTGTAATCATCTATCGATTTAAATTAATTTATTCTTACTTCTAGGAACCTTATTACAACATACTAAAGAATGTTTGTTAACTACTTATGTCCACTTAATCCCATTATCTTATCTATGACTTATTATCTAGAAGCTAATCTACCCTTCACCTAAATAATTTATGATTTACTGAGTTGGTAATGGACACAATTTAACCACCGGTCTTTGGTAAGTACCGTGCTTAGTCCTTACCATTGCTACACGTATAACGTCATCTTTACCTTTAAAAGTTTGTGTTATAATGCCTAAGGGCCAATGTAAGGTCATGATGTTATCCTGTATTACTACAACGACCG
The DNA here is from genome assembly GCA_036936625.1 of Parnassius smintheus behrii. Lineage (NCBI taxonomy): Eukaryota > Metazoa > Arthropoda > Insecta > Lepidoptera > Papilionidae > Parnassius > Parnassius smintheus. The sequence goes on along the minus strand of JAUPFT010000021.1, from coordinate 8,342,350 downwards.
TCCCTTCCTTAACTGGGAAGGATGGTGAGTTCCACTTTTGGCGGGCTTGTAGGCTATGAAGATATTCTCTCCGCCATCGCATCCAGAAAGCCTGTACCATCTTGTCTAAGAGCTCATATCTAGTTAGAAGATGCGGAATCGAATTATCAATATCAGGTGCTGGCAGGAGATCAAGCGGGACGGTATGTAAAAAATGAGCTGGCGTCAAAGCTGCTGGATCTGAAGGATCAGAGCTGAGCACTGTAAGTGGTCGTGAATTTAATATGAATTCAATCTGGCTTGAAACTGTTTGAAGCTCCTCAAAGGTAAGAATCTGTCGGACGATAACCCTATATAAATGGGTTTTTATGCACTTGATGTTACTTTCCCAGCAACTAACGAAGTGTGGAGCATTAGGAGGAATAAGTTTCCATTGGATACGACTTTCTGCTAACTGCTTTTCCCATACTGGTTTATATTCATTCTTTAGAAAAGCGTACAAATCTCGAAGATAAGACCGGGCACCAATAAAATTGGTTCCGTTATCGGTATAAAAACATTGAACCGATCCTCGTCTAGCTAGGAATCGTTTCATGGCGGCCAAGAAGCAAGCTGTGCCGAGATCGCTTGCGAGCTCAATATGCACCGCTCGTGTAGTAAGGCATGTAAACAAGCAGATGTAAGCCTTACGGCTTTTTATACCTTTACCACGATATGGTGTTGCTAGGATTGGGCCGCCATAATCGCATCCAGTATGGACGAAGGCTTTGACAACCGCTCGCACTCAAGGTTCAGGGAGGTCCACCATCATAGGGAACCCAGGTTGAGGTTTAGATCGAAAACATACGTTGCATTTAGAGATGATGGCTCTAATTGCACGTCTAGCAGATAATATCCAGTATTTACCACGGAGTACAGAAGATAGCAACCCTGGTCCCGTATGTAAATATTTGCAGTGGTATGAGCGTATGAGCAAGTCTACCACATGATCCTTACAAGGAAGAAGAATAGGATGTTTAAATTCAAAACTCTCCTCTGAGTTTGCCAAACGGCCACCCACGCGTAATACGCCATCCTTAAGAAATGGATTTAATTTTTTAATAGATGAAGAACGACATCCCCCTTTCTCCAAACGTTGAAGGTCATCACTAAAATGTATCGACAGTATTAGCTTCATAATTTCTGATTCCGTAAATTCCAAATCAGACTCAACTATGGGTCCCAGGGGCAGCTTCCTTATAAACTTGTATATGTAACTCGCCACGTTAAGAAACCGTTGCCACGAAGAGTAATTACGTGCTAGCTTATACAGAAAAGGTTCTTCGATTGGTTTTATTATTACTAGGGAAATAGACTTAAGCTCCGGCGCGTCGGAAGATTCCTTTGGCACAAACATTTTTATTGGCCATTCAACTTTAGGTAACTTGGCCCAAGGAGGCCCCTGTAGCCACAGGGGGTGATTCATAAGTTGTGTGGGAGTTAATCCACGGGACAAACAATCGCACGGGTTTTCGTTACTCTTGATGTGGTAAAAGTGATCCGATGGTAAGTTGTCCTGGATTTTGGAGACTCTATTGGCAACAAACGTGTGCCATCGGTGTGAAGAAGAATGAATCCAATTTAACACTACGGTCGAGTCTGAAAATGCTAACACCGAATTAATTGGGTATCTACTCGAATATATTTCCAGAACCCCTTTTATTAATTTAGAAAGCAACAAGGCTGCACATAATTCCAGACATGCTAATGAGACAACTTTCAAGGGCGCAACCTTTGACTTTGCGCAAGACAAAATGACAGTTGTCTGATTTTGTTTGACGTCTACTCGAATATAAACTGCGGCACCATAAGCCTTTTCACTCGCGTCAGCGAAACCCAGAATTGTTACCGAACAGCCATAAACCACTCCCAGGTGCCGAGGAAATTTCATCTGGGCAAGCAGGGGAAGTTCACGTCGGAATTCATTCCACAGTCGCGTAATTCGTTGTGGGGGATCAGCGTCCCAGTCTATTTTAGCAATCCAAAGCTCCTTGATTAAAAGCTTGGCATACAAGACTACAGGTGCTACCAAGCCCAAAACATCAAACAAACGTGCGACGGAGGACAAAATGTTTCTCTTAGTGCAAGGACGATCATCTGAAATCACCTCGAAGGCGAACTCATCATCACGAGGACGCCAGTAGAGACCTAATATTTTCAAGGTATCGTCCTTGTGAAATTCGACGTTTTGCGACAAGCGATAATCTTCAGGAATATGTGCAAGCACCCTTGTGCTATGGGTACTCCATTTGACTAGGTGGAAGCCCCCCGCCTTGAATAGCCCGACTAACTCTTGAAAGGCAGAAATAGCTCGATCGGAATTCATCAGTGAGCTAGCTAGCTATATCGTCCATGTAAAGATCTCTCTGCGCGACTTCTTTACCTATAGGGAAACGGTGACCCTCATCCTGTACCAGTTGCGAGACAGTACGAAGAGCTAAAAATGGGCTACACTTAGTCCAAAAGCTACTCTATTGAATTCCAATGAATTTATTGGATTTTGAATACCTGAACCACCTTCTAAATTGTCATCCCGACTGAAGCGATATAAGATACGCTGAAAACGTCGATCCTGCTTGCGGACGCCTATCCTAAGATACATCTGTCTTACGTCGGCTGTGATGGCAACAGGTAATAGTCTCATATTCATTAAGATTGTAAAAAGGTCGCGTTGAAGATTGGGACCGGTATATAAAAGGTCATTTAAGGAAAATCCGCTACTAGACTTAGCACTTGCATCCAGAACAGGTCGGATCCGTGTTGATACTTTATCCTCCCTAAGAACCGCGTGGTGTGGCATGTAAAAGTGTAGAGGATCTTTATCGGCTGTATCAATAGGAGATAAATAACCTTGATCCATATAATCCTTAATTACACTGTCGTACGCCTCTCTTAGAGCGGGCTGAGTAGAAAACCTACGCTCTAAATGTAAAAATCTACGCCTAGCGACTTCCAAAGAATTACCAAGAAAATCTGGACTGAATTTGAAAGGTAAGGCTACTTCGTAGCGTCCGGAAGCAGAACGCGTGACAGTCTTACTATAATTTTCTTCGCATGTTTTATCATCAGCACTAAAGATATGCTTAGAATCAATTTCATCGAGTTCCTACATTTTCTTAACTAGAGTCTCGACCTCAGATGTTGAAATAGCATGAAACGCTACGGTGGCTGGGGCTTGAGCCTGGATAACAGCTGGAGCATCTCCTAGAACTATGTATCCTAAAACGGTCTCAAGCGCGTCCGGAGAACCGGGTTCCCCGATAATTCTACCAGGTCGTAGCATCTCCGCAAAAAGACTTACACCTTTTAATAAATCTATTTCTCCAGGCATACCCCAGCTATCGTCTGCCATGGGAATACTACGCAGATTTTCAAGGAATCTAATATCGATATTACACGTTGGTAAATTACTAGTGATTCGATTTAACACTAGAGCCTGAATATTAAATTTTGTATTAGTGAATCGAGATCGAAAAGAAACATTTGCTGCCCCCTTGACTATCTGTGATGAGCCACCTATTCCCTTCACCGTTACAGGTGAATTAGATTCGACCTCTAGCTTTAGTTTTGAACAACATTTTGTTGTTATATAATGTTTCGGGAACCAGGATCCAGTAAACATCTAACGATTACATCGCGACCATTGCGACCTGTGGCATAAACCTTTGCGGTTGCGATAACTTGCGTTGTTGATGATGAATCACATTTTGTAGAAGACAGCGAACAGTACGATACTCCTGGAATCCCTTCTCCCACCACTTGATCAGAGGAAGACTCTTCTTCAAGTTCTAGTGAGTTCAGTATTTCACTAGTGTCATGTTCCTCGTTTATGGCTACAGTGGCGGCGCACGACTGCGCTGGAAATGGTTCCTTTCCAAAATGAAGCAACGTGTGATGTCTGGCGTTACACTTGCGGCAAGAAGTATTTGAGTTGCAATAAAAAGCGGTATGTTGGTTACTCAAACAATTAACGCAGTAGCGATTGTCTTTAACGAATTTAAATTTTTCGGCAGCCGAAAGGTTAGCAAAAGGTTTACATGCATAGAAATGTGTATGCGCCGTGTTGTTGCAAAGCTTACATGGCCTAGTACGAACTTGGGTCCGCTGCGTGGAAACTAAGGCGCGTGGCGGCACGGTTAAACTCCGTGAGCTAGATGGGCGACTACCCGAGTAGGGATGTGGTACCATGGAACTGCCACGAGTCTGTGCTGAAGTGCTGGTTCGGTACAAAATTTTTACCTGTTCTCGTAAGAACTTGACAAATTCGTCGTATTTAGGCATGTCCGTTTCACTACGAACTGATGTTTCAAAACACTTCGCAGTGTCGCAATCTACGTGCTTTAGGCCCATGTAAACAAAAATAAAGTCACTTAAATTTTCTATATTAAGTTGTTTGAGTGCTGCGATCGTGGCCGCGTATTTATCTACCAATTTTTCTAAATTTATTGCAGAGGGACCGTTAATATTTTTAATGCTAATAACTGATTTAGATACGTCGTAGCTAAAGCTCTGTTATCCTTATATTTGTCTAGTAACGTTTGCCAAATAATTACGTAATTATCTGCCGCCGGGACTATACCAGCACATATATGTTTTGCCTTTCCGGAAAGGTGGCTCATTAAATAATGAATACGTTCCGAATCTGTTAACGTTTTATTATCGTGTATAACACGTTTAAACGTTTCGTAAAAATAAGGAAAGTTCTGTAATTCACCATCGAAAATAGGCAATCCAATACGAGGAATCTTAATGGTATGTTCCTGAGTAATTACATGTGTAACGGCTTGTGATTGTGGGTTTGGTCTCTCCATACTATTCAGAAGATCCTTAATAAAATAATATAAATCGTCAAACGCCGATAACGGCTGGTAATTAATACTATAATCGGGATCTACTTCCAAATTTAATAAATTGATATCATCAACCAAAGTTACAAATTCTTTCTGATCGACGGCGCGAGCTTGTGATAAGAAACTATGCCGTGATTTTTCATCCGTTTTCGATGATAGTTGAAAGGTCTTATTCATTTGTGAGAAATACAATTGACGCTTAGCTTCTAACAATTTAATTTGCATAAGGCGTCTATCATTTCCTGCACCCTTTTCCGTCATTTTTAATATATTTATTAGAACACGATTATATTACCCCAAAGTGAGTAAAAGTATCTTTGTGGTTACGAATTAAATGTAAATTAATTTTCACGCGTGATTGAAGAAATATAAATGAGCAGGTTAGTTAATAAGTATTTAAGAATTTAACTGTATTTATAGTATATAAATATTGCGAGCTCGGCTAGAAATTCAAATCAGTTTTAATATATATATATATATATATATATATATATATATATATATATATATATATATATATATATATATATATATATATATGTAATGCGCTGCATACGTTATGCACCTAAGAAAAGGTACGATACGGTATTAGATAAACCGCAAACCGGTTGTTGGCGCGACGCGGCCGCACGGCGGTGATTTCTACCCACTATGTAAATTAAATCGAACCGATTGAAATATTCACGGAGCGAGATGATAATAATAGGTAAGTAAATTAAATGCGACAGCTGTCTAAAAGTCGACGCAATTAATAAGAATGTTTCTTAGTAATAAACATATAAAATCGGTTTTGTAAACGGCTGTATGCGATGCGGAAAATACTTCAAAATTAAGTAACATTTTACAAGTAAGCAACTAACAGTATAAAATAGTCGACATCAACGTAAGTATGCAGCAATAAGGTTCAGTATCAATTACGTCGCAGAGTCGAATCACAATCGGATTTACTTATTTAGTAATTCCAATCCAATTGTCATCCTGTGAGATGGACCATTTTCTCCTCTTTAGACAAATTCGGTAGAGGCTTTTTCTTTGCCATTTTTTGACTACATTGACAGGTGCCCATTCAGTACTTTGTCTCCTTCTGTAATTTGAAGAGAAGTCGCAAAGTGCTGAATTTGTTAGCTTCTTCGATGGTTCACCAAATCGTTCAAAACCATAAGGTAGATGGCCTGTAAAACCTTTTTTAATATATTTTTCCGGGTCTTCGTTATCCATAAAGTATGGACTAATGGAGTGTGAAGGCGGTGACAATTTCGGTTCATCCATGGGCAAATCGCGCAAAATCCCCGCGCATTCCGGTCTGACTGCAACTAGTGGTAGCTTGAACTCCGCCGTGGCAGAAAATCTGTCGGATAAATCCCATGGCTGCCCCTTTCCAGCTTGCAAGTCGACAACTCTCTCCAATTGATTCCTAGCCGCTCGTTCGTTGAGCTGTGTCCTTTCAAACTCGGATAGGGCTTCCGTGGCGGCCACCGTGTACCGCTGACCGAAATGCGCGTTCAACCGAGGCAAGAAACCTTCATAGCCCGGTATCATGGGATCCTTGTAAACCGGATCGCCGTTACGAAACCTCGCGTTTACCACGTCAATGTCCGTCTGCGGTGGACGGTAGATCTGCTGAAAGTCGTCGGCTGTCCTGTCGGATAGGACAAGTCTCTCCGAATGTTGAACACTAGGGTCCAAAAGTATTTTGTGCGTGGTGGACCCATAGGTGTCTCCTATCCGGTACTTGTACTCCGGACAGTGGCCTGTGTAACTGAATATACGAAGACGGATGCTCCTGCTCTCGTGTGCTTCTTCGAGGATCCCAGCTACACGGATTTCGTTCTCTCACGATGATCCAATTCGGGTAGGAACTTGCGATTGCACATATATTTGGGAGCGGCGTAAAACGTGCCCTTTTCTCACGGCGCGCGGCGTTGACATCAAGTCAATCACGTGACGAAAAGATGTCCGTAACTTTAACGGACCAATAGTAAGCAAGCATCACATCGACCCGCGAAATACACGGACATCCAAACCAAAGTAACATTGATGTAACGGTTGCGAGTATTCAGCGCAAACAAACGAACAAATTTCGGCTGTTTATTAAACTAGCCGAACCAACAAATGTGAACATAAATTTTGTTAAGAATGCTTGATTTTTTTTTCGTTTCCGTTTAAAATTTCACATCTTACTTTATTTACTCTCTGCTGCTTTTTCCTAGGTTTTTGTTCATTACTGAAAATCAGCGTACTGGTATTGCCATAACACATAATGAGTAATCATCTTATTGGAACGCCTTCAGCGTACCGAGCCAATTTCGTTTATATATATATGGCATATTGTAGTACGTCATTGGTCTGTGCAAAAATAAAGTATTTCTTACTTTTTGAGTGTCTTCAAAAGTTCACAAAAACTTATTGTATCCGTTCACTAAATAAATAACATAGTAAAATATGCCAGATATTTGAGGTTCATACTCCAAAATAGAATGTATTCAGGAGCTAACGACTTCCTGCCCTTATTATATTTTCTATAGTGAAACACTTATAAATTCTGAACTAAATAAAAAACAGCTACATATGTTCATAGGAATTGTTGATAAGTACCCTTGGAACTAAGCAAACTTTTACTAAAAACATCAGTAACCGCGAACAAAGCTTTAAAAGCATTATGATATGAATTCCATTAACATCCTACGCTAATTTAAAAAAGTGGTACTCTGTTAATACATTTTACCGAGCTCATGGCTTTTTCAATTTCATTAAACATTGTAAGAGAAATTACGTGTTAAAATATAATTTCATGCATGACTAAACTACAGGAACATAAGAGGTTTGGCAACCGCATTATTTATTTTTTTGAGTTGTCAGAAAGAAGCTGCTGCTCATCTCCTCTTCCATTTTCCTAGGTCACCTCTTTCGACACCCACGGTATGATATGAGATAGTGGTTTCTCATATGTTGCAACTATATGACGTAATCTGCTTACTTTTAATGGTCACCAGAGATATTATTAACTTTACTAGCGTTGCTAATGAAGTGTAGGACAAGTGTTAATAATTGATGTAGTAACGTACTATGCCAAAGAAAACGATCAGTACCACAGTAACGCAGTCGTGCAGTCACGCAGTTCAAAATAAACACAATTACAACGAAATTGAAACTGGCTATTATCGCCGAATACGACCCAAACTCTAAACGTGACTTTTTAATACTAGTTTTTATTTTTTTTATTTTATAAAACTAAGGTGATAAACGAATTTTCAGCACACCTATGGCAACTGCACACCATGTAATGACGTAAAACAAAGAAAGCTACAGATGCGTTGTCACTTACATGGGATACGATGGAATGCCTAACAGCCTGTAATTAAATAAACTGGCTCTTTACTCTTCAGACAGGATTACAATAGTGCACGCATTGCTGCTTGGTGGCAGAATTGGGTATGTGGATTGCAAATACCCAGATGGACCCCTATAAAAGATCATATTACAGATTATATACGATTGATAAGGTTTTTGTGGGTTGGATCCTTTTTATTAACTACGTCCTACACTACAACTGCTTTATAATACTTATTTTTTTATTATATTGAATATGGATGAGAAACAACCACAAAGTTTATATTGGAAATGAGATGTTGTAGTCCATAGACACATACATCCATCCTCAATTATGAATCGAAATGTGGACGCATTGTCATCGACGAGAACTACGATTTAATAACTCGTTACCAGTACAATGGATCTTCAGTTATCTACACTTACCATATGATACACAGCAAAATAAAACTATTATTTTACGTTGGTATTCTGTGAGAGCATGTTCTTCCTCGGTTTATTCAGCCCATTTGTGCTGCAGCCATATTATACAGCTGCAGCGTGTTTGTTCTACTAGAATAATATCTGCCAAGTTATTATATAATTAATACTTATATTTTAGACTTATTTAAAATACATCAACTGATGCTTTATGGGGTTAACATAATGCTTAAAACTCAAATTAATTACAAAATTATTAAAAGTCATAATATATAAAGTTGATACTAACATTTATTTTCGTAAACATACAAATTTATGGTATATTTAGCTATGCAGCGGTAAACAGTTAGAGCAATTTTGAAGTTTTATACAAGCCACCGACAAATTTATAATTAAATTTTCAAATGGCCTCAGGTTAACAAGTATATATGTATATGTAAAGAAGTTTGGCATTATAGAATCTATACAAAATTTTCATTTCTACGGTTTAAACAAAAGTCAGTTATTAAATAAAACAAAGTTTTTAGAATTTAGAAAGAGCTCAGAGATCGTTACTGAAGGTTATGAATTTTAAATCTTACAAATTCCTAACACAAGATTTATACACACTGTGTGATCTTCTTACAGTTCGTAAGTTATACATACTAAATATAGTTTCTAAGGTACACAAGTCCCTTGCATATAACCCTGAAATTAAAAATAAAAGGAGGAAAACTAACGTAGGAAAATATTAACTTAAATAAAAACAATATAAGACAAATTTTACGGATATATCCGTAAAGTAAGTGTTATTCAATCCATAAAGTGTTATTCAATGTGAGTATCTTCGTCGAAATATTATATGAAATCACTACAAAGAACATAGCCTGTTGGAGAATTTATCTACGTAACTTCAACCCCTAACCAACCCTTACTAAGTAACATAGAATTTCCTTGTTTCGGGGATAAACTTGTTCCATTATTTGTTTTTATTGTAGTTATTTCACTTTCTGGCAGCACGTGCACACAATTACACCCGATTTAGAGTGACACATTCGTAGCGTCCTTGGTGACTGACCTAGATTCCGTGTCCGCCCCACCTATTTCCACAGCGCGGAGACCTTTATTACTTGACGTATGGAAAACATTTGTTTTCTCTTTCACGTATGTATTACGGAACTAATTCATTTTATCCGTATACTCCAAGTTATTTGACAGATTTCGTTCATTAAAACGTATCGAATAATTTAATTATAAACTGTATTTTATTTCAATGTCATTATTTAGATTTTATTTTATTATAAAATAATGTTTTATTAAAGTGTGTTTTTGAGTCTAGGTTTATGTCATCCAGTGGAGTCATTATGGACCGAATAATAGTGATATTTACTAAGAATTTTTACGTACGTGGTAGAGTTGCGCTACAGAAAAATGGTCAGCTCTATGAAAAAACAACCCGTGAAGCGGCGGTGTAAGAATATCCACTACCCCATATTATCGCGTGGGTACCGTAAGAGCCAACAGGAGGAGGTGAAACGGAGGATGGGCAGCAGTGTCTTACTGATAATAAATTGAAATAATAAGTTAACTGCGCTTTCCAACCTATCCGTCAAGCGTGTAAATTGGCGAAATCCTCCTTATGAGACAATTTGTGAGGGAGGCCTTTGTTCTGCAGTTATTCTTTTAGTATGTAATGAATAGATGATAGAAATGGCAAGAATAATGGCAAGAATGGACGATTGTACGAAAAAAACCAACGAATCATAAGGCACAATGCAAATGTCTCACCACCGGTCAATCGTGATGATAATGGGTATTTTTTAAACTGTGTATGCCAGACGGCGCATTTTTTTAAGGCAGTAGAGAGGTGGAGTAAAAAAGGCTATTGTGTCGTGAGAGGTAATTTTGTTAAATACTAGAAAGGTTTTTTGTTACTACCGACAGCTGGCAATATAACCGTCTCTAATTAAAAACTTAAAGAGAAGGCAAGCAAAGTCAAAGTTACGAGACGATTTCTGCAATGACCAATTCACATGCCAAATGAGACGATGGCGAATCCTCTCTTCTGTAGAAGAGATATACGTACATACAGGTTGTTATACGTACAAAAGATGACTATAACATGCTCATACAAAAGCAGAAGACATTTAACTACACACCTCTTTTTTTACGTCAATGTTAATTCATTACAGCCTCTCGAAACCCGCTGCTTAACATCGGCCTCCATAAACTGCCTCATAGTTCGGTGGGTTTTTAATAAGAGAACGAACGAGCACACAGTTTACCTGATGTGAGTGGATGTAGTGGCCTATAGAAATATACATCCATCTTTGAATAAAAATCGCAAATGCAGATGCCTTGCCACTCCTGAGGACAAAGATGGAATGACAGATTTCCAGTAGAAAGTGTCTCCGGTTCTCTTCACTCACCGTACGTAACACAGCATTATGAAGCTGTTATTTTACGCTGGTATTCTGTAAGAGAGTAATTCCACTCGGTTCTAGCCAACAAATTCGTGCTATCATACTATAGCTGCAATGTTTCTCTACCACGTAAAAATATTTTTAAGCGTTTATTAGAAACGTGTGTCTGCCCTTTTTGCATCTTTTGCCACATTTGTTTCTGTCGCCTTTCACTACAATATAGCAATTGTTAGCCACACCACCACTAAACGGCGATATTTTCTAACAAAGGAAAATTGATCAATGGTACTATTACACAGACAAAAATCATTTTAAAAAATAGTTGAAAAGAAAGACTTCTTAAATAAAAATCAGCATGAGCATGAGGTGCAGTTCCATTCTCGATTAAATGCATTATGTCGAACTCTCAAAAAAAAAACACTTAAAAAGCGTGGTATGTGTAACTCTGGTTTTTTCGTGTTGGCTCATTAACACGGATTTACGCTGTATAAACCCTTTCTACTTAATTATTTTTTAAATCTGGCTGAATTTATTGCTGAAAATGTTACTACAAATAAGAAAGTTGTATTAATTTTAAATTTTATTTTATAGCAAAAGCTATAAATGAGAATGGTTAAACAAGAATGAGAATTCCTTTTTAACTCACATATTACATAAACCTAAAATTTTATACTATGTTGAATATTCTTAAGTCACGTAAAGACGTGCTAGTTTTTGCTTAGCAGGCATAAGGTGGCTTCCTGATGGCACTGTGTTGACTAATCCTAAGTCACGTGCTATTATTTGCTTAGCAGGTGGTGCTATATGGTAGGTGACTTAAAAACTTTATAAATGAATATCCGTTTGAATATAAAAACAAACGAATATTTGAAGAAAAATAAAAAGAAAAATAATGTCAGTTAGCCTTATACAACAGTATTTGTCGTAGATGTACTTTAAAGGAGTTTTTATCGTATGCATATTTAATATTACTGGAGAAGAGTGTTCCAAAGATGTATATATCGTAACAGAGGATCCGATGTAGTTAGACCTATGCAGTTCAAATCTTATCCTCATCATCATCATCATCATCATTACAGCCCTTCACAAGTCCACTGCTGAACATAGGCCTCCCCCAAGTAATGCCAAAAAGCACGGTCCTGAGCCACCTGCATCCATCGACTTCCTGCATATCTTACCAGGTCATCACTCCATCTAGTGGGGGGTCGCCCTACACTACGCCTACCGGTACGGGGCTGCCACTCGAGAACCTTTCTTCCCCATCGGTTATCGGTTCTTCGAGCTATATGGCCGGCCCATTGCCACTTCAGCTTACTAATCCGTTGGGCTATGTCGGTCACTCTGGTTTTACTGCGGATATCCTCATTTCTGAGTCTATCACGCAGAGAAACTCCGAGCATAGCCCTCTCCATAGCTCGCTGAGCGACCTTGAGCGTCCTCATACGGCCAGCAGTGAAGGACCACGTCTCAGATCCGTAAGTCATCACTGGCAACACGCACTGGTTGTACAATCTAGTTTTTAGAGATTGAGGTATACCCCCCATGAACAATAACACAAATCTTATCCTCGGAGCTTCATAAATGTGCTCGAATTATTTCATATTATAAAATTTAAAAGAAAAGACGTCAAGTTATTTTTTAAAAGTTGAATTAAACGTGTGCCTATACGAACGTATTTCGTATTTTTTAAATTATGGTTTTCAATCCACTTCCCTTTAATGTAGTCAACGAGGGTGACTGCTACATGCCTAATACTTTTGAATATAGATGCTTGTGGGAGTTTGTCTGCTCGGCTGTGCACTAATAATAAGTAACTGTACGAAGTAACTGTTCTTTGTTTATTAGATTTCAGTAATGCCTTTAATACCGTTGACCATGATGTCCTACTTGGTATAATGCGCTCTCTTAACGTATCTCCAACAGCGATTGGTTGGTTTCAAAGTTACCTGTCTGGGCGCCAGCAACGTATACGCATCGATGATACATTATCATCATGGTGTAATGTATGTGTTGGTGTGCCGCAGGGAGGCGTTTTATCTCCTCTACTTTTTGCAGTTTTTATAAACTCAATATCTAATAATTTAACTTCTTCCTACCACCTTTATGCAGATGATCTGCAAATATATACTAAAGCTTGTCCCAACGATCTCCCCAATGCTATCAATGTCATTAATGCAGATCTCGAACGAATTCTCGAGTGGAGTAAAGCATATGGCCTTCACGTTAACCCAGCTAAATCACAAAGCATTATCATCGGTAGCGCGCAAATGCTCAATAAGTTATCAGTTGATCACCTACCCCAAATTGTATTTGATAAAACTAATATCCCTTACAGAGATTCAGTGAAGAACTTGGGGATTCACATAGATAAAAATCTGTCATGGGACCATCAAATCAAAGAGATCCACCGTAAAGTTTATGCCTCTGCAGCCTCCTTGCGTAGATTACGTAACTTTCTTCCAATATACACCAAAACTGCGCTTGCCAAGTCCCTTCTTTTCCCTATTTTCGACTATGCGGACGTCAGCTATCTAGATCTCACCGAAGCTCAGCTTGATAAACTTGAGCGAATCCAGAATTTCTGTATAAGGTTTATATTTGGATTACGTAAATATGACCATGTCTCTCTTTTTCGTACTAAGCTCAAGTGGTTGTCGATACGTCTTCATCGGAATGCTCACATACTTCATCTTCTCTATAGTATTCTCTTTAATCCTTCTTACCCTTCTTACCTCAAAAATCGTTTTGTGTTTCTTCGTGATTCCCATTCGCGTAACCTGAGATCAGCAGAGAGCTTGAAATTGTATATGCCACTACATACTAGTAAATTTATGAACAAGTCTTTTACAGTACAGGCCGTTCGTTTATGGAATGAACTCCCATTGGCAGTCAAACGCGCTCCGTCCCTACCGGTTTTTAAAAAACTAGTAAAGAACCATTACCTTGCACTTCGCTCCCACACTAGTCGTTTAATATAATATATATGTAGTATATTGATTGCATTTACGTATAGTTAAATACTTAAATATATTTTTTGTATGTATATATGTTTGTAGTCTATGTATGTTTTGTTATGTCTATATATATATATATATGTATATATATATATATGTGTATGTATGTGTATCTATATGTGTGTATATATGTATATATATGTATATGTGTGTGTATGTATGTGTATGTATATATATGTGTGTATGTATATATATGTATATATATATATGTATATATGAAATGTGTACTCTTTTTTTATCACACCAATGTGCCCTACCCTTGTAATTTTTGTGTAATCCTGTCCATTCACTGGTTGTCTGGAAGAAATTGCTATCAGCAATAAGACCGCCCATTGCATACTTCTTTTGTATATATAATTTGTAATTTTTTTTTAATATGGTGTGCAATAAAGAATATTAAAATAAAATAAAATAAAATAAAAATAATGTCCAGTTAGTAGCATTTTTTTAATGTTTATTGTAGAACATGCTTCAGTGACTGACCGTTAAGTTTGTAATTTTTCTAGTACTATTAAGATACGAATCAAAATATAGATGTGTTTTCACCCCTGATGACTAAGATGGAATGCCTTGTTTCCAGTAAAAATTTTCTCTGGTTCCCTACACTCACCATAAGAAACACAGTAGAAACAAGCTCCTATTTCACGCTTGTATACTGTGTGCTTGTGGTCCTTCTGTACCCCACTCATTCGTGCTACAACCATATTAAAGCTGCATGCCTCTATTACAACAAAGATAATTGCAACCAGGTTTTTTTGCTCCGTATTCCTTAGAGCAGCTTCATAACAAAACGGTAGTGGATTTGAAAAAAATATTTCTATAAATTATATAAAATTTATTTCTTACATCAACGAAATAGATATCATAGATGTTGTTAGCCAATTTCAAAATTAGTGGTGTCTTTCAATTGGACTGTATGTTTGTTTTTATGTGTTTTGCACGTTTGTAACGCTATATATTCACCAAATGTGATCGGATTTTTATTAAATAGGTTATAATTCAAGGATGGTCCTATTTAAGGATAAAAACTGAACCCTCATGTATAGTGAAATATATATTAAGGCAATATTTAGATTGTGACATTCCTTAGCCCCTTCATAAGGTAAGAAAAACTAACTTAAAAAGGTAATGCCGTCTGCAAAGTACTAAAAAACAAATTCTGAAATCGAGGCCTATGAGTCTATAGGTGAATAAATACAGTTCACTTTTTAATATCATTTAAATTATGGCCCTTTCTGCTACGTCACTCCTCTAATCGTCAGTGCAGATTATAAAAAAATTATTCAGTATTACTGATGTGATAACTGATCAATGTTATTCGGGTAGTTGATGTAGACTTTGTGCTTTAGGTATTCCCACAGAAGAAGAACAAAAAAATATTGAATCTACAAGCTATACATACAGGTTACCGCTAATATAAAATGAAAAGTGCTTCAAATGTCACCTTTTTGAGCCCTTCCAGCTTTTTTGAGCTGCGCTATGCAGCAATTGACGCAGTTTTTTTGCTTAGCAAGAACATTTATCACAAAAATATTTATTTGATGAATGTATTTCGAAAAACACTTTTTCAAACTCGTAATTTTTACTTAAAATACATTAATTCAGGATCATCTGTTAACATTGATAATCCAATTGTTGCTTTTGTCACAAAAGGTCTCCATTGTAACAAAAATGTTTATTATTATAATTCTCATGAATAAAACACACATGTTTGTATTAAAGGAGAACGTAGTAAATTGTATTCATTTTCTTTTACAATGAAACATAAATTTTCATTCACAATATTGTGAATTAAAAAAATATATGTAGTATTCGTTTATATGAATTGAAGCAAAAACGGGATAAGGCAAGTAGACTTTCTACGATGTTTTGACTTTATGATCATACAGAATATTATGCATATTTACTAATAGCTATCACAGACTATGACGAGCAATATTGACATTCAATTTCTATGATTACAATTTGTATTTTACCATGTTTTTATTTATCGCGTCGAATAGTAATGGATTTTAAGCTAACTTCCGGTTATGCTAAAGACTTGAATTTTTGACCATAACTCAGAATCGGATGAAAACGTACTCGTAAGAATATGAAAAAAAAAATGTGGTATATAGTTTTTTCCTCAATTAATATTTGTTTTATTCTACTCAATTGTTTTCCAACAACGTACGTTAAGAATTATGCAAATATTTTCCATATACAAGAACTGTAGCCAGAATTAATTATTTTATTTTAATAGCGGCCAAAAACTTAGTACTTAAATACTTATGCGAGGGTAGGCAACCTTTGCACTATACCGCAAAAAGCAGGTGTATATAATAATTTCGTCTTTTTTACATTATTGTAAAAATTAACTTTCCTTATTAGTACACATATGAAATATGACACATTAAACTTTTTTATGAAAAGGAAACAGTATGTGACTTTACATAATCTGTAATTACAAATACAAGTTAATCTGCAAAGTTAATTTATTTTACACGTAACATTCAAACAACACTAAAATTATCACAGTTACTAGTCTATGAACACTGAAATATTGAAACGACCGGAGGACATTGCTTTCAGTTAAATCTAATTTGTGGAAAATATACTTCGTTGAAATTGAAGCCCGGATTAATTAAAATTACACCATCAGTGTCGTTGTGCATCCAATGTACCGGATATTGAATGCAAGCTTTACTGAATTTATGTTAATTCTTTTTAAAATGGCGGAAAGTCAATATAAAACAGAAACGGGTTTTGATATAGCAGTAAATTTTTAATATAAATTTTGTAATAAAATTGTTATAAGGAAACAATTCCAGTAGTCTTCACAATTTTAAAACTCTACCATTAACATTTACGTAAACAATTTATATGTGGAATGAATCGCATCGAATCGAATCGCAATCGCGGGAAAAAATCACACTCACTCAGAATGCAGCAAGTTGCTGATGTGTACGTGTGGTGATGGCAGAGAGCTAGAGATTCCTTTAATAATAATAATAATAATAATAATAATAATAATAATAATAATAATAATAATAATAATCAATTTAAGGGCCCTTTCCGAGGCTGAAACATACCGATACCTGTGTATGTCACAGAACATCGGTATCGATGAGGATGGTATGGAACAGTCAGTTTGCGACGTGTTTTATGCACGCTTGACCAAAGTGCTTAACAGCCTTTTATCCGGTGTGAATAAGACACATGCATATAACGGTTGGGTCATGCCTGTCCTCATGTATACCTTTGGCATACTCAGGTGGAGTCAGACTGAACTTAACGCCCTGGATAGAAAAGTCCGCACTACAATGACGTCCAATAGGATGCATCATCCGAGATCGTCGGTAATGAGGCTGTACTTGCCGCGAAAGCATGAAGGGCGCGGCTTCCTGAGCGCGCTCACCATGCATAATCGCAAAGTGTGCAGCCTCCGTCATTACTTCCTGGCGAGATCGGATGATCCATTCTATAATGACGTCATTTCTAGTGATAAAGGACTTACCCCTCTATCCTTAGCCAGCGAGCAATGGCAAGATCTGGCAGTACAGAGCATTTCCGACCGGGAGACCGTATGGAAGGAGAAGGAGCTCCATGGGAAGTACTACAGGGCTCTACATGAGCCTCACGTAGATACAGCCGCCTCCCTCAACTGGCTACGTTTCGGTGACCTCTTCGGGGAAACCGAGGGTTTTGTCTGTGCAATACAGGATCAGGTTGTTAAGACCAACAACTATCGGAGATACATCCTAAAGGATGGCACTGTCGACGTCTGTCGAGCTTGTCGCCATCCCGGGGAGTCACTTAGGCATGTCATCTCCGGTTGTTCGGCGCTTTCTAACTCTGAGTACTTACACAGGCACAACCTAGTAGCCAGAATTCTACACCAGGAGCTCGCTCTGAAAAACGGTCTCGTGGACCGGAAATTGCCGTATTACAAGTACTTGCCGGAAGCCGTGCTCTAAAATGACCGCGCCAGGCTCTACTGGGACCGGGCCATCATCACAGACAGGACTATTCTTGCGAATAAGCCTGATATTGTGATGATGGACCGGGCACAGTCAAGGATATTTTTGATCGACATTACCATTCCGTATGACGAGAACCTCGTGAAAGCCGAAACAGATAAACAAACAAAATATCTGGACCTGGCTCACGAGGTGACCGACATGTGGGGTGGTGTGTCGACCGAAATTATTCCTGTAGTCGTCTCTGCGAATGGGCTAATCCCAGTCAGCCTCTCGGGTCGTCTAAGGCGACTGGGACTCCGTGACGGACCGCTCCGGGCTCAAATGCAGAAGGCGGTGCTCCTCGATACCGCCCGCATCGTCCGCCGGTTTCTTTCCCTTTCCCCCTAACCCTCGGCCGTCTGGTCTCCCCTGCCGAGGGCTCCCATCTGGTTGGATCTTATTTATTTATGTAGTTTTTGTATTTATTTTATTGATATTTATGTACATTTATCTTTTCATTTTAATTTATAATTATATATTTATAGAACCCAACCAGGTGAGAAAATTATATAGATACCCCAATAATAATAATAATAATCCTTATTAAAAACTTAAGAAGTTATAAAACAAATGGTGCACTGATTCCTAAACTAGGATAAATCCTGTATCTTAGGATATCAGTACCTTCCCATACAATTTTACAAATTTTAAATTTAAACTCAGATTTTTCGTTAAACAGTTTTTTTTAAAGCTATGATTAAAGTAAATAAGTGATTCCTCTTTTACTGTGTGTGTGTGTGCGTGCGCGTGCGCGCACGTGTGTTTGTGTGTGTGTGTGTGTGTGTGTGTGTGTGTGTGTGTGTGTGTGTGCAAACATGACCTATTAGTTTATAAATTGACTCCAAGAAGTCTTTCGCAAGTATAGTAATCCAATTCTTTTAGCCAATCAAGCAAAACGATTTTTAATTTAAAGTTGCTTAGCTTCTGTATAACTTTTGTTTTGTTGAATGTATTACAAAGCCGAGGCGCAAGATATTCGTAATGCTTTCTTGCTACCGAGCATTTCCTGTTAGGGGCAGGGTACTTTGCGGTTCTTTTGTTCGTGACATATGTGTGTGGTATAGTTAAACGATGATAGCGTCTGATGCATTGATACACGAAAGTTTTCCGAACAGACAGAACCCCCGTTTTTTTATAAAGCAAGTTGGTGGGGTAGCGGTAAGGTAAAGCAAGCATCACTTTTAGAACAGCTCTTTGCGCTCGCTCTATTTCCATTAAATGTGTTTTGCATGCACCACCCCAAGAACAAATGCAGTAATTTGTCAAACAGTCGCATAGAGCATTATAGGTCTGGACTAAAAGTTGTTGGTTAGCTATTGTTCTTAGTTGTCTGAAAATAAATAATAGTTTTTTTATTCTTTTGGCAGTATTCGAAATGTGTAGACTTCATGTCAGATTTTCATCTATTGTGACTCCCAGGTATTTAGTATTTGTTACCCTTTCTATGGGGGTGCAATTGGACTTTGATGGAGAGTGAGACATATTACATGAATAGGAATGTATGATTAAACTCAAATTCTTTTTGCAATTCGTTGCTTTGTTGTTACTGAAGCAAACGTGTTTTGTTTTGGAGATGTTCAGCGTAAGTAAACTGTTTTCTAGCCATTTATTTACTCTAATTAAACCAAATTCTGTTAGTTTATGAACAGTTTCCCAGTCCTTCCCGTGAAACAGCAGCACAGTATCATCAGCAAACATTATTATGCTGGCACCTGGAATGTCTAGTTTGCACAGTTCGTTAATATAAATTAAAAAAAGTGTTGCTGATAATGTGCTTCCTTGTGGTATACTATAGGAGCAGTTCGCAGTATCGCTCAATAGATTGCAAATACGTACTCGTTGTTTTCTATTTTTTAAATAGTCGGAGATCCATAGAAGCGGTACGTCCCTGATGCCAATATTTTGCAGTCGTGAGATTAAGATTGGAATTGAGACGGTATCAAAAGCTTTTTGGAGATCTAAAAAACCCCAATGCATTTTTCTCTCTCATCGAGATATGTCGATATTTGATTGGTCAAATCTAGCACTGCATCATTCGTTGACCGACCTGTTCTAAAACCATACTGGTTTGGTGCTAGTAGATTGTTATTTTCTAAATATTTAATTATTTGTTTGTCCGCAATTTTTTCTATTACTTTTGAAACTGTTGATAACAGGGCTATGGGTCTATAGTTAGATGGATTAAGTTTGTCTTCTGCTTTATATATGGGTATGATAGTTGCCCACTTAAAAACCTGTGGGAAGCTACAAGATTCAAAGCTAAGATTACATATGTGGGTGATAAGTGGAACTAGCTCGTGAGTTCACATTTTCAAAAGTTTTGCTGTAATGCTATCGTTTCCAGGAGCACTATTTGATTTTAGACTTATTATTGTCTGTCTTACTTCTAATATTAGGAAAGGAAGAAGAGATATTGATTTGAGTGGGCCTAGAGATAATGCCTCACTTGGTAGTTCCAATTCTAATTTACCGAAATTGTTAAGCGTGCGCTCTGCCAAGTTACTGCCAATGGTCGTAAAGTATTTATATACCATATTAAGTGCCTCTCTTGGGCTGCTAGCAATGTTTAGGAGTTCTTGTGGGTTGGATTTATTTTGCTTTAGTTCACAGAACTATTTTATTACTTTTCATGTATTTTTAGTATTACAATTGCTTAATATCAGTTTGTTTATATAATATTCTATTTTCACTGATTTTATTACTTCATTACAAGTATTTCTATATGCCACATAAAAAGATTTAAGTGGTTCATCATTAAGCGATTTTTTAACTTTCATGTTTAGTTTGTCTCGTTTTCGAATAGACTTAAGTAGGGAGTAAGTTATCCAAGGTTTTGATGTTTTGTTTCTTTTGTTAGTTTTTGCTGGGACACTATGAGATTTTATCAAGTCAGTTAATGTTTCAGTTAGCTTGGCAGCTGCGTAGTTTTGATCTCTAATATGATAGAAAAAATCCCAGTTGTAGGTTTTTAATATCTCCGAAATTTTTTGAAAATTAATTTTCGTGTTTTCCTGCTGTGGAGTGGTTTTATAGCTTTTGTTTTTTTATATGTAAAAGTATCGGACAGTGGTCAGTGAACTTCTCAAATACAATAGTTCATCATCATCATCATTACAGCCCTTCACAAGTCCACTGCTGAACATAGGCCTCCCCCAAGTAATGCCACAAAGCACGGTCCTGAGCCACCTGCATCCATCGACTTCCTGCATATCTTACCAGGTCGTCACTCCATCTAGCGGAGGGTTGCCCTACACTACGCCTACCGGTACGAGGCTGCCACTCGAGAACCTTTCTTCCCCATCGGTTATCGGTTCTTCGAGCTATATGGCCGGCCCATTGCCACTTCAGCTTACTAATCCGTTGAGCTATGTCAGTCACTCTGGTTTTACTGCGGATATCCTCATTTCTGAGTCTATCACGCAGAGAAACTCCAAGCATAGCCCTCTCCATAGCTCGCTGAGCGACCTTGAGCGTACGTCCTCATACGGCCAGCAGTGAAGGACCACGTCTCAGATCCGTAAGTCATCACTGTCAACACTCACTGGTTATACAATGTAGTTTTTAGAGATTGAAGTATACCTGACGAGAAGGTATGTCGTAATTTCCCGAACGCTGCCCAGCCGAGTTGAATCCGTCGATTGACCTCTCGGCCGAAGTTGGACTTACCTAGTCGGACTATTTGTCCCAGGTAAACGTACTCGTCAACAACTTTGAGCATAGTGCTCCCAACAACCACCGGCATAGGTGTGACATGGACATTAAACATGATCTTTGTTTTGTCCATGTTCATCTTAAGACCTATCCGTTGGGAGGCACTATTAAGGTCATTGAGCATAGTGCTTAAGTCCTCCAGCGATTCTCCCATAAGGACTATATCGTCGGCAAATCGAAGGTGAGTGATGTACTCGCCATTGATGTTAATACCGTATCCTTTCTAGTCCGGTTGCTTGAAAACGTCTTCCAAAGCAGCGGTGAAGAGTTTCGGGGATATAACGTCACCCTGTCTTACACCTCTCTGCAGTTGGATAGGTTTCGAGCTCTGGTTCTGTACTCGGATAGCCATCGTAGCCCTACTGTACAAACACTTCAGCACTTCGATATACCGACAGTCAACTTGGCACCGCTGAAGGGACTGCAGCACCGCCCAAATTTCGACTCAATCAAAGGCTTTCTCATAGTCCATATACGCCAGGCAAAGTGGCAAATTGTACTCTTCAGTCTTCTGTACAATCTGCCGCAGGGTACGTATGTGGTCTATGGTACTGAAGCCTTTTCGGAAACCGGCTTGTTCGGGAGGCTGGAAGTCGTCGAGTCTGCGTGCGAGACGATTCGTAATGACTCTCGAAAACAGCACGTAGACGCGGCTCAGAAGGGAAATCTGTCTGTAGTTCTTCAAGAGAGCGTTGTCGCCTTTCTTAAAGAACAAGACCACCGCACTTCTGCTCCACACCTCTGGAGTAGTGCCACCATGGAAGACGGAATTGAAGAGCTTCTGAAGGACTTCAAGTACCGGAGTTCCACCCGCTTTCAGAAGCTCCGCTGTAATTCCATCCTCGCCTGGGGCCCTGCCGTTTTTAAGGTGCTGGAGAGCCATTCTAATCTCGCTTAGACTGACGTCCGGGATATCATCGGAATAGTGTCACATAAGACTTGTTCTTGGATCGTTACTCACACTTGCGCGTGGCTCCAACGATGATGTGTACAGCTGCCCATAGAACCTCTCAATCTCACTCAAAATCTCAGGTGTCCCGGAAACGATGCTGCCACACTCAGTCTTCAGCTTTGACAGTTGGCTCTTACGGGCAGACAGATCTCTGGCAAAGACTTTGGAGCCCTGGTTCCGCTCGATCGCTTCTTTAATACGAGCAGTATTAAAGTTGCGTAAGTCTCGCCGCATGCATTTGGAGATCTGTCTGTTAAGTTGCCTGTATGCTGTCAAATCTGTTGACGATTGCAGCCTCATCTCCCGTCTAACAGCCATGAGATTAAGAGTGTGATCGGAGAGTTTTTGTGTTCTTCTGCGGCGGGTCTTGCAGAACTTAGCTCCGACCGCATGGACAGTTTCCACGAGCCTGTCATTCATATCGTCCACTGCATTGCAATCTTGTAGGTACTGAAAGCGGTTGTGTGACTCGAGCTGAAAGTTTTCGGGATTCTGGATTAGAGCACGAGGGGGACGGAGCGTTGACCTCATTAGACGAGACCTCTCCAACTTAACGTTTAGGTTCAGTGTGCCTCTAACCATTCGGTGATCGCTGTGTTAATACAATAGTTGTGGTCTTATATTTGGATTTTACCATAAAATGGTCAAAGCATGCCTTATCTCTTGTAGGACAATTGACGCATTGTGTTAGGCCATGAGACGCTAGCATAGAGATGTATTCGTCCGAGTTATGTAGACGTTGTATTGCCAGGTAAAATATCAATGTTAATATCTCCAGTCAACACCACGTCACTCGATCGGATACCTTGTAATAACGTGTCCAGAAAATCAATGTACCTACCGATATTCCTGAAGCACGGTGGCCTGTAGCTACACACAATTGTAATATCATTGTCTAAACTCAGAATCAAAAAATTTCCTTCGTTTAATTTATATTCATAAGCCGATGAAGTTATATTTTGTCTAACGTAAGCAACGATCCCGTCATTTTGATTGAAGTGGTTCTTAGTACTGTATGTAGTATAATTTTCGATGCATGGTATATGGCTGTTTTCGCTCAACCAACACTCTGTTAATACGATTACGTATATACTAATATCTAATTTACATATAAATACCAGAAAAGAATCAAGATTACAATTAATACTTCGGATGTTTACTGATAATATAGTCAAAGCCTTTAAGTTCATATCATCCTTTAGAATATTAGAACAGCTAGCAGGATCGTCCACGGTGTAACAATTGGGTTCCATTGACTGATCTAAGTCATTTGCTATTTGATCTTCTATCGAATTGAATTAAAACATTGTATTGTGCAAATGAAAATCTCATTGATTCTTAGGCTTATTAAGTAAAAATATATGACGTTAATATATGGGTTATGTAGCATATGGATATCATTTACGTATTTAAAAATACCAATTACTATAATATACGTAGTAGGCATATGACACACTGTGAAGAAATATTGTGGCATGTTTGGCTGGATGTGTAATAAATTATGTGTTGATTTATAAACTAGTTTCATAGGTATTATTGGTTTGTGTGTATGTGTTATTAAATTGCATAATATATGTAATGTTTTAACATATTTTGTTAAGAGGAATACGCTAAAATAGCTATACGAGTATTGAAAATGTAAATATCGAAGATGTATACTAAGACACAATACATACATGCATGCAGTATGCTCTTTATCTTTAGAGTGACATTTTAGTGATAACGATGGCTTAAAAAAATAGAGTAATATTTACGAATTATAACAAAAATGCGTAGTCATAGTGTTTTCTGTTTTAGTTTGGTAATATCATTTTCGTTGTCAATCCGAACTTGTGTAGATCCTTCCTTTTCTCTTAGGTATACTTTTCCATATGACGTCCAACAATACTTGTATCCATGAGATTTGGTGCAATCCCGCGCAAGGAAAAACAGTCTTCTTCCCTTAGGAGTTAAACCTTCTGAAATATATATTGGCTTTCGTGGGCCATCTGCTGCAAAAATCGAGGTATTTAATTTTTCGGCTTTTTCTAGTAATGGGAGTTTTTTTAGGTGATTCTTTAAACTTTCTTTCATAAGTACTGTAGTGAAATCTATCACTATAGGTTTTAAAACGTTGGGTTTTGTGGAAGCACGGTATATGTCCTTAATATCAGAGCTTTTAATGTCTAGGTTCAATGTATTGCCTATTTTTCTTACTATATCGTATAATCAGTGTTTGGTCTCATTTTGCAGTTTGGGTATATTTCGTATCTTTATTTTTGACGAACATGTCTGTCTTTCAATATTCTCAATTTTATTTTCCAGAGATGCTATGTATAGTGCCTGTTCCTTCCGCTCTTTTTTCAAGTTTTCTAGCTCAATACGCATATCGTCATATTTGGACGATAAAGTGTATATAGCTAATTGAATATCATTGTTTTGTGTTTTAATTTCGTCCAGTGTTGATTCCAAACTTTGTAGTTTATTATTTTGTTCCGAGACAAATTTAGAAAACATACCACGTACTTCGTTCATGAAGGATTTGAGTTCATTTTCCTTTTTTCTTTTCAGGCATCCTGTGGTTGCCTGGCAAGTGTCTCTATTCTGCGCATCCGATACGTTTCCAGCTATGCTCTCCGTGTCAGTTCCGATGTAATTTGTTGTTTCACCGGTGGCGTTCATTTCAATGGCATATTGTAGTGTTTATACTAGGCTACTAGCACTGCTTAGCAGAGACTCGCCGAGCGGTTTCACAAAGAAGCGTATAGTGGGGAGTCGCGCACCTTACACACACACACACACGTAGCTGCACTGTGGATTAAACGGTGTCACGTACCTTGCACATAAACACAGCTGCACTGTTGATTGGATGTGATTTCGTAACGCCTCTCCGATGAAAAAGATAGATATGTTTCTGTTAGACTACGTGTCGAGCATTTGATCACTATGTCTCTTGCGCACGTCGATGTAGAAAGTAGCTCTCTTTACGTTTATGCACTCCTATTTTTTATATTTGGAATATTAATACAATAATTTTATTTATTTAAAAAAAAACACATAAACTTGTTCTTACTAAAACGTCTGAACTCCTCAGAGATCCGGGGGAAAAGGGGGAATAATGCGCAAATAGGAATTAATTCACAGTCTTATAATAGGTTTAAGTACCTATTGGCCACAGCATCCTCTTTGCCATCAGATGAACTGCGTGCTCGTTTTTCACCGTTGTTGTTTAAGAAACCCTTTGAATAATAACATGAATAAATATAAATTTTGACTTCATGACGATAAACTTTTACTCTGCTTTAAAAATTGTCTAAATATGATTGGTTTTATATATTTAGACATGCTGCAGCTATAGAATGGCTACAGGACAAAGAAGTCAGCTCTACTAGGACAAGATCATGCTCTCAAGGAATACAAGCAGGAAACAGCTGAATAATTCTGTAGTACGTAGGGTGAGTGTAGAGAAGTGGTGACTCTTTTTACTGCTAAAGTGGCATTCCATCTTGGCGCTCAGGGTTGACAATGTTTTGATTCTTAATCTAGTATAGTTTTACATGTCTATGGGCCACAGCATCCATTTACTATCTGGCGGAATGTGTGCTTGTACACCACCCCTTGACAGTCCTAAAGTAAAATTAGTGTAATTCAATGTGTAGTGCCATTTAAAACTTAATAGAAAAAGAGCTATAACACCATAGGAAGGTAAAGGAAGGAAGAGCGGACATAATTTCTTATAATGTTCTCTTCTAGTCAAGTCTCGATGTGTGGAAACAATATGATAGATGCAACAATATTAAATGAACATGTTTTGGTTCTTTACTGTTACTACTACTATATGGTGGAGCTCATTTTGTGACTCGGAGTTCATCTGGGTAGTTACCACCCTGTCACCTATTTCTGACGCCAAAATGTAGTACCTGTACTGCAGTTATTATCCGCCTTTAAGAGTATAGGAGACTGATAGTATTACTGGTTGTCAGGCATTCTATCTTAATCCTGCAGGTGATGACGCATCAGTAGCCTTCTTTGTTTAAAGTTGTCCACGGGCTGCACTAGCCACGTACCATCATTTGGACTGTAATTTTGTGTGTCATTTCAGTTTTATGACAAAGTCTATTAACTTTGCGGCACCCTAAAGATTTTTGTACATAAAGAGTGCTTTCTGTAGTGGTCCCTTAATACAATAGTATATATATTAACAAAACTATCATTTATCTTAAGAATTCACTAAGCGTTCTTCCATACATAAAAGTTATAACCACATATTATTTCTTTATAGTCTTCTTGGCTATTTAATTTAAAGTAAGTTAAATAAAATTTGATGGCTTTGTTATTCTATTATTGTGTTAAAAATTTAGTTTGATTAAAAATACAGAAATGTGCAACAAAAAAATTCTTGACATTTTCTTATCTTCCACTATTTAATTTAAAGTAATGTAAATTTACAGCTTATATTAGTCCCATAGCTCAAGTCAGGCCTCCTTTCATTTCTGAGAGAATTTTAGGGCAAGGTTTGTCCGCCGAGCTGCTCCAAATTGTTTTGGCGAGCATCACAGTTCCTAATAATTTGTTTAAATTACTCAAACATACAGGTTTACATCACGTTTGATGAATATTTTTTACTAAAATAGTTTCCACTTCAGAAACGTCCAATACTCGTTAGACGGCCTTTTAGCTGTTACCTTAAACTTGTGATATTCCTTAAAGTTAAAAGTTAAAGTTACAGCCTAGATACATCCTATTGTTGGTAACAGGCCTTCCCTCATTTCTTAGAGGACTTAAGGCAAGCAAGCATGCAATGCATGTTGGCGAACTTCACATGTCTTTAAAATATTTCTCACAATGTTTTCCTTTACAGCCGAGCACATGGTAAATCAGCATTGAATATTGCAATTCCTTAACTTAATATTGATTTTTCTAAGCCCACTCAAAAAGGTCAACTAAAATTTTTAAAGCACTACCAATAACATTGAATAATTTTACATTATTAAGTGGGTGCTAAGACACAGTATATAGAAGAAATTATTTGATTCTTTTTAATTTATTCGAAGTCAGCTTTTACATTTTGTTAATTTTGGTCAAAAAGTATTAAATATACCCTTTCATTTGTCTGTGATATTCGCTATTCCATCTATCTAACTGTATATTTGCAATATTCTGGCGGACGTAATTTAGTATGCGCTTAGTAGACTGGACTGTAATTTCTGCATTACTGCAGCAGATGAGACTCTAGGTTTGTACCGGAGAATACATTTTGGGATTATACCGCTTGTCTTTATGTACTACTGAAATAAGAACAGATGTATGAAACAGAACGAATATAAAGTTTATTTAGTTTACTGAATGTTTTTTTATAAACTGTAATTAAAAAGAAAGGGAAAAATTGTGATGCAAGTTAGACGGGCAATTTTTGATAGGCAAAATCTCAAAAGGACGCATCATTGACATGCTAATGTAAAATAAATTATATAGTTATTAGTACGACGTGTTGGGTGTATGATTATGATACAAGCGCGATGGACGCTTTAACAACATGATTGTGTTAACAACATGCTGTAATAGCAGTATATAATAACATGACCGTGTTATATTAATTATTATGTCATTTAAGTTGTACCTATTTATATATTGTACCAGGTGCCGTTCCGTAGGTAGGTAGGTTTAATTTACAAATCATGAAATTTTAATTTTTGATAAAACTGTAAATTTATGCCATCATAAACATTACTTTAAAAAACACTATTCAGTCCCTACTTAAGGGTCCTTTTGTCACATCAATATTAAAAATCTTTTAAGTTTTAAATCAATATAATATTGCCTTGGAAATCGCACTAAACATTCCTATCTGTGCCTATTATTCCATATATCATACATATACAGGTACACTGATTCATACACTGCAAATGTAACTTTGTAATCTTATACATTAATATGGGATTACAAAGTTATTTATGCAGTTAGTGTATCTAGAAAACTAGATCGAAATTGCAATATATTTTCGTTTTTCCTTGATTTATACACTAAACACTAATGATATTCCAAATTTTAGCTTATAGCAGTCAGTCAGTGAATGAGTGACAAAATTAAGAAGCTTTGACTAGTTATAATTTTTGTCTACTGAAAATTTAGGCTTCTAGTTTTATTCACAACGAAGGAGGGGTAGAAATTGGCCTGAACTGCATCGAGAGGAGGATGGTACGGCCGTGCCGCTTTTTTGCTCGACTTGTGGTGGGGGTAATAACGTACCCCCAGAATACGCGAAAACTAATAAATTTATTATGTGATGTTTTACGCATGGTTTACTGCTCAAGAATGCTTAGCATTCAAAGTGCGTCTTTTTACCTGACTGCCAAGAAGTGGTTATGTTTTGTACAACTACCTCTCTATTATTTTATTATCTACTTATTTAACTACTTAATACTAAATTCAAATTAATATTTATTTGCTCTTTAATTCATTTAAGTGCGGGATAATCTTCTTTATAATATAATAATAGATATAAGGGATATAGAGAACTTTGCACTGGGCACCCTTATCACTCGCTCTGATGATGTTTTATCCTTGTATCATTACATATAATACAAGGATAAGAAAATAAACCCAAAAGAAAAGTTGGCTATCCCGATGATATTGTCAAAGGTCAATGGACTTTTTTCCGCCTGCCCTAGAAATACTATATAATTCCACAAATTTTGCCCGGGTTGCGTTTCTGAAGAAATTTTTAATATTCTAATATGACAGTTTAGCGGCTTATAATGCGGTTATTAAAATAAATTATTTTCTAATGCTTCCCTTGCAATTAAAGTTATTTGATTCAAAGCAGGTAAATTATATTGAGAAAACTTACTCGTTAAAAACCAAATTCCTTATAAATAGTATTGTAGTAATAAAACATAAGTCAGGGGAATTAAAAATAAGAAGTAAAAATAAACGCGATAAAATACGTAAAAGTAGTTTTAATCACATAAGTCAGTGCTATTCTGCTTTTACTTGCTTTGCTTTATCTTCATGTTTGTGTACTTGTATTTGAATTAAGTGGTTATGATAATAGAGTCATTATTTTAAGTAAATTAAGTCAGTTGAGCGATAGTATAATACTTTATTGGTTCATTCTACTGCTATAAAACTATAATAAAAAGAGAGTAACTCAGGCGTATACTGCTTCGTATGATTTTAGTTCAAGGAACTTAATTTTTGTTGATTTTGAAACTGTAGAAGATTTAAAAAAACAAGACATCTTAAATCCTAAGACAAAAAATAGACGAAACGCTACATTTCAAGTGATGCCGAAACCATGCTGAACTTCTTGTGTATCACTCACGCATACATCTTTTTGAAATTTGAAAAATGCGGAATTATAGCTGCAGTACCTAATTACCATCTATGGTAAATAGGTAATGCAGCTATATCTGGGATGGACTGAAAGTTCGTTTGTAACTTCAGTTTTATAAAAATTATTCCATGTTGTATGTGTATACAGAAACTGAAGAAATCCTATTCGAGCACATTTTGCCCTGTTCTAGTTGCGCGCTCGATTAAGCGGGCCCCTCGTAAACAACAAAAGTATAATCTTTCGTTAACCGATTGCAATACTCCCCTAAGTGCACTTTTGGGATATACTGAATAATTCAAAGCAATGAGTTCTAAATTTAGAAGGATCGTTTTACTTTATTGTAATTATCCCTTTGATTATCCTTTTGAGTATGGTGGGTATACATATGCATGCTTTTCAACGTTTTTACAAGCAAATTCTAAGGTATGGACCAGTAAAAGGCCAGCCAACATCCAGCAAAATCAATATTTTTGCTGGATGTTGTGTCGCTATCGCGTCTGCCAGGTGAATAGAACTCGGAGTAATGAAGACAAACGCACTGTTAGACAAACGCATATATATATATATATATATATATATATATATATATATATATATATATATATATATATATATATATATATATATATATATATATAATTTACTGACTGGTTTCATCATTAACGTCATCGAAGCTTATGGAAATCCACTGCTGAAAATAGGTTTTCCCATACACTACATTACATTACAGGGACCCATATTTACCACAGTTCTGTCTCTTGGCTTCTCTCTTGTCTGAAGTAGTTTTTCAATTGAATATTTAGTATGACAAAATACGTTAAATTATTTCGGATGCATTATAAACTCAGTATCTGAATACGATTTATTCCATCATCTGTGGTACATATCGGAGCCAGAACCCAGCCATGGTTTTGTCGCTCCTGGAAAATTGCATTACGCCATAAGCAGTATTGCTACCAGGCATGGGCTGACACATCGACGTCTCGGGATGCAAGTATCAACGTTCTTAAAAAAAAGTATAATTCCGCCTCCAGGTCCTTCAAAAGTGGTCCTGCATTGCTAAGGCAAAGTCAGAGCACATCAGCAGAATTGGCGAGAAACTACTTCGACTTCCTTCGGGAACAGGTGCATTTTGGTCTCTCGTCAAGGCTGCCCAAGAAAATTTTTTTCGGCCATTGCTCCCATATCTACACACGGAGGACGACACACTGGCCCATGCCGCAAAGAACAAAGCCGATAATTGGGTTCTCTCTTTGCGTCCGACTAGACTTTTAATGACGGGGTTAACACACCGCCGACCATCCCGCGGTGTAAGTGCTTCATGAAGGATGTGCTGTTAACCCAACGCTCAAAGCGTGGAGCACTCCTCTCCATGGACGTCAAAAAGTCGAGTGGCCCTGATGGCGCCCCTCCTATTGTGCTGTAGAAGTGTGCTCCGGAGTTCGCACCGGTTTTAATGCACCTTTTCCGGTACTCCTACTCTCTGGGCCTAGTCCCGAAATCATAGAATGATTGATGTTTTCGTGCACCCGATCCCTAAACAAGGCAACCGCTCTGATCCAGCAAACTATAGCCCTAAAGCCATCACTTCCTTGTTCTCTAAAATAATTGAGTTCATTATTAACAGCCAGCTCATGCGATACCCTGAGGATTACCTGCCGATTAGTGACCGCCAGTACGGTTTCCGTTGGTGTCGCTCAGCTGGTGATCTTTTGAGTTACCTAACTCATAAACGAGTGGAGGCAATAGAGTCCAAGGGGGAGGCGTTGGACGTTAGCTTGGAGATAGCGAAGGCCTTTGATTGACTTTGGCACAAAGCGCTTCTTACGAAGCTTTTTTCCTACAGTTTCTCGAGAAAATTGTGCAATTCGATTACCAGTATTCTTGCAGATCGGAACATCAAGTTCGTAGTAGACGTTGCATACTCCGATTACAAGTTCATTAACGCTGGTGTTACACAAGGCTGCGTGTTATCGCCAACGCTGTTTCTTCTGCATATCAATGATATTTCACAATACGGTAATGTTCATTACTTTGCCGACGACAGTACTGGTTATGCTTTATACACCGGCCGTGCCAATATTTCTAGGCAAAACATTGACGAGCGCTGGGACAAACTTGTGTCTGAAGCCGAGACTTTATTGAATAAAGTCTCGGAATGGGGACAATTAAATCTAGTCCAGTTCGATCCCCAGAAGACACAAGTTTGAACGTCTACCGCTATAAAGAACCCCTTCGTTGTATCTCCTCAGTTTT
Organism: Parnassius smintheus behrii; assembly: GCA_036936625.1. Taxonomy (NCBI): domain Eukaryota; kingdom Metazoa; phylum Arthropoda; class Insecta; order Lepidoptera; family Papilionidae; genus Parnassius; species Parnassius smintheus. Next base: position 8,310,081 of record JAUPFT010000021.1, on the reverse strand, counting down.
GAGGCACTCCTCTCGCTGCCTCAGCGAGTTTCGTAATTCTCGGCGTCGACATATCAAGTGACTTAGGTTTCATGGTCACTTGGAAGAGAAGGCCAAATTGGCCGCTAAAAAGCTAGGCCTGCTCAGCAGGGCGGCACAGTATTTCATGCCAGCACACCACTAGCAACTTTAGAAGGTGCAGTTTCGGTCGCATTTGGAATACTGTTCCCATCTATGGGCTGGAGCTCCCCAGTGTCAGCTTCTTCCATTTGATTGCATCCAGCGCAGAGCCGTACGAATCGTCGGCGACAGAGCTCTTTCTGATCAGCGTGACCCACTGGCACTGCGAGGAGATGTTGCGTCTCTGCGTATTTTATCGCGGGAGTGACTACATGGAGTAACGACCTGTAAAGACATGCAGGAAGTTGATGGATGCAGGTGGCTTAGGACCGTGCTTTGTGAAATTCCTTGGGTAGGTCTAGGTTCAGCAGTGGACATGTGAAGGACTGTAATGATGATGATGATAATGGTGGCTGATTTTGAAAACCTTTCTTATGTACGCGTGTTGTCACTGAACTCCTAAACAGCTGGACCAATTTTAATGATTTTTTGTGCGTTTGAAAGTGTCTTTGGATGGTTTATATTAACAATCGGGTCCGGTTGGTGGTAGTGTTGTTGAGATTCAGAAATCACCTTAATCAGTTTCAAATAAAACAATATATGCTACAGTAAAATGCTAAAAACTAAAATTATACATTCCGCGTTATAGAGCCATGAATGCTTAATTTCTTTTTTAGCTGAATGTTATTCCGTAGAGCAGTTATTGGTAGAAAGTACTTATAAAAGATATTTAATTTAGTTTTCTATTATTAGAAAATATCAACTACCTCAAACTCAATCATATCATAACTATGTTAAAAGAATTTGAACTATGTAATTTATCAAAAAATGGCATGACAGAGTGATTTTATTCATGACCGTCGTGCGTAAAAACCGAAAGGCGACGCGTGGTTTGCCAGCATATGTTGGAGTATGATGATAATTCAGAACTGACCCATTATACACATTGTTTCAGAACTTCGAGTGTTCTAGTTCGAGAGCCTTAACTTACATAGTTCTGATTGTTAAAAATATTTATGAAAGATAAGAAACTTTAATACCAATTGAATGAACAAGTTTTTTATGAATTTTGTCCCGCTGTTATTGCTGTTGTTATTCTAATATGGCCGATGGATCGAGTGTTTTGCCGGAACGCATGTGAGTATATAATTATGTTTGTAATCATATACAGATTTATACACACACGTATGTGCACGCGCACGTATAAGCACACACGCACGCACGCGCCCATGCATACACAACCACAGAATAAATAATAGTACTACGTACAGAAGTTTCACTCTTTTGATGTTGACCGCTTGCCGACGTTTAATAGCCTACATAATTATTATCAATAAGATAAATTGCGCACGCAAGCTAAATAAACATAAATCGCTGCGCGCGATGTCCGTATTACTTCGCATCTTTTCCCATTCATGCCATCACGGCTGTTTTTCTGTGGTTACTTAGGGCTGTCAAGAACGAGTAAAAATACAGTGTGAATAACATTAATAATTTATTTAATTTACAGTTGTTTTACTCTAATACAGTATTTTATTTTTCCCGTCTCTAAAATACCGGTTATTATACAAATTTAAGAGTTGAAAAAACTTTAAAACTTATATATAATTTTAGTAAATAATAAAAAGGTAAACATGGACATGGAGTGATGAAATTGATATTTGTTAATAATTCTAGTAAGTTATTGACTGGTTTTTTTTTTCAAAATTTGTATTGAAAACTTTGAATGAATATATTTTCTATTTTTTTACATAGTTGATATAATCAACAGGCGGAACTTTTAAGCTACCGTAAAAAGATAATTTTTTACTATATGCTTTAAAATAAGAATATACTTCTCAGTCATCGATTTATTTTTGACATAAAATATGAAAAGATATTCAGTACACTAACTAGAAATAAAAAAATAGTATTATTAATTTTCATTACAAATATTGTTGTATTAATATTTTTATTGTTTTATATTTCTTTATTTTACTTAAGATTTTTAATATAATTATATTCCCCGCGCTCCCTTTGTCAGCAAAAGTAAGAAAAAAATTTAAAGCCCCGAGCCTGCTTACATAATACTAAAACGCTCCCATTCTTTTAAATTCTGTCGTCAAATTGAAAAGAATTTAGCGCATTGAAGCCATTGATTTGTATATTAGCGCTGTGGTGGAATCCGCGAAATCCCGGGTTCGATTTCTGACAGCGACAATTTGGAAGTTTATAATTTCTTTAAAACTATTTGTGTTTATTTTTATTTATACAGTTTTATATTAAAAACTGCAATGTTAGCCTGCTTTTATCTATGACTGCTTCATCAACATTCACCAGGCGCAATCGCAGTGAATACTATAAATTTCAAGAACAACTCAATACTCAAGAACAATTTGTATGCAATATAGGTATGAGTAAGAATCACTAACTTCTCCAATTTCACGCTAATTTTCAAAGGTGATTTGATTCCACATTTAATTAAGTGGAGTATAGGAACAAACAAGCTTGTGCTACCAGTTTCTCGACTCCACAGAGTCACTAATTAATTCTTGGGGCAATGTATACGCTATTGCAACAAAGTCCCAGAAAATATACAAGGCCTCTCTGTTACTTAAATTAACCCTGTTCTTTGTAATCGGCTATTGTATCATAGAACCAATTTTGTATATAATTTTAAACAATTTTTTACCGCTCGTCTGAGGTACTCCTTTTATTTCAACATTATTCATTCTTGACTATTGCTCCGCAGAGTTCGACTCCTGCTCCAGTTTGTATAACCGAGTCTGAATTAGGTTAGCATGTTTTTGTACTTTCTCGACCTACTAGACGCTGTTCGAAGTCCTTAGTTTAGTCATTAAACTGTTTTAGCGCCAAGTTAGTATTATTTATTAAAGATTTAATATCAGAAAATTCACATCTCAAGGCAATGACGTTATCTTTACGTCATTCTAAAAGTGCCAGTTTATCAGAGAGAGCTCTTATCTTCTTAAGTATTAGTGCAATGGAGTTAATCTTTGGTGATAAAGGAGGCTGGATGGAGTGAGTTTACATACACTTGACATTTCACCAGGTAGACTTCTTATCTCCCAGCTTACGATAGCCAGCTTCAGTACCAGCACAGTGAAAATGTAGCTCTTGATTACATACAGTGCAGTGAGGACCTTCTGCTAATAAATCTCTACATGAACCACAAATATGAGTAACCATTGTTACATATATTAACAACATAAGCTTAGATATTGAAATAACTGGCTGAAATTGCACTGGTTGCACTAATTGGAGCAAATAGTAAGCGCGACTGTATGCTATGAAGCAAAAGTCGAACTGTAAAGCAAAAATATAATAATGAAAAATAAAAATGTAATTTAAAAATATAATAACTTTAAGAATTCATATCTATCAATCTGTGCTTTTATAACTTAAGTATATCTTATAGTTACAAAGATGTCTATTAGCGTTACAATTATTTAAATACTTCTTTGTTGTCTTTTGTTGTTGTTATTAATAAATCAGTAAGCTGAATAGGTAATGGGTGAGCCATGTAACTTAAAGCACAGATAACCAATGGAGTAGAAAGGTTCTTATGTAGGAGCCTAGTACCGGTATGCGAAAACGGGAAGCCCTCATAGATAGTGCACCTGGCAAGAACTGGCTTAAAATCATTCATTAAAGGAAGCCTATGTTCAGCAGTGAACTTGGGTTGGGCTGAAACGACGACCATGATGTTGATGTTTTTTGTTCACTTTTACAAAGACTACCTACCTACCAAGGAGCCCCTTTTAATTGGTAACGAGCCATTTCATTTTAGTACTCAGGGTTGGACAGCGTGCTCGGTTATCACCGTTATTAATATAAAAATTATTATTGCTTTAGCTAAACGCTTTGGTAATTACCAACCAACCGCAATCTCTATTTATTATCGTAATACACACACGTGATTTCGGCCGTATTATCATGTGAGCTGCGAAAAGTTGACCACAAATCTAGTTTGGCAAATTATGCAAGATTAAGATATGTTAAATGAAATTTAGCTAGAATTAATTTAACAGTCATTAATTTACAAACATGTTGTATTCTAATCTATACATATACACGTAATAATGAAAAAAGTTGAAATGTGTATCGAAAATAACTGCCTTAGAGTGAGCTTGGGGGATATTAGCATGAAATTAAGATATTAATACACATTTTTAAAATTGTAGTGTACCTGTCTGTTTGTTTGTCTGTCCGGGCAAATCTTTGGAATATTTATGTAAGGAAATTTCAAGAATAGACAGCGAGCCACGTCAGAAGTGAACTAGGCTATATTTTAGTTTGAAAAATCTCTAACTTGAAGAACTACTTCCAAAGACATGTGTGAAATTCGCCAACATGCATTGGGGCGGCGCGGCGGACACTTCCTTGCCCTAAAACTCTCTCAGAAATGAGGGGAGGTCTGTGCCCAGCAGTGGGACGTATATAGGCTGTAACTTTACTTTTACTTCTATCAGGGTAAATATATTTAGCGAATAGGCTTTTGTTACACTAGGACAGTGCGATTTACCATCTAAGGCTGCATCATCACGTACCATCAGGTGGGATTGTAGACAACCACTGGCTTATACAAAGTAAAATAAATCTGTAACCAATTTTAAACAAAGAAAGCTACAGATGCGTGGTCACTTTTGACGACCTAAATGGAATGCCTCACAGTGTAATTGATCCTACCACCCTTTACACCTGAAATTAGAGTGCCAAAACACTACTTTTGTTGGCTAAAATAGGGGACAGAGCAGACAGGACCCAGATGAACCCCCAGGCAGATATGGATTCCTGCCACGAATATACTCTAAGATACAGGAAATGTATCCCCTTTTTTTGCTAAAGTGTCTAGCCACTTTAGCAAAAAAGGGCATCAACCTCGGCATGAGAGATAAATCTACTTTCAATAAATTAAGAGATTTAAATATTGCAAAATTAGTAAGTATTATTAAATTGATATATTAAAAAGACGTAAAAAATTTATCAATAAAATGTATCAACTGATAAATAATACAAATTATGCAAAATTGAAGATAGTATTTACAGATATTCACGGTTGATCTTGCATTACAGTACGCTTCGCTGAGCGCTGCGAGCTCATCGCCGTCTATCGCAAAAACCGTTGAGGGATGAAAAATTTTTCAAATAAAATTTGTTGCATATTTTATTTTCTACAATTTTATAATTGATTTTAACATCATTGGAGCAAAACAAACCGAGCTATTTGCGAGAAACTGTTTTTCTTACCATTGACCTTGAATAACTTACGACGTAGACACGAGATTTTATTAGACTTTTGAAACAACTTTTAGAAAACCTAAATGATTTTGATGATGATGAAACCTAAATGATTTTGATATGATGAATTTCGCTTATTATGTCGTATTCCAAGGTTGATCGCTAATTTGACTGGACTATTAATACAGTTTCAAAATGTCTTTAACAAATAAACCAATTTTACTTATTTTAGTGCTTTGGTAATTTATTAAAGCAATATTGGAAGCACATACTACTGTAAGATTGTACTTCAATGCTAGCTGTAAGGAGAACCAAGAAGTTGCACAGAAAGCTATCAAAGGGCTACTGATTGTTAGTCGTTTTGAATTCCTCTGACAGATCCCTGCTTGCTGGAAGGTTCGGTCCATGCAGGATGTAGCTTTAGTTTATTGATAATCTCACAGTTATTCGGCGTACCGAAAACATCCACGATAGGTGTGTTTGAAGGGTCTAAGCTCTATAAGCAATACATGTTGTTTTTACACCTTTTGCATTATTTTCGTGCCCACTTATAAAGTTTTACTTGCGATTCCTATAAATTAATTTCCTTTACTTCTCACATATCTCTTTTTAATATACATAATAAATATTGCTATATTCATAGTTATTAAGAAACATGATATGTACTTAAAATAAGATATTACAAATCCACTGTACAACGGATGAAGCTGGCGTACAGTCATTGGAATGTTTATAGATTTATGAAGAATAACGTTAAAAAACTTTCTACCTATTCCTCTAGGTGACAGGTGTGGTAATTAAGTTATACAAATAATCGACGGGTGTGGGAGTTAATGTATATATATAGTTTAAAAGTAATAAAAGGCCACTAAAAATTTTAACTTTATTAATTTAATCAATCACGATGTGTTTTCTTGAATGTGCAACATCAGTCATCAATAGTCACGATGTTTTTCTAAATGAGGATATCTGCAAGAAGATTAGAGTAACTGACATAGCCCGTTCATCAGTCGAGCAGTTTCTTGACTGATGAACTCCGTCAGTTCAAATCTAATGGATCATCAGTTGAAATGGTAAGGGGTTACTCACAAGATTTGAAGAACCGACAACCGATTTAAGTAAATATGATAAACAAGTTCGTAACACCAATGTCAAAGGTTGGATCTATATCTGGTGATCACCACTGCACTGCACTTGCTAAGTGTGGCGACTATGGTCATAAATCATTAACATCATAAACGTATTTAAATAAAACAGTTGACGCTGAAGTTCTTGATGCTGATGAAAAATTTGTATGTATATTTTAAGATTATTAAACATCTTTTATTTAATTTAATATTGATTTTAACCTTTATAGGTAGAATTTTCAAAAATAATTTAATTTACAATTATCACCTAAGTCAATACTCTCTACTGAATTCCCAAAAACAATATTCATGTTGATTGTACCGTACAAATTTTACATTGAGAGAGAATAAATGAATGTTTTAGCGAAGCCGCATTTAATAAGGCTTTATTTATTTCCCAAATCTTTATTTTAATACAGAAGTAAATGACCGCAGCGTAAATAGAATAATATGCGAACAATCTTTGTTAAATTTTGTTTCTTATGCTTGTAAAATCCGACAGTATTTATATTATTTTGCTAGAACTTAAAAAAAACGATTGTTATATACTTTGAAAGATATTTATAAATGCGTGAATTATCTGTCAAATGGTTTTTGTACGCCAGCATCTATCAGTCATATTTGCGGCGTCCGCAGCTGCAAATACCCTGATTTTGCAGTAATTCATAGGCGGCGGTAGTTACGTACCATCAGGTGAGCCATATGATTGCTGCCCCCTTTTATTTAAAAAATGCCCATGCATTGCATATAAATTACTCAATATATTGTGTAAAACCGATTTTTTTATCGCGTTTGATATAAAAATAATAATATGGTTTCGAATCACTGAGAATTAAAATAAGTTTGAAATAAACATAATAAAATCCTTAAAAATAATTGTATCCAATGAGTAGCATTCGCGTAAATATAAGAACAATATTATTTTTTTGATTATTTTTGTTCTTCACAAAGACTTCTTTTTTGCTTTTGTTCTTGGTTGCTTAGCGTGTAAATTTTTAATATGATAATAGTCAATGATCACTGCGCGGGAGTATAATTGAAAGTTTTTGCGTGTAATCTAATACGGAGTTCGAAAGACGACCACCAATGCGGATCAAACCATTCTCAATAAAAGGCCTTAAACGATTGAAAGCGGGCAAGCAAGGTTACCTTCAATATTTAAATATTCCACTGCAAAATGCTGTTTTTGCAGGGCGCGGAGCATTATAACCTCAGAGAAACTGAGATCATCAGCAGTCACTATAGTAGTGCTGCGGCGGGGCAATAATTTAGCAAACTTACACACGAGCGCAATTATACGTAGAAGTTTACTCCAAGAAGAGATGCGGAGTGCGAGCTCACAAATCGCCGAATTACAGACGGATGTGCACACAGTGCGCGACAAAATCTTCTTCTCAGGCATATTTGCAATAACCTCATTGTCTAAAATACGAAGAGGCCATTGAGATGGATCTAACGAGGTCCACTGAGGCCCATGGAGCCACAGGGGGTTTGAAACTAATTTATTTGGCGTAACGCCACGTGAAAGTATGCCAGTGGGATTCTCAATACCTGCGACATGATAAAAGTTATCAGCGCGAATATTGTCGATAATCTGAACAACGCGGTTTGCAACAAAGGTCTGCCACTTATGTGGCGAACTCTTTATCCAGTACAGAGCTACTTTTGAATCTACAAAGGCATGGACTGATATTGCAAGGTCAAGAGAATAATTGTCGAGTACTCTGCGAAGCAATTTTGAGAGTAAAACCGCTCCACAAAGCTCAAGGCGTGCAATAGATAGTGGTTTTGTCGGTGCGACTTTAGTCTTTGCACAAATCAACTGGATGGTGTTACCATTGACGCTCTTTACATGTATGTAAACTACGGCACCGCATGCGTGCTCGCTGGCGTCGGAAAACCCCAGAAGTGACGCAGTACAGTTTTTGGACACACCAACATGTCTCGGGATACGTATTTAATGATTTAAGAGCTGGTAATTCAGCACTAAATTTCCTCCACATCTTAATAATTGGCGGTGGAGGTATCTCGTCCCAATCTAAATTAAGTTGCCAAAGCTGCTTTATTAACAATTTGGCGTACGCGACTGTGGGAGCAACGAAACCCATTATGTCCCACAGGCGGGCGACATTAGATAAGATGGCGCGCTTAGTGCACGTCACGTTAGCGGGAACAGATATCTTAAAATAAAAGGCGTCACTATCGGTAGACCAATGCAAGCCTAGTATTTTATGTGGCATTGATTTATCGAACTCTACTTCTCCTGTAATTTTATGGGAAGTAGGGGGGTCATCTAAAACAGATCGACGGTTGCTATGCCATTTTATCAGGTCCCATTGGGCACCCTTGAATAAGTCTATCAGCTGCCGAGAGGTCTCACTGGCCTCGGATTCACTGGGCATAGAGAACGCGATGTCGTCCATATATAGGGAAGTAGATGCGATACGACTCGCAAGTGGATACTTTGCGCCGTCGTCATCAATGAGCTGTCTTACCGTGCGCAATGCATGGTATGGATTCGAAGTTAAACCGAAGCACACGCGATTGAAGTGGTACAACACGAGTGGGTCTTGTGGACGGAAGCGGTATAGGAAGCATTGGTAACGATGACCAGAATCGCGAACAACTATTTGCAGAAATTGTTGGCGACAGTCGGCTGTCATAGCGATTGGATGTAAGCGGAAAGTTAAAATTATATTGAACAAGTCGCCTTGCAAATTTGGTCCTGAATGCAGAATATCAGTTAATGATCACCCAGTGCTAGTCTTACTGCTAGCATCCAGGACGATGCGCAGACGCGTTGACTTCTTATCTCCATGATGCGGTATGACATATATTGGAGCGGGTTCATGAGAGTCATGCGGCGGTGCGGGGGATATATAATTTTTAGCTAAGTATTCCTTTATGACGTCATCATATGCTAACCTTAATGTAGGTGAGGCTTGAAGTTTCTTCTCCAAGCACATGAATCGTCGTCGAGAGGTTTCATAAGAATCTCTGAGATAGTAAACGTCATCTTTAAATGGCAGGCCGACAATGTATCTACCAGTAAAAGGATCGGGGGATGTCGTAGATTTATAAAACTCTTCACATTCAATGTCTGAAGGACACTGAATGGGCGGTGCGGAGGGTGGCTGTTCAAGCTCCCAAAATCGTTGCACTAATTTGTCAACGATAGGAGACTCTAGAACTGAGCAGCACGTTAAAGAATGATTTACCTGAAGTGTCGGCACTGAGCCCATAATAACGTAACCAAATACCGTATTCAAAGCCGAGGGCCCGGACAAGTCGTTAGACGAATAAATTACGTCTGAACATAGTAAGTGCGGGAAAAGGGATGCGCCTATCAAAACATCAATTTTATTAGGCATGCTATAACATTCATCAGCGAGTCTTATGCCATGGATGTGTGATAAGACAGATGTGTCTACCACAGCGGTGGGCAAAAGGTCGGTGATTTGATCAACAACTAGCGTTGAAATATTGAAGTTAATATTCGAGTCGAATCGTGAGAAAATTTTAATATCAATCGATTTCGATTTTACAATTTTTTCAACTCCACCGAATCCCTTTACTACAGTACATTCGGTATCGTGTTGTTGAACGCCTAAACGATGACAGCACTCTTTAGTCATAAAATGGCTTTGAGCCGCGGAGTCTAATAATATACGAATAATTTGTTTCTCTCCCTTAGCATCGTATGCAAAGACTTGAGCGGTTGATAATAAAACAGTTCTCTGCGAACGACTTGCGTGCGCGGGAGGCGGTGAACGTTGAGAAACATTCTTGAACGAAGTACACAGCGCGACGTCTGAACGCGCACCTGCGGTGAGGGGTGGCGAGTGTGCGGGCGCGGGGGCTGTAGACTTCAGTGTAACTGGCTGAGGCGGTGGAGAATGCGCCAGTGCAGGGGAAGCATTATCGCTTCTGCGGTGGAAGTGCAACAATGTGTGATGTTTAAATTTACAAATTCGACAACTATAATTTGAAGAGCAACTAGACACTCGATGACTTAAACTGAGACAATTCACACATGCATTGTTACTCTTTACGCATTTAAATCGTTCCTGCGGCGTCATTTTATTAAAGTTTGCACACTTAAATAGGTGTTGATGCACAATATTATCACACAGACACTTTGAGCAACTAGTCGTCGTGCTTACGTACGCCTGATACTTCGGCGACGAAGTATTATTACAGCGACGGTTATTGCCGTTACCTCGCCGATTGTTTGGTGCGCTATTAGAATTTGTACTAGAATCGGTGCGTTGCAAAATTTTGGAGTGGGTCTTAATAAAATGTACTAAATCATCAAAGGTTACCTACCTTTACTTATCAAGTTATGACTGTATCCGAAAGAGCGAATGGTATCCGGGTCCAGCTTCTTAAGCGCAATATGAAGAACAATTAAGTCCGCGAGATTATCTAACTTTAAGTTTTGTAAAGCGCGCACTGCACTTATAAAGTTATCAGTAAATAAATCAAAATTATTTGCGGTGGCCGATTGCAATGGCTTAAATTCGAACATCTGATTAATATATGTAGATGCTAGCATACGCCGGTCTTCATATTTGTCAACGAGTGCTTGCAATAAAATTTTATAATTTTCAGCGCAAGGAGTTATACCTGAGCATACAGATAGGGCTATGCCCGTTAGTTTACCTAGCAAATAGTATAACTTTTCAGCGTCGGTGAGCGATGGGTTGTCATGGGCGGTTGATTTAAAGCTAGCATAAAATAAAGGCCATGAGCGAATGTCACCCGAAAATGTCATAAGTTCGATAGGCGGAAGTGTCAATCTGGCTTTAGATGGTGTACTAGTACTTTGTGAATTAGATTGCGAATATTATAAATAAAACCTATTTATTCTACCGCAAAGAGACTCAAGCGCAATGAGGCTGTTATAATCAGGTTTAGCAATAGGGTTTATTTTTAATAAATGTGAATTATAATTATCTAAGACCTGTTTAAACTCAATACGTAAAGCATTAATATTAGAACTTCCATCAAGAAAACGCTCCATCGTGGAAGTGTTGATGTCCGAGGACATATTATATATTTTTACACTATTTCAAATAAAGCATCTCGTTTAGCCAACAATAAAACCAACTCAGCATCAGGTGTGCCCTCATTATCCGAGGAATCGCTATTATTTGATGCTATTTGTTTTTTAGGCGGCATTACAGCTTAAGTTATACGGCAAAAATAAAATTATAAGTGGGTAGTCTGTAAGCGACCTCGCTACGCGGTTGAATTATTAAATATTAGTTTTGTTAACTTTTAGTAATTATGAAGTTATTCATAACGAATATAATGCTTAAATATGTATGCAAATAATAAAGGTAATTTACCAGTATAGCCTTTATAATTATTAATTAATTACATAAACGCTTATTACGATAACGATCTAATAAGGGCGGAAAGTCAAGGTCAATCTAGCGAGAAGTGACCATTAAAATGGAGACGCCAGTAGCTTAAGGTATCTTCGTTAAGTATATAGTGGACTGTAATTTTTGGCGCATACAGCAAAGGGGAAAATAAATAGGTGGGATAGCACACACTGACCTGATGAGGGCTGCCTCGCCTTCCTCCTGGAGTGTCTGCTATACAGCGGGCCCGCCACGTGGTTCGGCGCACACGCACTCTCGGAACAATCTCGTGAAGTCCCACGCTCTCCACCTTTGCCCTTACGGGGGCGTCTCACACTTTTATGAGTTACAAAGACACAATGTCTGATGCGGTGAATATTAAACATAAACAGGAGAACTCAATGTTCGTCCTGCGTGGTTTGCGGTTAATATATATAAGACGCGACGGCTGGCCGTGCGTTGCGGAGAACGTAATGTCACTTAGTGTAATGACGCGCGCCGAGATCCTTATCTTCACCTCGGCGGCAGCGCGTGCGGTAGGAAAGGGAAGGAAGGAAGGAAACAAAAAATATGCACTAGTCATGTTGATAAAGTAGATATAACTTAGGACGAACTCAATGCGATATGTAATGTAATGTTGATAAAGTAGATTGTTAACTGGCGTTACCAACAACTAATATTATACAAATAATCTGTGAACTATAGTCAAATAATTGCTTGGGCTTTAAGTTGTTACGACTGTATTTCATGACTGCACCAAATAAAATGTCACTGATAAGCAGTGAGTTTTCGTTTATTGCTAAAACGTTATTAGTAAATAATAATTAAAATCAAAGAACAGGACTGAAGTGCTTTACTTGTATTATTTATTTTCGTAATTATGAATTCGTTCATCGTCTTCGTGTTAAATGATCGTACGCTTTCGTTAAAAATGGGTAACAGTGTTGTGAAACCAGATTTATTTATTTATTTATTATTTATTCGAAAACTATCGATTAACAATAAACAGTGTAAGTATAAAGTAAATAAAAGTAAAGGAAATCAATTATTGGTGTTCGCTTATTGTAACTTTTTTAAATAACGTCACTACATGTAATATAAATTCATGCCCAACGCAACTTGCATGTTGCTGTTGCCCTTCCTAGTGTCAAGGTTTGAGTGCAATAATAGCTTAATTTTAAGACATATAAATACTATCGTAATTAATATTTTAACATAGTTAATGTTAAAAATTCAAACTTGTGATATCTCAACGGTATTTAGCGTTAAATATCGGCTTTATGCTGTTGTGTTTAGAAGAGTGAATGTGGAGAATTGGAAACCCTTTTTACTGGAAACGAGGAATTCCATGTTAGTCCTCAGGGGTGACCAAAGTACCTGCATTTTGTACTTATAGGTTAGTGTCCACCTACAATCAAGTGGTTGGTCACTCTTACTTTTAGACAGAATACAAGACAGGACGCAAAGTTTTAGGTACACACGCTCCATTTTATGTTGTTTTCGCATTTGCTTTAATACAATTTTTATTTTTAAACGTGTCGCAATTAATTTTGAGTTTATATCTAACGTTCTACATGACCTAGTTCCCATTTCGAAGATTTCGCATTAAAAGTACAATACAATACCCTTTATTGAACACTAAAAAATACAACATAACAAGAAACAAACAAAGAGAAAAGCAAAAGGCGGTCTTATTGCTATGCAGCAATTTTTTCCAGACAACCTAAATAGGAAATAAAAATAAGTGAAAAGTTAAGTAATGGGTAGAGTGCACTATATATAACATTGTAATCTATAAATATAAAAGAAATTTAATAAACATGCCGGAATTTACTTAATTGACTGACTAGCGATCATAAAACGACAGGAATAGATAAAAGGAGGAGGGATGATTTAGATGGAAAGATAATGTTTTTAACTTGGTTTTTAAAGGAGTCTCTTGTTTGAGCACATTTTATAGTTGATGGTAAGGAATTCCAAAGCTTAACTCCAAGAACTGAAAAAGATTTAATGTAAAATGTAGAAGAGTGCAAGGGACATAGAAGGGAAACGTTTTCTAAGGATCGAAGGGAAAGGTTGTGAGAGGAGCTGAGAAATTGGAAACGTTCTTTAAGGTAGAGAGGACTTGATATATTAAATAAAACACAGTAGAGAGCAGAAAGGATATGAGTATTCCGACGAAGACGGATTGGAAGCCACTTGAGCTTAGTGCGGTATTCTGATACATGGTCATATTTACGAAGTCCAAATATGAACTTTATACATAGATTTTGGAGTCGCTCAAGTGTGTTAAGTTGCTCTTCGATAATATCTAGATAATCGTAATAAACTAAATATAAAATTTTTAATGCTATACTGGCAACACTAATACACAACAAAATTTAAAATACTGTTCTATGAAGAAAAAAAATTATAAACATTCTACGACGTTTACTGTGGGCTCAAATATAGTTAGTCTGTGGCACAAATGCCAACGTTACTTTTAGTACAAGATGTCAGTCCAAGCAAAACAAAGCAATTACAATTAAAATCAAACGTCAAAGTGGTGAAGACCTACCGGCATCGTCATTTGTTAAAATATTACTTTTTATTTACTTTTTAATAAAGGAGATGTTAACAAACAAGTCAAATAAAAAGAAAAAAATTGTTGACAAGAAAAGATAAATACAATAAAGTGACACGAAAAATAATGAAATTAACATACGATTTTTATTGATAAGAAAATGAATGAGACATTATGCTACTTCTTCGCTAATCTCTTAGAGCGTTGGATAAATTTGTTAGATCCACTTCCTCCACGGGCTGCCACCTGTTCTTGCGAAGCGGCTGCTGAAACTACTGTTACGGCTTCTAGCTCTGCCATGCACTCAACTTGATGAGGCGTGCCGTCAGGAGCTATAATGTGGATACAACCATCTCTGGTCCAGCATTTAATTATGCCGAACTTCTGCCTGGCCTCCAAGAATACCCTGTGACGGTCTTTTGTCCGGAACTTGGATATTGTGACACCTGTGCCCTTGAGTTTGGTTTTTGAAAACCAAACTTGGTTACGAACAGCAACATCACGAAACTTTACCAATATCGTTCTTGGCTTCTTTCCTGATAAACGTCCAAGGCGACGACAGCTATTAAAAGAAGTGTGAGATACACCAAAAACTTTGAGTTTGTCCATTAAGAGAGAAGAGACTTGTATAGATGTATCCTTAGTCTTATCTTCCGAAAATCCATGGAGCAGCAATATCTTACATCGGCGTCTCATCTTCAGACGATCAATCTCTCTTCCAAGAAATTCTACCTGTTTCTGGACTGTTTCAAGAGCGGATAAGATGAACTTCCTAAAAGTTGCATACTCAGCTGCCAGTGCCGAAGGGTTTGTGCCAAATGTTGGAGTGGTCTTTTCTAGGTCCCGTTGAAATTCGTTCATGCGAAAGTTGAATAGTTCTGACATGGCTGCCAGTGATCCCCTGAGTGTTTCCATTGTTATTTTCAGTAGAGATAATTCAACAAAGTGGGGAAAAGAATATATAAGGAAATTTAAGCTGGTAGATACATAATTATTACATGTATGTAACACACATTAATATATCCTATTTTATATTTTTTTTTAATATATTGTTTAACATTAAAAAAGAAACGTGTTACTTTATTCACTGCTACCCACAATAAAAAGTATTACACTTTAAATTGTTAAATATGCAAAATTATAAAGTATAGCGAAAATATTTTCGTTTCAGTACTTAGATGAATATTCTTAAATATTCGTATTATATTTGACTCATATTTAAATCTTCCAATTCTTATTCTTCTTTACTAGCCCGTAAGAGTCAAAAGCTGGACATGAATTTCTACCTTTGTAAAGACAATGAGCCTATAGAAACCTACGTGTATATTATGTTTGTAAATGCGTTCATAAAAACGACATTAACGATTTGAATAAAATTTAAAATAAAGACGTTTACAAGAGCGAAAAATAATGCCCAGAAATGGGGCCTAGCTAGATCGATTAGAGAAAAATAATATCCCAAGTGGTACCTAACATAACAAGTTGTAATTCGGATAATAATTTTTTGTATTTTTGAATGGCCAAAAGTTCTGCCATATCTCATTTCAAGGTTAGCCATTAGTTATCTACCTATTGTCCCTTAGTAAGTGTCACACTCTATTTATGTCGTCGGACAGCAGTTTACACTGCTGTGTTCTGATCTAAAGGGTATGCAAAGCTAGTTCCCAGTTTAAATAGGGAGTTAATTACAAGCTATGAGGCATTCCATATTAGTTCTAAAAGATGAACACTCATTTTTAGCCTTCTTTGTTTGAAGTTAATTGTAACTATTAATGGACTGCAGTAGCTTGTTACCATTGGGTAGATAAAAAGTTCGTCTATCACTACGGTCTAACAAAAAAAAATCTTTTTCATTCAAATCCTATTTAAGGTTTAACCGTTAAACAGTCCTGGACTCATTCGCGACCTGTGTGTACAAATGCTTATATGCATGATGCTTTTAATTACTGATGAGTCGCGGTCAACTCCACTGCATCGAGCTAGACGCGCTTATATTAGGCATACAATCAACAATAATCCACTGATTAAAAAAACGAGTACTTGATGAATGAATATTTATTTTAAAAATATTGTATTACTTACTTTTCTGAACATAGACAAAACATGTTATGTCCCGTTTACATTTAAATCATCTCTACCACATACCATCGTTAGTCACTCGTGTTCCAATCCACTCAATAATGCAGATACCTGTACACAACTACGTCAAGCTGACAGAGTAAATAATAATTATCTAGGAGTTATAATCGATAGCACTCTACGTTTTCATGTCATAATCAAAAATGCTTCAATTGGAGAGAACGCAGGTTTCTTTTTCGCTGCCGTATCACTATCCTACAAAGCTTCTATATAAGGAGTTGAAATATTAACAGTGCGGCAACTGTTTATACAAAGAACCTTAGTGAAACAAAGTGCTCTATTAAAATACAACCCCTCACTCTCTCGAGGTAAAAGGCATTTTAACCCCGTAGACCGCACTCATATAACTCTATCCACCAAACTATCTAAACGTTTCTTTTGTCACCTTGGAGGTTTTCTATACAATAAAATCTATAATATTATCCCTATATTTAACGTCAATAAGACTACTTGCAAAAAGAAAATAACTATCTGGCTTCAAAAATTAAATTATGATGACACTAAAAAGCTACTCACGAATCCTAACTAATTACTATACGTACTAAAGTAAAATACTAACCCAATCCTAAATCGAATTTCTAACAAACTAACAAACAAAATCTCGCACACACACTCACCCGCACTCGAACACACACACACACACACACACACACACACACACACATGCGCGCGCGCGCACGCACGCATGCACACGCACACACAGACTAATAATAGCACCAGATTTCAATAAATAATAAATACTAGTTAGGCAAAAGGAGGCATATTATGTAAATTATAAATATGGTACATGTAGATGATAAAATTATTGTAATTACAAAGTAAAGCCTAGCTTAGGCGCCAGTCTCCCACAGTATAGCATTAAAGTGTAATATTGTAATATTATGTACAATAATTCTGTTTTATTGTGGTGCGAAAATAAATCATTTATTTATTATTATTATTATTATTACTACCAGCACTAAGCACTAAAACTAGCGGCACTAGACAGAGACATCGCAGTCATATTGTAGACCGCGTACTAATCGTCTAGAGCTATACCCTAGAAACGTTTCGTTCTCCGTAAAGATCTGTTTCGTTACATACGAGATGCATGTAAAAACAGTTTATAATAAAAACTGCTTATTTAACGACTAAGGATGAATTGAAATGAAAAAAAAATTAAATGGTTCATAAATAGTTTAACTGGCATTTTGTTTTAAGAAAGGGGTTTCCTTCAAGCGGGTTTCCGTCCGGTCGTGCATGGAGTATCGCTGCCATATATGGGCTGGTGCCACCTGTGAGTTTTGAACTGATTAGAGAGAGGCTTATTAGTGAGTTTGGTTGAAACCAAACTTATCAGCCTCGAACACAGGCGCAAAGTAGCCACCCTTTCGGTTTTCAATAAAATGCAGAGAGTGAGCGCAGAGGATTTCAGAGAGTGTGCGCAAAAATTACATTATTTAATTTCTCCCTCTTCCATCCACTATCGAACAACCAGTCATTTAGCTAGTATCCACCCTTTCGTTGTTGACTAACCACGTATACAAACCAAACAGTTTGCTACGTCGTTCATAATGCGTAAAGCAAAGGAGTGGAATAGGTTGCCAACATCTGTCTTTCCACCCGATTACAGTCTAGGTGTTTTCGAGCCAAGAGTGAATAGGCTTTGGTTAAGTCAGTGCACTTCACTATCTTAGGCTATATCATCACTTACCGTCAGGTGGGATTGTAGTTAAGCGCTGGCTTAGAATAACAAAAAAAATGAATTTCATTTACTGCAAAACGGCTCGTAAAAGAAAGCGTTGAAATATAGCCTGGTATAAGAGCGGTCTAATTTGAATCATATAACTTTAAACGGTAATAAGTAAGCGTAACTGCTTGGGACCCTATAATCAATAAAATTAAAACTAAACCCAAGCATACCACTGCAAGACCTCCGGTCATAGTCAGTTCATTCTGCATAGATCTGACCATAAACAACAAATAAAAAAGCTGAGCATGTCCCCCGTGACCATGGGTGCTGGAAAGCGCCCGAAACGTCGGGAATTAAAAATAAAAATATTTAAAAGTAAAGTTAAACGCGATAAAATCCGTAAAAGTAGTTTTAATCAATGTGTAGTGTGCACGTAAATATAAGAAATCATTAAGTAATAAGTAATTTCAAAAATATTTAATTTAAATCAATGATCGTTGAACCTAAAAACGATTTTAAAAGTTAAAAACGGAACGAAAGGAACACACTGAAGTGCACTAAACGTGCACTCCAGCACTTTCCTTTGAACCCTTTTAAATGTAAATTAAAATTTTAATATATATTAACTTAATAATAACTATGGGTCAATAAAACGGAAAGCAATTTGTATACATGAACTTATATATATATAATATAATATATATAAACACTCACGCCTGTCACCCAGAGGGGTAGGCAGAGACTACGGACTTCCATTTGGCACGATCCTGACATACCTCTTTCGCCTCTTTTACATCCATATATCTACGCGTACATGCTCGTCGGTTAAGGGTACTTCTAACGTGGCCCATTTTCAAAATATCGCCAATTTGGTCGATAAACTTTTTCCTAGGGCGTCCCTTCCCGACTCGGCCGTTCACATCCGCCATATAAATTTGCTTTGTCACTCTTTCCTCATTCATTCTTTCCACATGACCAAACCACCGAAGCATTCCTTTCTTAATCCTGGTCACAACATCATCTTACATACCACATTTATCTCTTATCACGCAATTTCTCACCCTGTCATTCAGATTCAACCCTAGCATATTCCTTAAAGACCGCATTTCTACAGCATTTATTCCACTTTCGTGCTTCTTCTGCCACACCCAGCTTTCACTACCATACATTAAAGTAGGGACTAACACAGCATTATGAATTACCATACGTGCCTGTTTTGACACATTCTGGTTCTTCATAATAGAGTGTAGTGCCCCATTCACTCTATTCCCTGCATTTACTCGTCGTTCTATATCCCTATCATATCTACCATCCCTGCTAAATACACATCCCAAATACACAAACTCATCTACTTGCTCAATTAACTCTCCTTCTATTCTTATTTCACATACCGTTTTACATGAACTTAATATGCACTATTGAAGTATTTTCAAAAAATTATAAAATAAGCACTTTCAAAGAAATAAAAAAACTTATGTAGTTGCTAACTTATGTATGAATTAAATTGCAATTTAAATATCATTTCAATAAATTTAAAAACAGCAGTTAAGAAATATCCCTACGCTATAATATTTTCGTATTTTTAACATTCAAATTATGAATTCTGTTCAAGAATTATTATTTTACAACAGACTATTTTTGAAGAAAGAGATTCAAATGAGTAGTTGTAATATGCCCGTAAATGCGTTTATAAATATCGATTAAGAAAAATTCAGATGCGTTGTTACTACTGAGAACTAAGGTAAGGTAAGGGAGTACCTCAATTACAGCAAAAAGTGTAAAGCAAAACGCACCGAAGCTTAAATGGCTCTATCAAAATACCAAAGTACTGCAGTGCATATAGAATAGCTCTTACAAAACCATAAGAGTTCAGGAGCTCGGCAGTAGATCTTCTCTATACCTGCCATGGCCAATAGTGTTCGGCTTTCCTCCATGATCACTAGAGACTGTAATTTGTATGAGCACGATTCTGGCCGGGTGGACCGATTCCTACTGCAACCATTATATATCTCAACGTTTTTATTTTAAAAGAATAGAGAAAGATAAGATCTTAAACGGGGCCCTATCTCGTTTTAGGAAAAAATGAAATGCATAAAATTAATCAAGCAAAAGTTTATATCCAACCATCGACTTAATGGAGAGAAATTTATAAGGCACGTAGGATGTTGAAAGATATTATGGTCATATTTACATACGAGGCGTTCAAGCTTATAAATACAATTTTGCTTCAAGACTATATAACAAACATTTTCATAATAAATACGTGGTTATATTATGAGTAGTGCCATGTGGAAGTTTTGTAAGAGAATCGATCTTCACAAATGTCGGACTCAGTGGAGAAGCATAATAAGATACATAATGGAAACCTTAATTCCGCGCTGCAGAGACTCGGCAATGAGCTGCGGCGCTGAAAGCCACTGGTTAGAATCCCACGAAACAACTTGTATTTTTAGGCCTACAAAATTTTTTCCCAGTCTGGATGTTTGTACTTTTGAAATTCATATATGTAAACCACCTTCACGATACAGGAGAAAATCCCAGTGCGGAGGTAACGTACAATAGCATTTTTTTGACCATGGTTTGGTGGGAATCAATCTTGTTAACCCAAGCATGTACTAAGAGTAGCCAGCCTCTTTGTATTCTATAGGATATATTTTGGAGAGTATGCGTATAAATTACAAGCTCTAAGACCATCCCTCACCTTTCCGGCATCGGACAACCATTTGCTTGGCGCGCATTCACAACTTAGGTGTCAATAATTAACGTATTAAATTATTTGAGCCTAATGGTTTGTTTCGTCTTTCGTAATGCGTATAGCAAAGGAGTGAAATAAATTTCCTGCATCTGACTTTTCTTCAGATTACAGTGTAGTACGTCTTAAAGGCAATAGTGAATAAGCTTTGGTTACTCAAAGACACATACAAAGACAGAGTTTGTACTGCTATAATCATCCATCCGAAACCAGGTGTGTCGTTAGTTATGTTTGTCAAATATATGGTAGAGGTACACAATATGTGAAAGTACCACATGTGTGGTAGAATCATTACGTCGAATTATTTACGTGGTAGAGCCAGGCTTCAGTTATATTAGTAGTAAGGTAATTGTATCACGAATGGGTCGACTCGACCGAGGAAGGACCACACTCTCACAGAATACCAGCGTAAAATAGTAGCTTAATGCTGCTGTGTTTCGTATTGTTAGTGTAGAATTTTTACTGGAAACGAGGCATTTCATCTATGTCCTCATAGATGACAACGCATCTGCATTTTGATTCGTAATCAAGGATCAATGTAGATGTCTATGGGCCACAGCAACCACTTACCATCAGGTGGACTGTGGCCTGGTTTGTTACATTATCCTATAAAAACATAATGCAGCAGCTATATTAAGGTTATTTTATTGTAATGTATAGCGGAATACCAGCGTAAAATAGTAACTTAATGTTGCTTTGTTACGTATGGTGAGTGTAAAGAACCGCAGACCCTTTTTACTGATAATAAGGCATTCCATTTTAGTCCTCACGGGTGACAACGCATCAGAATTTTGATTCTTAACTGAGGATAGATGATGATGTCTATAGGCAACAGAAATCACTGACCATCAGGTGGACTGGACTCATTCGATAGAAAAAAATAGTTTACTAGAAATATTACCTTAATTTTTCGTTAATAAGCTGAAACTACAAGTCAACGAATTTGTTAAAAATGCAGCTGTTCCTGCCCCTAAAATAGATTTTCATAAAAATGTTAGTTGATTTACTACTCTAGTAAAGCAGTTAATATGTAATATTGAACTCTAAAGAAATGATAAAGTTCTTGATCCATAGTAGCCCGGGTAATGAACGCTAATTATTTTTCATACTCGTATTACTTGAACACCTTTTCGATCCCCGCCATCACGTATTCCATAAGAATCGGGTAGATGAAGAAGATAGTCGGCGCTCCTTATAGTTGAATAATTGGTACAATGCAAAAGTCTCGATCGTGATATCTGTAGAAGAATCTAGGCTGCATGAAGTCATATAAAAACTAATATGGTGGCTTATTGCGGACATATACTTATACGAGTACATAATTCCAAAAATGAAATAAATATTGAAATATCGTGTTTGCTGTCGAATAAAAGGTGTAATTTAGAATGTTGTCGACAATACGAAAATAAATGTTACAAAAATTTTACTATATTACTTTTTTTCGTTTTTTTTTTAAAGTGAACCAACCAATTTACCTTTCACCTGATGACGGCAAATGGCTACTGCAGCCCATGTACAGCTAACTTCAACCAACGCCACGTCATTGTCACCTCTGATGACTGAAATGAAATGCCTCACGAGGGACGATATAGTCGGTGCATTAGATAGCTTGCGACTGTGTTAGTAAGATCGATGTTCAACTAAAGAAACCACAGTACGATCCAAGCAGCAGTGCGATGTTTACGTTAGTGAGAATCGCTTTTACGTTGACATTTGGTTTGGCTTTATCATTTAAATCAGTATTGATTATAATCAGTGTCTTTTTGTATTAATTTAGTTAACAAAAAAATTAATAACTAGTACCGTACCGTAGTATCTGGTTACAAATTGACAATTATTTGGGTACCAGCTTTTTATACGAAACATTATTTGTTTATATTTACTTTATTATTTGATATGTCTTAAAGTTAAAATGCATACATAAAAATTTTCTGCACAAATATGACACACTAGCCTTTGAAATATTTTAATTTTATACCTCTAATATAAACGAATTATAATTATATTTTCCGAAAACGATTCTTAACAGATTTAAAAAAATATCGCAATGCAGGTCCGAAAATCCTCACGTAATTTCTGCGGAAATATCATTCAACACTAAAATTAATACCCAAAATCTACGATTTAGTTATCATATTTTCTCATTAACTATTCTATTATCAAAGACGTTATTTAAAACATATTGAAGCTTATCTTTTCATTACACTTAACTTGTTTAGTATAGGTATAACTGAAGTCGTACTTTATTAACAATGTTACATACTTTTACCTTTATTTATTGAAACTAACAACTATCATCCTACTATTATCTTACTTTATTTGTGCACATGTTTGTTAGATGATCAACTTAAATGATAAACTAAATATATAAGTTAATTTTAACCCTGCTGTTCCAATCTTTAAACGTTGTTAAACTAAAAGGTAATCCGAGACGTTTGGGAGTTTAAATTTAATACTATTAAATGAATTCAACTTTATGGTTGATAACACTATAAGGGTCTATTGAATTGGTAATACATTTAACTTAGAAACGTTTGAAATTCAATTGTACTAAATCTTATAAGTAAAGTAAAGTAAAGTTACAGCCCATATACGTCCCACTGCTGGGCTCAGGCCTCCCCTCATTTCTGAGACGGCTAAACCGGCAAGGAAGTGTCCGCCGCGCTGCCCAAATGGTGGTTGACGATCTTCCCATGTCTTCGAAATATTTTTTTTCTTATTCCTCAGACATGCAGGTTTCCTCACGATGTTTTCCTTCACCGCCGAGCACGTGATAAATCAGCACTTAAAATTGCAATTAACAAAATCTTATAAAAAACATGAGTATGACCGTAATGATAATGAGGGAATGCCTAACGCACATTCGTCCAGTAAAGGCAAGGACGGACTCTTCCTACGAGAGACATATTATAAATTGTTACTTGTTACAAAAATTCTACACAATATGTGTAGAAACTACACAATATGAAACAAAACCCTGTGATTCCCCTTAAGTGCGTAACCAAAATTATTGTAAAAAATACATAACTCCTATACAAACGTATAGAAATTATGTATTTTTCAAAAAAATTGACGTAAAACACCTTTTTTTATTTAAATTTCATTTTAAATAAAAAAATGCAAACATGTTGTTATTACCTCTACATTGTTCGAGGAATAAAAGGATTGTCCCCGAAGAGGAAGACCCGCTTTACCGATGCTCGTATCGGTTTTAGGTAATAGAACCACATACATTTTGCAAATAAAATTTTATTTTAAATAAATTAATTATATTCAGTAGTCTGTTAATTATTATTTCTATACGTTTATTCTGATAGCGTATTAAACGAGAAACAGGGTTTTTGTTACATGTTTTATATCGGGATATGTATACATATTTGCGTATCAAATCAATACAAAAATTGTACCCTACTAATAATAGAAATGATATATCCCCAACAATGGACCAGAAATTTGAAACAAAGAATTTGCAATATGGCGGTAAAAGGAAAGGAGCGATGTCGCGCAAACAAACTTTCATATTGTGCAAAATAAAGTTGCTGTGAATTACGTCAGCGTTCAACACAATATGCACGTCTACAATGATAAGTAATTTATTTCGATTTACAAAAAAAAAATATTTTTATATGAGGCGCCGGCCAGTTATAATTTATTTTTAAAATACGAATTTAGAAATAAAAATATGAATGTCCTAAACTTAAACTTTCCACCATTTTCTTCTTACGCACTCAATTGAAATATTATGATTGGAGACGCCAGCAACTTAAGGTATCTTCGATAAAGATTTAGTGGACTGTAATTTTGGTGCATACGGCAAAGGGGAAAATAAATAGGTGGGATAGCACGCACTGACCTGATGAGGGCTGCCTTGCCTTCCTCCTGGAGTGTCTGCTATACAGCAAGCTCGCCACGTGGTTCAGCGCACACGCACTCTCGGTTAACAGTTTCGTGAAGTCCCACACTCTCGACCTTTGCCCTTACGGGGGCGTCTCACACTTTTATGAGTTACAAAGACACAGTGTCTGATGCGGTGAATATTAAACATAAACAGGAGAACTCAATGTTCATCCTGCGCGGTTTGCGGTTAATATATATAAGACGCGACGGGTGGCCGTGCGTTGCGGATGGCGTAATATCACTTAGCATACTGACGCGCGCCGAGATCCTCTTTTTCACCTCGGCGGCAGCGCGTGCGGTAGGAAAGGGAAGGAAGGAAGGAAACAAAAAATATGCACTAGTCATGTTGATAAAGTAGATATAACTTAGGACGAACTCAATGCGATATGTAATGTAATGTTGATAAAGTAGATTGTTAACTGGCGTTACCATTTCCTCCCGCCCTTAAAGGGTCACCTTTAAAAGACAACCGTAATATTAAAGTAAAAGGAAAACAAATAAGTAAGCGGTATATAAAGTGAGAGCATGCGCTCAATGCGCATGTCTCATCTACTAACCTTACTTGGTAAGCGAGAAAATGTATACATAAATATAATATTGCGGTTTAATACATTTTTAATATATATAAATATAAACTTAATTCCTAATTTAGATAAATAATTATAATCAAAATAATCGTGATTTATTGTCTTGGGAGAGGGCAAATACGAGCAACAGGACGGAGATATGTTCCCTTAGTAGTTCTCACGGTCACTACTCGAACTACGCCATCCTTCGAAGGATGAACAGACTCGACAATCGCTAATGGCCAAGCAAGGGGCGGTTCATTATCATTTATCACAATTACAACCATGCCTGGTATGATAGCCGTAGACGGGGTGTTCCACTTCTGATGAACTTGTAATCCGTGAAGGTATTCCGTCCTCCACCGGTCCCAAAACGACTGAACTAATTTATCCAGTAAAGAATGCCTGTGTAACAGACTGGTAGAGTCAGATTTGACTTTGGGTGCGGGTAATGACAATAACAATTCAGGCCCAGCGTGTAAATTTTTAATATGATAATAGTCAATGATCATGTTCACTACATGATCACTGCGCGGGAGTATAATTGGATGTTTTGTGTGTAATCTAATGCGGAGTTCGAAAGACGACCACCAATGCGGATTAAACCATTCTCAATAAAAGGCCTTAAACGATTGAAAGCGGGCGAGCAAGGTTTGTTACCTTCAATATTTAAATATTCCACTGCAAAATGCTGTTTTTGCAGGGCGCGGAGGATTATAACCTCAGAGAAACTGAGATCATCAGCGGTCACTACAGTAGTGTTGCGGCGGGGCAATAATTTAGCAAACTTACACACGTACGCAATTATACGTAGAAGTTTACTCCAAGAAGAGATGCGGAGTGCGAGCTCATAAATCGCAGAATTACAGACGGATGTGCACACAGTGTGCGACAAAATCTTCTTCTCAGGCATATTTGCAATAACCTCATTGTCTAAAGTACGAAGAGGCCATTGAGATGGATCTAACGAAGTCCACTGAGGCCCATGGAGCCACAGGGGGTTTGAAACTAATTTATTTGGCGTAACGCCACGTGAAAGTATGTCAGCGGGATTCTCAGTACCTGCGACATGATAAAAGTTATCAGCGCGAATATTTTCGGTAATCTGAACAACGCGGTTTGCAACAAAGGTCTGCCACTTGTGTGGCGAACTCTTTATCCAGTACAGAGCTACTTTTGAATCTACAAAGGCATAGACTGATATTGCAAGGTCAAGAGAATAATTGTCGAGTACTCTGCGAAGCAATTTTGAGAGTAAAACCGCTCCACAAAGCTCAAGGCGTGCAATAGATAGTGGTTTCGTCGGTGCGATTTTAGTCTTTGCACAAATCAACTGGACGGTGTTACCATTGACGCTCTTTACATGTATGTAGACTACGGCACCGTATGCGTGCTCGCTGGCGTCGGAAAACCCCAGGAGTGACGCAGTACAGTTTTTGGATACATCAACATGTCGCGGGATACGTAAATCATTAAGAGCTGGTAATTCAGCACAGAATTGCCTCCACATCTTAATAATTGGCGGTGGTGGTATGTCGTCCCAATCTAAATTAAGTTGCCAAAGCTGCTTTATTAACAATTTGGCGTACGCTACTGTGGGAGCAACGAAACCCATTATGTCCCACAGGCGAGCGACAGTAGATAAGATTGCGCGGTTAGTGCACGTCACATCAGCGGGAACAGATATCTTAAAATAAAAGGCGTCACTATCGGTAGACCAATGCAAGCCTAGTACTTTATGTGGCATTGATTTATCGAACTCTACTTCTCCTGTAATTTTATGGGAAGTAGGGAGATCATCTAAAACAGATCGACGGTTGCTATGCCATTTTATCAGGTCCCATTGGGTACCCTTGAATAAGTCTATCAGCTGCCGAGAGGTCTCACTGGCCTCGGATTCACTGGGCATAGAGAACGCGATGTCGTCCATATATAGCGAAGTAAATGCGATACGACTCGCAAGCGGATACTTTGCGCCGTCGTCATCAATGAGCTGTCTTACCGTGCGCAATGCATGGTATGGACTCGAAGTTAAACCGAAGCACACGCGATTGAAGTGGTATAACACAAGTGGGTCTTGTGGACGGACGCGGTATAGGAAGCATTGGTAACGACGATCAGAATCGCGAACAACTATTTGCAGAAATTGTTGGCGACAGTCGGCTGTCATAGCGATTGGATGTAAGCGGAAAGTTAAAATTATATTGAACAAGTCGCCTTGCAAATTTGGTCCTGAATGCAGAATATCATTTAATGATCGCCCAGTGCTAGTCTTACTGCTAGCATCCAGGACGATGCGCAGACGCGTTGACTTCTTATCTTCGCGTAAGACTCCATGATGCGGTATGACATATATTGGAGCGGGTTCATGAGAGTCATACGGCGGTGCGGGGGATATATAATTTTTAGCTAAGTATTCCTTTATGACGTCATCATATGCTAACCTTAATGTAGGCGAGACTTGAAGTTTCCTCTCCAAGCACATGAATCGTCGTCGAGAGGTTTCATAAGAATCTCCGAGAGAGTAAACGTCATCTTTAAATGGCAGGCCGACAATGTATCTACCAGTAAAAGGATCGGGGGATGTCGTAGATTTATAAAACTCTTCACATTCAATGTCTGAAGGACACTGAATGGGCGGTGCGGAGGGTGGCTGTTCAAGCTCCCAAAATCGTTGCACTAATTTGTCAACGATAGGAGACTCTAGAACTGAGCAGCACGTTAAAGAATGATTTACCTGAAGTGTCGGCACTGAGCCCATAATAACGTAACCAAATACCGTATTCAAAGCCGAGGGCCCGGACAAGTCGTTAGACGAATAAATTACGTCTGAACATAGTAAGTGCGGGAAAAGGGATGCGCCTATCAAAACATCAATTTTATTAGGCATGCTATAACATTCATCAGCGAGTCTTATGCCATGGATGTGTGATAAGACAGATGTGTCTACCACAGCGGTGGGCAAAAGGTCGATGATTTGATCAACAACTAGCGTTGAAATATTGAAGTTAATATTCGAGTCGAATCGTGAGAAAATTTTAATATCAATCGATTTCGATTTTACAATTTTTTCAACTCCACCGAATCCCTTTACTACAGTACATTCGGTATCGTGTTGTTGAACGCCTAAACGATGACAGCACTCTTTAGTCATAAAATGGCTTTGAGCCGCGGAGTCTAATAATATACGAATAATTTGTTTCTCACCCTTAGCATCGTAAGCAAATACTTGAGCGCTTGATAATAAAACAGTTCTCTGCGAACGACTTGCGCGCGCGGGAGGCGGTGAACGTTGAGAAACATTCTTGAACGAAGTACACAGCGCGACGTCTGAACGCGCACCTGCGGTGAGGGGTGGCGAGTGTGCGGGCGCGGGGGCTGTAGACTTCAGTGTAACTGGCTGAGGCGGTGGAGAATGCGCCAGTGCAGGGGAAGCATTATCGCTTCTGCGGTGGAAGTGCAACAATGTGTGATGTTTAAATTTACAAACTCGACAACTATAATTTGAAGAGCAACTAGACACTCGATGACTTAAACTGAGACAATTCACACATGCATTGTTACTCTTTACGCATTTAAATCGTTCCTGCGGCGTCATTTTATTAGAGTCTGCACACTTAAATAGGTGTTGATGCACAATATTATCGCACAGACACTTTGAGCAACTAGTCGTCGTGCTTACGTACGCCTGATACTTCGGCGACGAAGTATTATTACAGCGATGATTATGACCGTTACCTCGTCGATTGTTTGGTGCGCTATTAGAATTTGTACTAGAATCGGTGCGTTGCAAAACTTTGGAGCGGGTCTTAATAAAATTTACTAAATCATCAAAGGTAGGTACCATCGAGTTATGACTATATTCGAAAGAGCGAATGGTATCCGGGTCCAGCTTCTTAAGCGCGATATGAAGAACAATTAAGTCCGCGAGATTATCTAACTTTAAGTTTTGTAAAGCGCGCACTGCACTTATAAAGTTATCAGTAAATAAATCAAAATTATTTGCGGTGGCCGATTGCAATGGCTTAAATTCGAACATCTGATTAATATATGTAGATGCTAGCATACGCCGGTCTTCATATTTGTCAACGAGTGCTTGCAATAAAATTTTATAATTTTCAGCGCAAGGAGTTATACCTGAGCATACAGATAGGGCTTTGCCCGTTAGTTTACCTAGCAAATAGTATAACTTTTCAGCGTCGGTAAGCGATGTGTTGTCATGGACGGTTGATTTAAAGCTAGCATAAAATAAAGGCCATGAGCGAATGTCACCCGAAAATGGCATAAGTTCGATAGGCGGAAGTGTGAATCTGGCTTTTGATGGTGTACTAGTACTTTGTGAATTAGATTGCGAATATTGTAAATAAAGCCTATTTATTCTACCGCAAAGAGTCTCAAACGCAATGAGGCTGTTATAATCAGGTTTAGCAATAGGGTTTATTTTTAATAAATGTGAATTATAATTATCTAAGACCTGTTTAAACTCAATACGTAAAGCATTAATATTAGAACTTCCATCAAGAAAACGCTCCATCGTGGAAGTGTTTATGTGGATGTCCGAGGACATATCATATATTTTTTGCACTATTTCAAATAAAGCATCTCGTTTAGCTAACAATAAAACCAACTCAGCATCAGGTGTGCCCTCATTATCCGAGGAATCGCTATTATTCGATGCTATTTGTTTTTTAGGCGGCATTACAACTTAAGTTTTGCGGCAAAAATAATATAATTATAAGCGGGTAGTCAGTAAGCGACCTCGCTACGCGGTTGAATTATTAAATATTAGTTTCGTTAACGATGAACTTTAATTGTTAACTTTTATAATAATTATGAAGTTATTTATAACGAATATAATGCTTAAATATATGTGCAAATAATAAATGTAATTTAACAGTATAATCTATAGATGTAGTTAAAAGTTGATGACGTGATGTGAACATACAACAAATAATTTATATAGATAATTATATGCTTATTCATTCTATGAATATAGTTTTAAAATTACTATGAATGTCACCTATTAGGACCTATTCTAGTGTTCTAAGGGCGGGGTTAATCCGAAGTCGGATTAAAATATAAATAATTAATTATATAAACGCTTATTACGATAACGATCTAATAAGGGCGGAAAGTCAAGGTCAATCCAGCGAGAAGTGACCATTAAAAATGGAAAGTCAAGGTCAATCCAGCGAGAAGGACCATTAAAAATGGAGACGCCAGCAACTTAAGGTATCTTCGATAAAGATTTAGTGGACTGTAATTTTGGTGCATACGGCAAAGGGGAAAATAAATAGGTGGGATAGCACGCACTGACCTGATGAGGGCTGCCTTGCCTTCCTCCTGGAGTGTCTGCTATACAGCAAGCTCGCCACGTGGTTCGGCGCACACGCACTCTCGGTTAACAGTTTCGTGAAGTCCCACACTCTCGACCTTTGCCCTTACGGGGGCGTCTCACACTTTTATGAGTTACAAAGACACAGTGTCTGATGCGGTGAATATTAAACATAAACAGGAGAACTCAATGTTCATCAAGTTAATATATATAAGACGCGACGGGTGGCCGTGCGCTGCGGATGGCGTAATATCACTTAGCATACTGACGCACGCCGAGATCCTCTTTTTCACCTCGGCGGCAGCGCGTGCGGTAGGAAAGGGAAGGAAGGAAGGAAACAAAAAATATGCACTAGTCATGTTGATAAAGTAGATATAACTTAGGACGAACTCAATGCGATATGTAATGTAATGTTGATAAAGTAGATTGTTAACTGGCGTTACCAATGATTCATCGAGAAATGGATCTGGATCGGGTACATTTTTGCGCGATGAGTTTTACGATTTTAAATATCGACTAAAAGGCCAAAACCTACAAAGGTTTGATTGTTTTAAAAAATGATCACACATAAACACTCACGCCTGTCGCCCAGAAGGATAGGCAGAGACTACAGACTTCCATTTGGCACGATCCTGACACACTTTTCTTGACTATTCCACATTTATATACATACGCATACATACTCGTCAGTTAAGAGTTCCCTTGATTTGACCTATTTTCAATATATCAGCAATTTGGTCGATAAACTTTCGCCTAGAACGTCCCTTTCCGACTCTGCCGTTTACTTTTGCAAAAAAAAAATGCTTTGTCACTCTTTCCTCATTCATTCTTTCTACATGACCAAACGAACGAAGCATTTCTTTCTTAATCTGTTCCTGTTTTCTGGTCACAATATCATCCTGTAAACTAAACTCTTCTCTTATCATACAATTTCTCACCCTGTCATTCAGAATTAGCCTTGACATACTTCTTGGTGACCGCATTTCTACCGCCTTTATTCTACTCTCGTACTTCTTTAGTCACACCTAACTCTATATTTCATAAACTCTATATCGTCGCTCTGTATCCTTATCATATCTACCATACTTGCTAAATACACATGCCTTGGTAGCGCAGAGAGATAGCGCTCGCTGTAAATTTCACAGTACGCGAACAACCCGGGTTCTATCCCCGCCGGCACCAATGAAATTGTTACTTACAATTTCAAGTGCTGTTTCACCACGTGCTTGGTGCTGAAAGAAAAAATACTGAGCAAGGAAACCTGCATGTCTTATTAGAAAAAACTATTTAGAATACATGTGAAATTTGCCAACACGCATAGGGGCAGCGCGACGGACACTCCCTTGCCATGAAACCCTTTCAGAAATTAGAGGAACTTTTTGTGCCATCTAGTGCTTGTTGAAAATTTATAATTGTATAGTGGCGTTTCAGAGTAAGCTTGTTAATTATAAATTAAAATAAAACAAAGATTTATCTTTGTTTCATTTTAATTCAATCTTCACCTTTTATTTTGATTTTATTTATTTAAAAAAATACAGCTTTTGTGACTGCTTTCTTTAAAATTGAGAATTTATCTAACAAATGATTAGCGCGGATATACATTTTTATATGTATCAACTTAATTTTTATGTATTTGTATGATTGAACAAAATTTAGAAAATCGATGTGGAAAAATCTGTCATGTGGTATTTTATGCACCTACTTCTCTTTTTGTAGCGACTAAAACTGAATCCATCGGTTAGTGTAAATAGTGCCGCTATCAACTAATTTCGAGGTTGACTTTTATATTAATGACTGACTTGAGAAAACAGTCAGTACACTTTCGATTTTAATACAATAGTGATAGTTTCATCATTGTGCAAATAATTTTATTAAGAATCTTAATAATATATATAATGTATATGTCGGCTCAGTGGATTATTATCGTCTTACTGAAAAAGAAGAGATAAGTTAAACACGAACAATAACATTTAATGATTAGTGGATTGGACAAAAAATCCATATACGAAAGCTGGAGGTAGCCTGGGTTAACCACGACATCAAGACGTCAAACTCCTCAGTCACCTATCCTTCGTGACTATGGTTGCAGAAAAGCATCCGAAAGGCCGGGAATTAAAAATATGTAAAATAAATCACCAAAAATCCGTCATATTAGTTTTAATTAATGCCTAGTATTCGTTTCAATAAAACGAACCATTAATTGAAGAAAAGTATAATAAGAGTTATTATAGTATATTTTTTAAATAGTACATGATTGTTAATAAAAACTGAAAATGAGATGAGATAAATATTTTATTATTTTACTATTTATTTATATAAAATTAAATGAAATATTATATATACTGTCATCTTAAAATAACTAAAAGTAAAAACTTTATCGTACAGTCCTACTCCCCACTCCCCATGAAGTCCTCTACATGATGAGGGGGCTGGATCTTTTAGCAAGAAGAGATCCAGTAGTAATGACAATAAATAGTAATTAGGAATATATATAAATATATATATATATATATATATATATATATATATATATATATATATATATATATATCTATGGGCTGCAGCAACCACTTTTATTCAGGTAGAGTGTGTGCTCGTTTGTAACCCCAATCACGTAAAAAATCAAAGTACCTATACTGAATAAATTTTTTTCTATTCTATTCTGATAAAATTAATTTATCGTCACTCAACGTTTTGTTTTGTTATTCCCGACGTTTCGGGTGCTTTACAGCACCCATGGTCACAGAGGGGACTGAGATGTTTGACGTCCCAATTTCATTGTTAGCCCGGCTACCTTCAGTTTTTAATATAAATTTTTGGTCCAATTTACGCAAAACGAGCTTACAGTATCTTAAAGTCTTGCAGTGGTGTGCTTGGGTTTGGGTTTAATTTTGTTAATTATAGGATCCCAAGCAGATGGCAGCACCCAACCATCTTCTTTATTGAAATTAGGATGTTTTTTAATTTCAATAACTTCACGTATCATCCTTGGTAGGTATCGGTGTTCTTTTGCGAGGATTTGTGGTTTATCAAATCTGATGTAATGGTGGTGACGATCTTGAACACGTTCATAGTCTGCAGGTTTCCCGGAGCGTCGGTGCTTTACGTCAGCTATATGTCAGTGAAAGAACATCGCGTCCCCACTATTACATCAGATTTAATAAACCACAAATCCTTACAAAAGAACACCGATTTCTACCAAGGACGCGAGGCTATTGAAATTAAAAAACTTCCTAATTTCAATAGAGAAGATGGTTGGGTGCTGCCATCTGCTTGGGATCCTATAATTAACAAAATTAAATCCAAACCCAAGCATACCACTGCAAGACATCAAGATACTTAAGCTCGTTTTGCGTAAATCAGACCAAAAATTAATATTCAAAAACTGAAGGTAGCTGGGATAACAATGACATTGGGACGTCAAACATCTCAGTCCCCCCGTGGCCATACTCGTAGGTGCTGTAAAGCACCCGAAACGTCGGGAATTAAAAATAAGTAAAAGTAATTAATTAAATGCAATAGAATCCGTAAATTTTGTTTTATTCTACATGTAAATATGTATAAAATATCAAAAAATTATACTCTTGTCGAACAAGCAAAGCAAAGATAGTTGGGATTATTTTCACAATGCAATGACTGCATGCTGCTTGTAAAGCAACAACTTGTTAGCTTAGGATGCTTAAACATACTTGCAGACCCTACTTATCTATAAAAATATCATAGAGCTCAAAGCAATAAGCAATGCTTTATATGAATGCCGTATTATTTTTCTTTGTAAAAGACATAGGCGTTTTTCAATGATCAGCATTATTGAGTACTAGAGCCTCTGGGACGTCACCTTATAGAAGGATGTTCGTGTTTTTAAGGTTTATATTTTATATAAGTTTTTATGTTAAATGCTATTAGATCAGAATGAAGGGCTTTATTATATTTTATATAATATAAATCAAATTTCAAATTGATTTCATCTATCTTGTTATTTCTCAGGTATTTCCAGAGGCAGCGAAATTCATTATTAGTTATTATTATCAAAATGTGTATTTCCATTATTAAAATGGCATAAAATACAGCGCTTGTTTCAGTAAATTTACTAAGTAGAAATAAAATTTTTAAGAAATTTTAAAAATAAAAATAAAATATTTATCACACTATTGTAAATAGGCCTCTCTTCAAGTCGTTTTTATATTCTTAACCACATAGATTTCCATTATTATATAATATATATAATATATAAAAAATATAAAAACTTTTTGGACTTGTCCGCTGACAAGGCAGTCTCTCTTAAGTCGCGGTTTGCTATGTATGTCTCGGTTAACTGAATAAATAATATAATAAAAAATGTATACCATTTAGTACTGTGTATTATTTTACCAGCGATTAGGAACAGCGTCGAAGTTGCAAAAAATCTGGTACTGATAAATCTCATACGGGTACGTTTTGAGGCTCATATTCCAAAGTAGACTGTTTAAGGGCCGATATTTTCCTACTTAAGGATTTTTAGCCGACTTACATCAACAACTACAATACCTGTAATTCCCCTGGTGTTGCAGTTGTTCATGGGCGGCGGTAGTCACTTGACATCAGGTGAACCGTATGCTCGTTTGCCCCTCTCCTTTAAAACAAATAAAAACCGGCCAAGAGCGTATCGGGCCACGCTCAGTGTAGGGTTCCGTAGTTTCTCGTCCGTCACAATAAGTGTTCCCACTTATGAGTTTAAAGGTGGGTATCCATTACGTTCGCGCTCCAGCAGCGCTCCGCGCTCCTGCAACTGTTCCCGGTAGTGGGTACTGTTGTTTCCATCCAAGTTCAAAATGATTTTCCTAGAAAGTCCTTATAAAGTTCTACTTTTCAGATTTTTTTCATATTTTCTAAATTTATGGTTTAAAAGTTAGAGGGGGGACACATTGTTTTTTACTTTTGGAGCGATTATTTCCGAAATTATTGGCATTATCAAAAAATGATTCTAGTAAACCCATATTCATTTGTAAATACCTTTCCAACAATATATCACACGTTAGGGTTGAAATTAAAAAAAAACACTTCCCACTTTACATATAGGGGGGCTACCCTAATAAAACATTTTTTTCCAATTTTTATTTACTACTTTGTCGGCGTGATTGATACGCATATTGGTACCAAATTTCAGCTTTCTAGTGCTAACTGTCACAGAGATTAAGCGAGGACGGACAGACAGACACGGAGAAACTATAAGGGTTCCTAGTTGACTACGGAACCCTAAAAAGGAGGTTACTAACTTGAATATGTGCTTTTTGTTTTGTACGTATGTCACTCGTTATATCTTCGTCAACTGTGAAATGATATTGATAATTTCTTTTTATTAAATAGTTATTATATTAGGGGAAAATGCCACCCTAAGTGACAAAATAGGAGATAAAGTTTCTAATGGAACTATCAAAAAGGTCAATGCCGTCTTAATAGTTAATTGTGAATTTGTTAGTCCAATCAAAGCGATAAAAAATACTTTTAATAAAAAGTATTAGTTGACTTTAAGCGACCTCAAATAATTTTGCATTGTTAAGCTGGGACTTTTATTATTATTACGTAGTATTTTATACTAATATTTTAGTCTAATTAAAAATACAGCAACTGACGCTTTATAGGGTTAATATAATGCTTGAAACTCAACTTATGAGTAGCTCAGTTCAGTTACGAGTATTTAATGTGATAATGTATGCAGTTGAAACGAACATTTGTCTCCGTGAATATTTAACTTTACAGTATATTTTGCTAGAGCAGTTAACAGCTATGGCAATTTTATAGTGTTATATAATCATGAACTATACCGCGTAATTTAATTTATACTTAAATTTACAGATGAACCTCATTTCAACAAGAATTTAATTTGAAAACTTTTCATTCAAAAATAGTTGTATAGTTACTACTCGTAATTTACGAGTACCGGCCAAGACTACATAACCACTTATCAATAGATTAGGTCTATAGTTTGGCATGCTAATTGAGTATTAAATTAAAGCTTCCTAAGGCACAGGCGCTACTTTAGCCAGGCTTTCAGTGTTATACAACATACATTTCAGAGAGTCTGACAATCTTAAGCTCGGCTAGTCTCAGTCCATTTGAGTGCGGTCGCTTCTTCGTTTGTATTTCATCCAGAAAGGAAGTGGGATAACTTGCCATCATTAGTCCATTTATTTGGATTTTAATTTGATTACAATGTGAGTGGTTTTAAGGCAAAAACCTCTTTATTAATTTTACTGATTTTATCGAGTTTTTACGACATTTATCGGCTCTATTAAGTAATGTATGAGGAAGCCAATAACACCAGCTGTCAAAAATCTTTTTTGCATAGCACTAATGTCAAGTAGGAAAGGCTATACACATTAGACAAGGGCTTCATGACGTTACCAAATCTAACTAAAAGTAAACTTCGATAACATATAGTTGATATAGTTGAAAGAAAAAGTCATCATTTCATCGTATTATATATATATATATATATATATATATATATATATATATATATATATATATATATATATATATATATATATATATATATATATATATAGTTTTAGCGAGTGGAGAGTATCGTGAATGAAAAACACATAGAGCACGAAATGGCCGTGCCATTATTAATGAAATTGTTAGTTGCAATTTTAAGAATTCATTTAGTACGTGCTCGTCACATTTGTATTTTTGTTTATAGGTGAAAGGGAAAACAAGCATGCAGCTCACCACTCAGTTGTTCATGGGTGGCGGTAAATGAATATAGCTGCCCATTAACAACTGCAACACCAGGAAAATAGCAGATGCGTTGCCGGCCTCTAATTTTAATTTTAATGTGGTGATATTTATTTCACAGATATACACATAAATCTGGGATATTTCCAGTAGTTTTACTAGTAAGGCTATTTGAAAGAAAACTATAATATTTCATAAATAGACATACCGGTAATACTACGGGGGAGTAAGTTTCTTTTGGTCTTACTAGCAAGTCTATTGGGAAGAAAGCGAATTATAGGGGAGGCGGGGCAGTTTGATGCAAGGGACAGGTTGATTCACCTAACATATATCGTAATGGATTAGATGTCATCCAGTCGTGACAACACTATAACTTGTTTATTCCTACCTTAGCTTCACTTCTACACTTTCTACAGCTCCTTCGAAATATTTATGTATACTAAAGCTGAGCTTTTTATCCACATATATCAGGTTGATGCTTTTTACTCAATAAATCAACATAAATAAATATGATGTTAACGTATTACAAAATCTTCTGTTGGAGCAAAATGATACGGTAAGCTCTAAGGCAATTTGATGCGTATCATTCTGCCCCGACGTATAATTTTGTAACTAATTATTAATTTACCGATTCCTTTTTTATCTTCAGAAAATGGACTGAGCGATGTAATATAAACGAATAAAATATGATGGCTGCTATATCCGACGTTATATCGAACAAATTATCTACACGTATAGTAGCTGATAAGTATAACATCAAAGCTGCAACATTGCAACATCGAATCGAGAAATTTCAAAAATCTTTTGAAGATAATCAAGCATCATCGTCTAAATCATACAGTTCTTGATACACTGTTACTCAAGTATTTTCGAAACAAGAAGAGAAAATGCTTACAAAATATTTGTTTAACTGTATGTGTGTTTGTCACATCAATTTTATAAAAAAATATTTTAACTTCATATGTCTTAGAAAAATGCTTGTGTCCTAGATATTATGTTTAGGTACTCCTTTCTAAAATGCCGGCAACGCACCTGCAATTTCCCTAGTGTTGCGGTTGTTCATGGGCAGCTGTAGTCACTTACCATTAGGTAAGCCACATGCTCGGCTGCACAATTTTCTATAAAAAAGGTTTCCTCACGGTGAGTCACTTTAGACTTAAGTTTTAATGTATAATTTCATTGTTGCCGACGGGGATTGTAACCAGGTTTGTCACTTATTGTGAAATTAAGACGAGCACTTTGGCCATCAACCACAACTATTTTACGCATCTGCATTGTGATTCGTAACCGAGGACAGATGTAGATGTCTATGGGCCACAGCAACCACTTATCATCAGGTGGACTGTGTGGTCATTTGTCACTCTCTCCTATAAAAAAATGCACTACGGATGTAAGTACATTACAGAGGTTTTGGCTTATGAATTTGCCGAATACTCATTTGTCAAATATCCAGAATAAACGTGCGGTGCACAAAGATTTAATTTTAATTGAAAATGATGAAGCATGAAGAATGAAAATTTAATGATTTCAATTAAAACAAAGAATTAATAATTTTATGATCATGAGTCTTGTGTAATTTGTATCCCTAATGTTATGCCTTTATAATATTTATCAAGCTTTGCTAAAGAATCAACTTATTTTTTAATTTATAACTTTGAATTGTAACTTTACTAATTTTGAAAACTTTATTTTCAACCGCATTGAAGTTGATCTTGGTTGGTGCAATCCTGCTACTCTCTTATTTATTACTGCCGCCAAGTAACAGTGTATTTGTGCGTTGTTATGATTTTATCCGTTAGAGAGTCAATATAATTTAGGGCTTTGTATTTTACGTCTTCAGAAGTACTTGCGTATCTGTGACCTTCTCTCTTTGACGTTGATCTCAGGTGTCACTTAATAGCACATATTAGATATTTATTTATGTAAAAATATGCAATATTTATTACAATAATAAAAATCTAAAAACTATTTCTTATTACTATCGAAAATAACGGAGCACTGAGCAGGTATAGCGATTCCGCAATGACAGTTTTTGTTCTGTGAAATGTTGAATTAAAGTATATCTGTTATAACTAGATAAAATATTGGAAATAAATATTTCACCTTTATTGCTATTTGGTTTAAGACCAATATTTAAAAAAAAATGAGTAAGTTAATTATATAACGCGAATATTACACATTAATTAAATTTAATTTTACGGATTTAATCCGTTTAGTTTTAACTTATTTTTAGTTCCCGACGTTTGTGGTGTTTTACCTAACCCGCCCCCCTCCCGTCCGTAATGACAAAATTCGTAAAAATGGTTTTATTGAAGCATCTCCAGCTAAACACTAAAACTATCATACAGTACGTTATAGCACCAATAACGCTGGTAGAATTTCCTCATTAAATAGCTATACTAGGACTTTTAACGAAAAAATAACCAACTTTCTTGTATACTGTGGTGGTGACAAATCGTGGATAAAGTTCCTTTAGATCTCCATAGTACAGACCACCGGACCGTACAGACCCTACAGCCGATGCCGTGCCATTTACTTAGCTCAGGTGCCTCTCAAGCCGCCTTTGAAATCGCCACGGTTCTAAATGAGTTTACCAATAATATTAGTGGTCGCCACCAAAGATTTCAAAAAGAAGGATAGGCACATCTAAATATTTTACTCATAACTTTTTCATACAAGAAAAAGTAGCGCACCTGTCATAATACAAACGTTACATCAAAACAAGACGTAACCAGGGTTGGATTTCGTAGTATTTATTATCCTAATTGTACCATTCTTTCATAGTTTGTTGTATGTAGTATCGTAATAATACTAAGAAGCAAAAATACCATAATTTTACCTAAAGATCGACTTGTATTATTATTGGGTCCTTTTACTTTTTATTGTTAACCATACAATATCGAGAATTTCCATATTGTACATGAGTACCGGGTTTTTTTTATTTATTTATTAGCTCCCTTTCTTATTAATCAGTGCTCGATCGATGCATTTATGTTGCATCCTTGATACAACTATAATGAGGGGCTACCACGATAAAAACTCTAAGCTCTAAGCAATCAGTTTGAAAACAGAATTTCAAAATATTTTATGAGTCAGATTTTCAGATTCAATTAATCAGATATGGTTTCTTTTGTATTTTTTCATTTTACTCTTATTGAAAATAAAATATATTAGGTACCAATATTCAAAATTTAACTTACACTAAGTTCTCCAGACAAAAATTAAGCAGAAATAAAAATAAAACCGGCAAAAAACGAAACTTATAGATTAACAAGACTCGTGACGCTAAAATCCCGGCACAAGGGAAAGAAACGTGAAAGTCAAACGTGATATAATTTTTGAAAAATAGTATACCTAATTTTATTTTCCATGTACAATATTTTTGAGGGTTTGAATCCAGCCCTGGCCTAATCTTGGTAATGTAACTAAACTAACGGTAAAATAAAACTATAAAAATGCGTTTTTATAAAAATTTAATATTAACAAAATGAATATAAGGTTATTATAAAATAACTGGAGACGCCAGTAACTTAAGGTATCTTCGATAAAGATTTAGTGGACTGTAATTTTGGTGCATACGGCAAAGGGGAAAATAAATAGGTGGGATAGCACGCACTGACCTGATGAGGGCTGCCACGCCTTCCTCCTGGAGTGTCTGCTATACCGCGAGCTCGCCACGTGGTTCGGCGCACACGCACTCTCGGAACAGTCTCGTGAAGTCCCACACTCTCCACCTTTGCCCTTACGGGGGCGTCTCACACTTTTATGAGTTACAAAGACACAATGTCTGATGCGGTGAATATTAAACATAAACAGGAGAACTCAATGTTCGTCCTGCGCGGTTTGCGGTAATGTACATAAGACGCGACGGGTGGCCGTGCGTTGCGGATGGCGTAATATCACT
Organism: Parnassius smintheus behrii; assembly: GCA_036936625.1. Classification (NCBI taxonomy): domain Eukaryota; kingdom Metazoa; phylum Arthropoda; class Insecta; order Lepidoptera; family Papilionidae; genus Parnassius; species Parnassius smintheus. The sequence continues at coordinate 8,268,697 of JAUPFT010000021.1, read as the reverse complement.
TAGTATAATGACGCGCGCCGAGATCCTCTTTTTCACCTCGGCGGCAGCGCGTGCGGTAGGAAAGGGAAGGAAGGAAGGAAACAAAAAATATGCACTAGTCATGTTGATAAAGTAGATATAACTTAGGACGAACTCAATGCGATATGTAATGTAATGTTGATAAAGTAGATTGTTAACTGGCGTTACCATTTCCTCCCGCCCTTAAAGGGTCACCTTTAAAAGACAACCGTAATATAAAAGTAAAAGGAAAACAAATAAATAAGCGGTATATAAAGTGAGAGGATGCGCTCAATGCGCATGTCTCATCTACTAACCTTACTTGGTAAGCGAGAAAATGTATACATAAATATAATATTGCGGTTTAATACTTTTTTAATATTTATAAATATAAACTTAATTCCTAATTTAGATAAATAATTATAATCAAAATAATCGTGATTTATTGTCTTGGGAGAGGGCAAATACGAGCAACAGGACGGAGATATGTTCCCTTAGTAGTTCTCACGGTCACTACTCGAACTACGCCATCCTTCGAAGGATGAACAGACTCGACAATCGCTAATGGCCAAGCTAGGGGCGGTTCATTATCATTTATCACAATTACAACCATGCCTGGTACGATAGCCGTAGACGGGGTGTTCCATTTCTGACGAACTTGTAATCCGTGAAGGTATTCCGTCCTCCACCGGTCCCAAAACGACTGAACTAATTTATCCAGTAAAGAATGCCTGTGTAACAGACTGGTAGAGTCAGATTTGACTTTGGGTGCGGGTAATGACAATAAAGGTGCGGTATTCAAAAAATGACTCGGAGTAAGAGCTGAAGGTCCTGCAGGATCAGAACTCAATACTGTCAAGGGCCGCGAGTTTAGCAAGCACTCAATTTGCGCAAGAACAGTATTAAGCTCTTCGTATGAAAGTAACTGATGTCCGATAACTCGGAACAGATGCGTTTTTACGACTTTGATCATACTCTCCCAGGCGCCTCCAAAATGAGGAGAGTTGGGACAGATGAACTTCCATGTTATACGATTCTCAGCACACTCTTGCTCAAGCTTTGGGCGGTATTCAACGTTTAAAAATTTATAGAGATCGCGAAGATACGAAGCGGCACCTTTAAAATTCGTTCCATTATCCGAATATAAAAACTGAATCGGCCCTCGTCTAGAGAGGAAACGTTTAAGCGCAGCGAGGAAACTAGAACTACTAAGATCTGTAGCGATTTCTATATGTACAGCTCGAGTCGTGAGGCATGTGAAAACACATAAGTACGCCTTCTCGCTGCGTACACCACGACGACGTACAGGAGTGTATGCGATAGGACCGGCATAATCGCAGCCCGTGTGTGTAAATGCCTTAATAGCTTGTCTTACACGACTATGGGGAAGATCAGCCATCAAAGGGTAAGTTGGACGGGGTCTAAGCCGGAAACATATATTACATTTGTAGACTCTGCTTCTCACAGTGCGGCGTGCGGAAAGTATCCAAAATTTTTGACGGAGCAATGACAATAACAATTCAGGCCCAGCGTGTAAATTTTTAATATGATAATAGTCAATGATCATGTTCACTACATGATCACTGCGCGGGAGTATAATTGGATGTTTTTGTGTGTAATCTAATGCGGAGTTCGAAAGACGACCACCAATGCGGATTAAACCATTCTCAATAAAAGGCCTTAAACGATTGAAAGCGGGCGAGCAAGGTTTGTTACCTTCAATATTTAAATATTCCACTGCAAAATGCTGTTTTTGCAGGGCGCGGAGGATTATAACCTCAGAGAAACTGAGATCATCAGCGGTCACTACATTAGTGTTGCGGCGGGGCAATAATTTAGCAAACTTACACACGTACGCAACTATACGTAGAAGTTTACTCCAAGAAGAGATGCGGAGTGCGAGCTCATAAATCGCAGAATTACAGACGGATGTGCACACAGTGTGCGACAAAATCTTCTTCTCAGGCATATTTGCAATAACCTCATTGTCTAAAGTACAAAGAGACCATTGAGATAGATCTAACGAAGTCCACTGAGGCCCATGGAGCCACAGGGGGTTTGAAACTAATTTATTTGGCGTAACGCCACGTGAAAGTATGTCAGCGGGATTCTCAGTACCTGCGACATGATAAAAGTTATCAGCGCGAATATTGTCGGTAATCTGAACAACGCGGTTTGCAACAAAGGTCTGCCACTTGTGTGGCGAACTCTTTATCCAGTACAGAGCTACTTTTGAATCTACAAAGGCATAGACTGATATTGCAAGGTCAAGAGAATAATTGTCGAGTACTCTGCGAAGCAATTTTGAGAGTAAAACCGCTCCACAAAGCTCAAGGCGTGCAATAGATAGTGGTTTCGTCGGTGCGACTTTAGTCTTTGCACAAATCAACTGGACGGTGTTACCATTGACGCTCTTTACATGTATGTAGACTACGGCACCGTATGCGTGCTCGCTGGCGTCGGAAAACCCCAGGAGTGACGCAGTACAGTTTTTGGATACACCAACATGTCGCGGGATACGTAAATCATTAAGAGCTGGTAATTCAGCACAGAATTGCCTCCACATCTTAATAATTGGCGGTGGTGGTATGTCGTCCCAATCTAAATTAAGTTGCCAAAGCTGCTTTATTAACAATTTGGCGTACGCTACTGTGGGAGCAACGAAACCCATTATGTCCCACAGGCGAGCGACAGTAGATAAGATTGCGCGGTTAGTGCACGTCACATCAGCGGGAACAGATATCTTAAAATAAAAGGCGTCACTATCGGTAGACCAATGCAAGCCTAGTACTTTATGTGGCATTGATTTATCGAACTCTACTTCTCCTGTAATTTTATGGGAAGTAGGGAGATCATCTAAAACAGATCGACGGTTGCTATGCCATTTTATCAGGTCCCATTGGGTACCCTTGAATAAGTCTATCAGCTGCCGAGAGGTCTCACTGGCCTCGGATTCACTGGGCATAGAGAACGCGATGTCGTCCATATATAGCGAAGTAAATGCGATACGACCCGCAAGCGGATACTTTGCGCCGTCGTCATCAATGAGCTGTCTTACCGTGCGCAATGCATGGTATGGACTCGAAGTTAAACCGAAGCACACGCGATTGAAGTGGTATAACACAAGTGGGTCTTGTGGACGGAAGCGGTATAGGAAGCATTGGTAACGACGATCAAAATCGCGAACAACTATTTGCAGAAATTGTTGGCGACAGTCGGCTGTCATAGCGATTGGATGTAAGCGGAAAGTTAAAATTATATTGAACAAGTCGCCTTGCAAATTTGGTCCTGAATGCAGAATATCATTTAATGATCGCCCAGTGCTAGTCTTACTGCTAGCATCCAGGACGATGCGCAGACGCGTTGACTTCTTATCTTCGCGTAAGACTCCATGATGCGGTATGACATATATTGGAGCGGGTTCATGAGAGTCATACGGCGGTGCGGGGGATATATAATTTTTAGCTAAGTATTCCTTTATGACGTCATCATATGCTAACCTTAATGTAGGCGAGACTTGAAGTTTCCTCTCCAAGCACATGAATCGTCGTCGAGAGGTTTCATAAGAATCTCCGAGAGAGTAAACGTCATCTTTAAATGGCAGGCCGACAATGTATCTACCAGTAAAAGGATCGGGGGATGTCGTAAATTTATAAAACTCTTCACATTCAATGTCTGAAGGACACTGAATGGGCGGTGCGGAGGGTGGCTGTTCAAGCTCCCAAAATCGTTGCACTAATTTGTCAACGATAGGAGACTCTAGAACTGAGCAGCACGTTAAAGAATGATTTACCTGAAGTGTCGGCACTGAGCCCATAATAACGTAACCAAATACCGTATTCAAAGCCGAGGGCCCGGACAAGTCGTTAGACGAATAAATTACGTCTGAACATAGTAAGTGCAGGAAAAGGGATGCGCCTATCAAAACATCAATTTTATTAGGCATGCTATAACATTCATCAGCGAGTCTTATGCCATGGAAGTGTGATAAGACAGATGTGTCTACCACAGCAGTGGGCAAAAGGTCGGTGATTTGATCAACAACTAGCGTTGAAATATTGAAGTTAATATTCGAGTCGAATCGTGAGAAAATTTTAATATCAATCGATTTCGATTTTACAATTTTTTCAACTCCACCGAATCCCTTTACTACAGTACATTCGGTATCGTGTTGTTGAACGCCTAAACGATGACAGCACTCTTTAGTCATAAAATGGCTTTGAGCCGCGGAGTCTAATAATATACGAATAATTTGTTTCTCTCCCTTAGCATCGTAAGCAAATACTTGAGCGGTTGATAATAAAACAGTTCTCTGCGAACGACTTGCGCGCGCGGGAGGCGGTGAACGTTGAGAAACATTCTTGAACGAAGTACACAGCGCGACGTCTGAACGCGCACCTGCGGTGAGGGGTGGCGAGTGTGCGGGCGCGGGGGTTGTAGACTTCAGTGTAACTGGCTGAAGCGGTGGAGAACGCGCCAGCGCAGGGGAAGCACTATCGCTTCTGCGGTGGAAGTGCAACAATGTGTGATGTTTAAATTTACAAACTCGACAACTATAATTTGAAGAGCAACTAGACACTCGATGACTTAAACTGAGACAATTCACACATGCATTGTTACTCTTTACGCATTTAAATCGTTCCTGCGGCGTCATTTTATTAAAGTCTGCACACTTAAATAGGTGTTGATGCACAATATTATCGCACAGACACTTTGAGCAACTAGTCGTCGTGCTTACGTACGCCTGATACTTCGGCGACGAAGTATTATTACAGCGACGATTATTACCGTTACCTCGTGGATTGTTTGGTGCGCTATTAGAATTTGTACTAGAATCGGTGCGTTGCAAAACTTTGGAGCGGGTCTTAATAAAATTTACTAAATCATCAAAGGTAGGTACCATCGAGTTATGACTATATTCGAAAGAGCGAATGGTATCCGGGTCCAGCTTCTTAAGCGCGATATGAAGAACAATTAAGTCCGCGAGATTATCTTACTTTAAGTTTTGTAAAGCGCGCACTGCACTTATAAAGTTATCAGTAAATAAATCAAAATTATTTGCGGTGGCCGATTGCAATGGCTTAAATTCGAACATCTGATTAATATATGTAGATGTTAGCATACGTCGGTCTTCATATTTGTCAACGAGTGCTTGCAATAAAATTTTATAATTTTCAGCGCAAGGAGTTATACCTGAGCATACAGATAGGGCTTTGCCCGTTAGTTTACCTAGCAAATAGTATAACTTTTCAGCATCGGTAAGCGATGTGTTGTCATGGACGGTTGATTTAAAGCTAGCATAAAATAAAGGCCATGAGCGAATGTCACCCGAAAATGGCATAAGTTCGATAGGCGGAAGTGTGAATCTGGGTTTAGATGGTGTACTAGTACTTTGTGAATTAGATTGCGAATATTGTAAATAAAGCCTATTTATTCTACCGCAAAGAGTCTCAAACGCAATGAGGCTGTTATAATCAGGTTTAGCAATAGGGTTTATTTTTAATAAATGTGAATTATAATTATCTAAGACCTGTTTAAACTCAATACGTAAAGCATTAATATTAGAACTTCCATCAAGAAAACGCTCCATCGTGGAAGTGTTTATGTGGATGTCCGAGGACATATCATATATTTTTTGCACTATTTCAAATAAAGCATCTCGTTTAGCTAACAATAAAACCAACTCAGCATCAGGTGTGCCCTCATTATCCGAGGAATCGCTATTATTCGATGCTATTTGTTTTTTAGGCGGCATTACAACTTAAGTTATGCGGCAAAAATAATATAATTATAAGCGGGTAGTCTGTAAGCGACCTCGCTACGCGGTTGAATTATTAAATATTAGTTTCGTTAACGATGAACTTTAATTGTTAACTTTTATAATAATTATGAAGTTATTTACAACGAATATAATGATTAAATATATGTGCAAATAATAAATGTAATTTAACAGTATAATCTATAGATGTAGTTAAAAGTTGATGACGTGATGTGAACATACAACAAATAATTTATATAGATAATTATATGCTTATTCATTCTATGAATATAGTTTTAAAATTACTATGAATGTCACCTATTAGGACCTATTCTAGTGTTCTAATAAGGGCGGGGTTAATCCGAAGTCGGATTAAAATATAAATAATTAATTATATAAACGCTTATTACGATAACGATCTAATAAGGGCGGAAAGTCAAGGTCAATCCAGCGAGAAGTGACCATTAAAAATGGAGACGCCAGTAACTTAAGGTATCTTCGATAAAGATTTAGTGGACTGTAATTTTGGTGCATACGGCAAAGGGGAAAATAAATAGGTGGGATAGCACGCACTGACCTGATGAGGGCTGCCGCGCCTTCCTCCTGGAGTGTCTGCTATACCGCGAGCTCGCCACGTGGTTCGGCGCACACGCACTCTCGGAACAGTCTCGTGAAGTCCCACACTCTCCACCTTTGCCCTTACGGGGGCGTCTCACACTTTTATGAGTTACAAAGACACAATGTCTGATGCGGTGAATATTTAACATAAACAGGAGAACTCAATGTTCGTCCTGCGCGGTTTGCGGTTAATGTACATAAGACGCGACGGGTGGCCGTGCGTTGCGGATGGCGTAATATCACTTAGTATAATGACGCGCGCCGAGATCCTCTTTTTCACCTCGGCGGCAGCGCGTGCGGTAGGAAAGGGAAGGAAGGAAGGAAACAAAAAATATGCACTAGTCATGTTGATAAAGTAGATATAACTTAGGACGAACTCAATGCGATATGTAATGTAATGTTGATAAAGTAGATTGTTATCTGGCGTTACCAATAACCTTATATTCATTATTATCTATAAAGATGATACGATATCCCATGTTTCTATTTAATCTTTGTATCGTAATTTTTGCACCCCTTTAACCACGAAACTAGACATATTTATGACAGGCAATTCTGTCTTACGCGCGCACCACTGTGGCCCTAAACTGTAATTTTAGGGCCAACGCACTGGTCCGTTTTGGTTGTTCGGTCGGCCCGGTCCTTACGCTAGTAATATATAAGTCAATGGTCGCCACAGTGTCCACGAATGGAGCATACCTAGTTTACCTCTATCTCAAGAGATCAAAGCCATACAGTCGGGTCAACTGTCATCATATCTAGCTCCAGAAGACTATAAAATGGGAAGAAAAATTATAGTAACTAGAGCCCTTCAGATAAAATTATTCAGAAAATGTGACGGGACCAAACTGCCGACGTTTTTCTGATTTTTATTCCATTTTATAACCCAGGAATGCAGGTGCATTTTTGATTCTTAATGAAAGATTAATGTAGATTTCTATGGGCCACAGCATCCGCTTATGATCAAATGATCTGTGTGCTCGCTTATAATCCTTATTCCATAAAAATAACCGTTGGCATTTCTTGAATTGATGTGGATTTATATCAGTAGGCGTGTTGTAATTTAATATTTATATGATGATAATTGCCCAGGCAGACGTCGTTCTGCCTGTTACAACGACCTGACGATTGAGGGTATTTTAAAGGACAAATCCTATCAAAAAACCTTAAATTCGCAATAAAAAATATTGAAGATCGCTTATTGGAATAAAAGCAATCTTATCTCTCAAATTGGAGCAAGCATTTACAAAAAAAAATATTAAAATTAGTTCAGTAGTTTAGAAGTTTATCGCGGGCAAACGATGTGATAGGAAATTTTTATGTACAAAGATTTTTAATAGTCATATTTTATTATGCAGATACTAGTTATTATAACGAAAACAAATGTTCACATTTTTAATCTCCGAAACGGAAATGCAATAGATCCGGCACCGTACATGGCAAGATGGTGTCCGCTCCGAAAATAGACTAAGAGCACATAAATTTGTAGCACGTATTCGAATGGCATTACGTGAGTAGCCTTCGAGATGATTTCAGAGCAGTCTTTATATTTTCATAAATAAAATAAAATACTCCTGATACATAGTAAGGCTATTTATAAATGAACAGGTTTATTTTGTGATATAATATTTAAGTTATTATTTACAGCTGATGTGGATATGGCCCATCAGGTAAGGTCACCTGCCTGATGGCCCACACCTGCCTACAGGTAAAATGGAATACCTCGATTCCAGTAAAATTTTAGTCAGTCAGTTATTTAGTTCAGTAGGGTTTTCTAAATAAACATTGACAAAATCACAAATGCGCGTGATTCCTATTCGCGTGCCAAGCCTGGTAACTATAGCTAATTCTCCCCTATGAGGCAATCTGTGGGGAGGCCTATGTTTAGCAGTGGAATTTTAATGGCCGTAATGGATGTATGAATGGATTTTATAAATAAACATTGACAAAATCACAAAGATATCGACAAAATTTACCAACGTACTGTCATTTAGTGGCGTAAACACAGTTTTTGATTGCTTTTCGAACACCTGTAACACATTATCAGTTATTTGAACTATGGCATTAGAAGCACTATCCTGTTAACTACAATAAATATTTATTGTGATTTTCAGATCCAACCAATAAATCAACTGCCTATTAACACTAGTTTCATCACTATATACTATACTTCAAGTGAGCAAATCATATATTTAAATACAAAATTGTTTTCTGGACAAAGGCTCTAACGATTTCAATTAAATGTTGTATTTAGATAGTGTATAAATTGGTTAGTCCATTATATTAAAAGAGTTAAAAATTAATGAACTATGATGCACGCAATAAAATCAAATGTAATCCTATATAATATAAATTACCTTGTTTCCTCTTGTAGTGGTGTTGGGAGTAGTGGAGTTGGGATTAGAGGGAGGGCGATTGGTGCACTTCAAACTAGGTAAGACACATATTATTATTACGTGGTACGTAGTTTAATGATTCATTTAATAGTAAATTATTTTATTTTATTTAAAGATGTTTTCTAACGTCGAACAAAGTTAGGTTACCCAGGTACCAAGTTTATTATACTTTATATCTCCCTGATACAGGCTTATTAGCTTAAAAGGGCGCTACGGTCACTAATATAATAAAATGTACCCCATTGTTTTGAAATAAATATTTATTATTATTATTTATTACACGTGTTATGGCCACTCTCACGAAGCGACAGTAGCCTAGTGGCAGGGTGCGGACCGTGAACTTAAAAGGTCGCGGGTTCGAATCCACCATTCGACTACTGTCGTGAACCACTCCTAACACAAGCATTTTCAGCTTACCAGGAGAGGTTAAAGGGAATATTAGTAATGTTAATTAATATGATTACTAATATTTTTATTTAAAAAAACTCTACGGCGTATAATGGCTGCAGAAGGAATGGGTCTGTTTGGCCTAGGAAGAACAAAGTACAGAATACCAGCGTGAATCAGCAGTATAATGCTCTTGTGGTTTGTATGGTGAGTGTAAAAACCGGAGAAGCTTTTTACTAGTAACGAGTTATTCTATTTTCGTGTTTAGGGTTGACACCGTATTTACATTTTGATTCATAATATAGGATAGATGTAGGTGTCTACGAGGCGCACTATTCTCTTCCCTATAAGTCACTATAAGTAGACTGTGTGCTAGTTTGTCACTATTACTTCTATATAAAAGGATATCGCAAAGCATACGATATCATTGACGGATCTGTGGCGCAGTAGCTTAGCATTGATTTGTAGCGCTGAGAGCCGCGGGTTCGAATCCGCACGGAACAAGTATGACCTACAAATAATTGTTCCGAGCTGAATGTTTGTCCGTGTGCAATTTATGTATGTAAACTGCTACTACGATACTGGAAAAGATCCAATTCTTCAAGGAATTGCGCGTCTATTGCTATAAAGAAAACCTTTGTCTTATTATTGTTTTCTCAGAATCAATACAAAGTGCGTGAATTTAGTTTCAAAAAAAAAGTTGCTAAAAGAATATTTTATTTCACCTATCATTGTAATATTTTACCTATCATTGTAAAACTTCGCCAATTATTATAAACAAAATCAAAACAGAAGAATTATTTAGAATAGTCGTTAATTGGAAAGAAAGGTGTACGAAAACCAGATGCTCTGTCTGTAAGGGTGGATTTGACTAAACGTGAATAAATTTTATTTTTAGAATAAATCGCCGGTTATTCGATATTATAAATAAGAGAAACAGTTTATCGTTTTCACATGCAATTCTAAGATTAGCGAGCTCATTCGGGAATATTTACCTACCCACTCTTTCGCACGGAATATCAGAGCTATACAAGAATATTTGTATGGCGTCCTTGTTTATTAGCTGGTATTATTGTCACCACTTGAGTAAAGAAACTGTACAAAGGCAAAGCTTCTAAGGAGCTGTTAAAATTTGTGTCTATTTTGGTAGGGTTGACCCAGGAGGATGTAAACAAAACGTTTGTTATTGTTTATCACGTTCCTGTGATAAAATATTTTTTTGCATACTATTTGCTTTAAATATTCTATTTTCATATTTTTTGTTTTTGAATAATTTGTTGTACCTGAGATGAGATGGATGGTACATTTTAATGTATAGTTCATTCTTTGTAATAGAAAGCACTCACATGGCACACGTTTACAGGTACAAGCTTGCACACGTTTTAATATATGTACCACTAGTAATATTAACAAGAATTATTTCAAAATTAAAATATTAGAAAATTTTTGCTCAAACAATTCAACAAATGCGATAAATTTATTGACGTTTATGAAATGTATTCACCACATTTATAAATAATAATCAAGCCCTAATTATCTACTACTACCCTGTTTGGGGTACTTAAATAATGACATATTTTATTAACTTTATTTGCATTGACTTCTTCAATTACAATTAAAATACTATTATATTATAATTGTAATTGGTCTGTTATAATTACTATTGAAAATAATTATTAATTCAAAATACACGTTTAATTTTTTGTAATATTTTACACGATATTCTTTCCTTATTTGTTATTTTTAAATCAAACGAGAACAAAACTAAACTTCCGCGTCGTGTCACTGCAAGTAGCATAGGGTTGCTAGATCGTCGAGATTCCACTCCACACTCCCGACATAACTCAAATTCTCCAGACAAACATCTTTTTGAAAAGTTAACGTTTACTTCTTGTGGGAGAGAGTTCCCTTCTTGTGCGAGAGAATTCCCTTCGTATGGGAGAGAGTTTCCTTCTTAAGGGAGAGAGTTCCCTTCTTGTTGGAGAGAGTTCCCTTTTTGTGAGATAGACCTCCATTTAGCAGCGGACTTTGGATAGATGGTAGTAATGACGATGGTAATAAATAGTATTACCATGAGAGCGCTGGAGGTGTAAGTCTGAAACTGAAACTGAGGTGTAAGTCCTTAATTTCACAGTACACGAGCAACCCGAACCGCGAACTCAAAAAGGTCATGGGTTCGAATCCGCCATTCGACTACTGGCGTGAACCACTCGTAACACAAGCAATTTAAGCTTACCAGGAGTGGTTAAAGATGATATTAGTAATGTTTTTTAATTTATAGCATTGTTAATAATCTTTAAAAAACGCGTATGTTTGCGACCAGAGACAATGTCCATAAACGTCTAATTTATACCGTTTGCCTCCGATATAATTAAAAGAAAATTGTCATTGTTTTAATTCTAACGTACAGTAAAGTATTAAGTAATCTACGACTTAATGATACTTGAAATGCCTAAATACGGAAAAGTTATTTTATAAAGATTTATTTCTCTGCGAGTTCACAGGGCAATCATTTTTGACATCGTCAAAATTAATGTGCCGTGAATGGTTTCAGCGATAAGAAGTTTACGATCACGTAATTTAGTTTATAAAATTTAATATTTTTCGAGGGACTTTTTCTTAAGAAACCGGTATTGTTCCATAAAATATTTAAAAAAAAACACGTTGTGGATAAAAAATACATATTGGATTTTATCGTACTTCAAAATATAAATAAAGGCATCAGTTTTACTCCTTAGTGTTTCTTCTTCATATAAATACACTTTTTCTTCACGTATTAGTGTAGATTATAACAATAATAATAATTTCTTGACCAACTTTTGGTCACAGTGGCCAGTCTCAACAGAGACTGGCTATCTGCGAAGCATAGGATTATAGTGCCCGAACGTGTGCGCAAGCACAGGTGTACTCTCTAATCCCTCACTCTCATAGTCGGATGGGACGGTAATCTAACGAGACCAGATAGAAATTAGGCGCAGAACATACTTCATTACGTGATTTTCAAGCCACAGGTGTGGAAACACCGAATTTCTTGGCACAAAACCCCTCTTTGGGCCTACCCGGGATTCGAACTCAGGACCTAATAATCAACTAGCGCGTACACGATCACTGGACCAAAAAGGCAGTCGAGTATGATAGCGGGTAACGTACCTTGAGAAATGCACAGTACAGCCTATCCCTAGTATACATATATAACCTATCTCGCTTCGCGTTCGAGAATGTAAACACGTATATTGTTTAAGACGCAACTATGGAAAGGACAAAAAATTTCATGGCAGATAGATGGCATTAAATTATCGTGTATGTATTTGTGCAGACGAAAATACCCAAATCGGCGCCCAGCGACTTTAAACATGCGAGGCATCTGATACTGTGATCGCCACCAAGCATGACTATTATAAAAAAATTTCCTTTAAACAGGAAAGGACCATTTCCACCAATGGTTGCAATCTTAACATAAGTATTTTATTTTCCTCGAAATTCGTAAATTCTCAAGTATATACCTATGTTTACATAAGAGTATTGGTACAATTGAAATGTATTATTTCACTACTGGCCGTAGCAGGGAGCTCTAAGCCGCTTAGCGAGCTATGAAAAGGATTATGCTCGGAGTTTCTTTGCATGATAGACTTCAAACTAAAGATATCCGCAGTAGAACAAAGGTAACATCAAAACCAAACAAAAGAGTAATTTGAAGTAACAATGGGCTAGCCATTAGCTTGAATAACACCTAACCGATGAGAAAGAATGGTTCTCAATTGCCAGATTTTTCCTGGTAACCGAAGTGTAGGGTGGCTCCGCACTACATAGGATGACGACGTAAAGACATTTATTCCAACACTTATCTACAACACAACACACTTGGCTTACAACAACTTACACATGACAAATTACAATTACCGAAAAGTTTCTGAGAAATATATATATATATATATATATATATATATATATATATATATATATATATATATATATATATATATATATATATATATATATATATATATATATTAAATTAATATTTTGAAATACTAAATAAATAGGTCATTCTTATATAAAGCATGTTCAATTATTTATACTTTCCTTCTGTTCGTTTATTATTCCAGCAGTGGGTGGCTGTCTATTTTGTAACTACCTATGAAGGACGATGAACTATGTCGAGAGACAATAATATGCGAGATGAATCACGAGTGACTCACGTGACCTGGTAAGTCAGGCAGTAAGTTGATAGATGCAGGTGGCTCAGGCCCATGCTTTATTGTATCTTTTAGAGAATGTCTATGTTTATAAGTAGAACTGTGAAGACCGTTAATAATGATGATACCGATATACATAAAAATTACTTATTAAGAACCGAATTGAATTAACGAATGAATAAATGATGGAATAAAGCCCACCAATACGCAGTAAAAAGGGCGGTGGACCAATAAATTCAAAACCCTCTAAAAAAATGGGAGGAGACCTATGCCCTGCTGTGAGGCGACATATTGCAAAAAATTTTACCACGTAACGTTAAGATACGTAACGTTATTTTCAAAATTCCAGTACTGAATATGTTTAACCTCTCTCGTAGATTGTCTCATAGATGAGACTTTGCCACGCCATGGTTTATCCACCGCAGTTTTTTATTGTTTTCAGTTGTTATCAGAAAGTTGCTGCTGTCCATCTCCAGTTTCAATTTCTTCTATAACCTCTTACGACCCTCCGAGATCAGAACCGTGGATTCTCGGATACTGCCACAATACGGCAGTACTCACACTTAAATCTGCATGGGATATTTTCATATTCTTTGAAGTACCTTTATAGATTAAAATCGCTAAAGAATAAATTTAATATCACGATACTACGCCTACAAATTATCAACCCGTCTCTAGATTCACTCTGTCATAATTCGTCATTCTCAATATAAAGAGATATATCCGTCTTAAAATGAAGACATCGATATCATAATATTAAATTGTTTCGGCAGAAGACTTTATTTCTTTGTTTATTTAATGTATACATGTATACGTTTAAACACCTTAAATAATCTTATAAACGTGATAGATAGATTAAAATATTCATTTGGTAGGACCCCGTTTCTGTGCGTTATTAGTATGTTGTAGTTATTGACTGCAACATCTATAAATGATGACTACGCGTCTAAAGTCATTTAAAAAAAAATCAGTTGCTGGTGTTCGTGAGCTCAGTGAGGCATAGCTACTAACCATCTGGTCGACAATTTACAATTATATTCAAGACTAGCAACTCGTCCCGAATTCAACAGTGTATTATACAATATGGAGTTTTTTAGATTTTAGCTACTCAAAGACTGTTTATTTCATCAAAATTTAGATTTTTTTAAAGTCTCCTGGTGTTTTAGACAAAATAGAGCCTAGATTATTCCTGGCATTGCTCTTTATTTGAACTTAAAATTTCATTATAATCTCTTTAGCCAGCCCGAACAGACAGTCATAGAGACAAAAACTTTAGAAAAAGTTTTTCATGTCTTAACGACATTACAATTACCCACTCCCCCGCCCCTATTCAATATGAAGCAGTTATTTCGATATATCAGACAGTACACACAGACAGACACCTTAGACTCTTAATATTTACGTAAATGTACATACAATTACTTAATGAAAAATATGAGCGATTATATATTTCTCTTTAAAACTTAAGCACCTTGAATGGATTTCAATTAACTTTGATTGCGAAACGAATAGTCGTAGCGATAACAAATAAAAATTTGTTTTACTAAAGAATTTGCATACTTAACTTCCGTTTCATTCCATCTCAAGCTGCCATCCGCTAAATTACAAGACATTTCTTTGCTCAGATTTTTTTTGCTTTAGACCTCGAGCCTAATTTGAAGGCAAATTAATCAACTTTTTCATATTCGTGCAGTAAAATGTAATATTATATACATGAGATTCGTTACGCTCTTCTTTCGCTTCGTAATAAACTACACTAAACACTTACACATAATATACATATATCATAAATTACCACGCCTGTTACCCAGAGTGGTAAGCAGAGACTACGCACTTCCAATTAGCATGATCCTTATCAGGATTCACGCATACATATTCGTCGGTGGAGAGTTCCCTTAATTTGGTAAATTCTTAATATATCACCAATTTGGTGGATAAACTTTCATCTAGGTTGTCTCTTGCTGACTTACTGCACAATAGCATTGACATTTCGTCGCCTCAGTGCTTGTTTGGCCAACAGACCAATTTGGTCGAAAATGACCTTTGAATGTAGTATGTTTAAGAATAAAATTCTACACAATATAAATCAAGAATGATATTGTAACTATACCAATAAACGAGTAACAGACTATATTAAAAAACCAATATCCACAGTTACAATTTTAATTTTCGTGCTTGTATGGCTTACCACCACAAATGAACCAACATTCATATAGTGGAATTCCCAGCGCGTGCTTGTTTGCCGTATATCCTCAAATTAACCAATCACAGGCCCGCTCGCTCATGAAGTCACACCTCGCTGTTCCGCCATATTGTTTATTTCCAATCTATCGCGACGCAAAACGGTGTTAGAACTCCAAGATTTTTTAAGTTTTTCGGTGAATTTACAAGTGAAACGAGGTGGAAAGTGTCTCCATAACTTTGAAAATTATGTCCTGGACCACTTGTGATAAACGGTATTACCGCAGTACTGCATACTACGAAATGTAAGTTGATTTTAGTCATTGTAGTATTATTTTAGGTCACGTTGTGTCTGTAATACAATTTGTTTGTTTTTCAAACGGACGAATCTCTGGGTCGGCTGGACCAATTTAGACGCGATTTTCACTTAAAGATAGTTAATTTGATACTAAATAATTTGCGATATCCTTTCTCGGTGGAAATTTCTACTTTTCTTATGGGAACGGGCACTACGCGTTTGTTTGTTTGTTCAGTTTATTTATTTGGTATGTATGCGTTTGAAGGCGTTATTAAGTGATTCAAGGTTGGAAGGGGTTTCAGGGATTTTTTAAAGGGCTTTTAATATGTTGAACTGAGCATATAAATGTACTTACTAATATTATAAATGCGAAAGTGAGTTTGTTTGAATGTTTGTTAAGCTTTCATGCCAAATCGCTGAACAAATTTTGATGAAATTTTGTACATAAATAGAAGAAACTCTAAAGAAGAACATAGGCTAATTTTTGTTCCAGTAATCTAGGAACGGGCCTTACGCGGGTGAAACCGTGGGGCACAACTGGTAACACAAAAAAAAAATACAAACACAAAATAACTTATTTGACAAAGAAATCACAATAAGAAGATAGAATTACTTATGGCCCCCCACACTAGGAAACCAAAATACCTGAGGATCACTTGTAAACGAAAAATACGCATCGAATAGATAGCCTCCTCCTTTTTGGAAGTCGGTTAAAAATAAAAAGAACTGTAGGTTGATAATCGAAAAAGTATATGTAGATAAAATATAAAGTACAAGTGTCACCCTGCTGTTTCACGAGAAAGAAGTAGCCTGTGATATCCAGGATATAAGTCATCCGGGTGCAAAGTTACATCCAAATCGTTTCAGTAGTTTTTGCGTGAAAAAGTAACAAACATCCATCTATCTATCCCCACAAACTTTCACATTTATAATATATTAGAGTAAAAATAGCTATTTGAAGAATTATTATATAGTACTTCTTTTTAAAAAACGAGCAAAAAGTGAAAGTGTGTTAGAAGTTTTTTGTGGTACTTTGGATATATCGGCTAAAAGAATTTGTTATTTCTACAAAAAACTTTACAACAACAAATTGAAATTGATTCCTACACCCTCTAAAGGAAAACACATAAAAAACAGACCGCCGAAAGCAAAATAGAAGAAGTAATTCAGCACATAAATTTCTTTCCCACACAAAAATCACATTTTTGTCAAGCTAACTCAAAACGAAAGTACCTTTCGTTAAAATTATACGCGAGTGACACCGCAGGGCACTGGTAGTATATATCTATAAATTCAACATTTAATTTTATTTCAGGCCTGTTAGATAAGATCCCAGTCTGTCAAAAACAATTTATAATTTATTTATTTATTTTATTATAACATACAATAAGATAAGCAATGGATTTGTTTAATTACACAGCCTGTATTGTGAAGAAAGGCTATAGGGCAAACAAGCACAGAATACTTTTGGTTGCTTTTTGGCTAACATCCCAAGGAATGTAGTGTATATTCATTAACGTAATTATAGTTTCGTTTTTATGTCCAATATCCATTTGTAAACCGGTTTTACACAATGTCAGAATGTGTAAAGTCAGAAGTTTTTATTTTTTTACAGATTATTAGAAGTTCAGATGTGCCACAGTTTTGGAAACTACCGAACATTACGGATTTATTTGAGTCATAGCACAGAAAAACGAAAAAACATTGCTCCTGTAAAATTACTCATATGGTCTATTGGCCTAACAAGCACTGAGGTGACGATTTACTGTGGGTGACAAAGTCCATCTTGACTTTGTGTTTTATTGTTACCCTTACTCCTATACAAAAATTCATTCATCGAAATAAAAAAACCGCAAAAACAAAAAGGGATGTTGGGAAGTTTGCCAATAGGACGTATTAAGAAAGTGCGGCGGACACTCCCTTACCCGAAAAACCCATTAGGAAATTAGAGGAGACTTGTGACCTAGTGGCCATATGAGAATCTATGCTGCCCCATATCGCATGGGTGCCGTAATACGTGACAGAGGGAAACATATCAGGAGATGGGCAGCAGCATCTTCCTAATAACGACTAAAAACAAAATTAAACTGCGGTTACCAATGCGCTTACCAAGTGTGGCCACAAAGGCAAATATCACCCCTATGAGGTAATCTAAGGGAACTCAGCAGTGGACTTTAATTGGCTGTAACCGTAATGGTAAATTTTATCCCGTAGTACACATTCTTTTTCTCAAAATTAAAATATTATTTTAATAATATAAGGTTCGAAAGAAAAAAAATATATTAATTCTAAGAGTCTTCGAAGTTTCGAGCTCGCATGCGAAGCCAATTTACTGAGATTGTTGTTTGACATGTTACATTAATTCGTCAGGTCTCTTACTAATAAGTTAGATGTTTATATATTTAAAAATTTGAGAATTCTTTCATTTAATGTATTGTGGAATACAACAGTTACGTAATATTAATGCTGATTTTCTAATAAAAAATATGTATAATAAGCAAATTAAAAATTATATAGGTATTTGTATTAATTAATTGTAACTACATGCGTACATGTACTTTTATATTTAGTGAGGTTGCAATTTATTTGATAAATAACTTTTATCTGATGATTTAAAAATTAGTTCATATTAAATTTAAAGCGAAATTAGATTACTGCTTTCGCTTTAAATTTAATGGGTGAGGAGACTTATTATGCAAAACTCGAAAAATCGTGGCCCAGAAATATCTATACAGATAGGGTGGTTTACCAGTTTTAACACAAGCATAAGTAATATAAACTTATTTTTGTCGACCCTATTGTCTCCCGCGCAAGCGCGAACATAGAGTAGCGCCCATTTTTCTTGGTATAGCTTCTCTAGTACGTAGTACATATAACTTAATGGTATCAAATATGGCCAATATTCAGCAGCAGGCCTCTGTTCAGCATTGGACAGTTTGACAGGTTGTAATGGTAATGGTGAGTTAATTCTCACTAACTGGCCATAGAATATCTTATAAATGTGAGGAGGTCAGTATTGAGAGAGATGACAACATATTTGTGCCATTGGCTGTAGAGGCTCTTGATCAGTGGTTTCCATTTGCAGTGAAGTTCCTAAGAAATAGTATCCGTCGCTGATGATGAAACAGCTGATTTTTTCTTGGACATCGAGGCGAGTACAGCGAGGTAACGCAGCCAGCATTCTTAGCACTAAACCGCAGGGAGTGTCCTGCTCCTGTACGATAATTTCTGTTAATATTTTTAGTTCATTTTTATAATTTAAATAAATATTGTGTATTTTATGTTACATAAATAAATGCATTTTTATAAAGCATAAAGTTAAAAAAAACTCGTAATATAAGTCACTAAATTTGGCCATTGTATAATCAATATTTTAAACCAACTCACCCGATATTTTAAGCTCGTAAAATACTACGGCTGACCTCTGGTCGCTGAACCAGCACACAGAAGTCATCGAAAACACTTCTCACGTAGCCATTATCCTTAAGTAATGCTGTGGTCGTGAGTCCAGCCGGGGCCAGTTTCCCAAGGCTGTTGACTTACAATACGACTACGAGAACCATAACATTGCCTTTAAAATGTTCATGAAAGTTATATTTTGGGTTGAACAAAGATATTCAAAGAAATATTTATTGCAACGGAAATATTTTTTTAGGAAATGTAATCTATACCGCTTCCATTAGAGCCTCTCAAATGTTCACTGCTGAACAAAGGCATCGCCTATAGATTGGCCCATATGTGAGATATTTGCCATAGTTGCCACGCTTGGCACCGGGTTGAAAATTGCGGACAGTAAATTTATTAAAAAATCGATAAAAAATATATAAACACGTTATCTCGTCTGAGGTGCAAAATATTCTTCAGTTTCTTTGAACCGATTTTCAAATTTTCAATTCGGCTGCATTTTTCATTGTATTTTACGCGATATCTTTATCTTATCTTTTGTTTTTTTTTTATAAGAGGAGGCAAATGATGCACCGCCCGTGAACAACTGCAATATCTGGTAAATTGCAAATGTGTTGCCAGTCTGTTAAAAGAGAGTAGGTTCTTATATTTGTAAGGTCATTAAATCAATTCCACAATGAAACTATGCGAGGAATAGAACTTTATGTAAATCGCACAGTTGTGAAGGGCCAATCGTCCAGATGGTATGCATGATATTTTGAATTTTTCTGCGATTTGCGATGGTAAAATTGAACCGCTGGAATTATCCCGAATAATTCCTCAGAGCACTCCCGTGGTAGATGCAACAGAATAGGTAAAGAGAGGCAACTTCTTTTTGCAGCGCCAATGAGTCAAGCCGATCGGAAAAAACTTGGTCACTGACGATTCAAACCGCTTTGCACTGGATAGAATAAAGTGAATGAAGCTCAGGATTCTCAACTCTGGGGTGGGGTATTGGGATGTCCTGGCCCAGAGATGAGAACAGTATTCCACGTAAGGCCAAACTCGCCTTTCCTTCCGACCAACCGCGAAGCTGAATACCATTGGATATGTTTTCGTCGATGATACTGATGCTAGGTGCGGCAAAGAGGGGAGTGCCCTGAAATTTAGGAGAAACGACAAAGGGGTCCTTTTTATATAATTTGTATTTTGTAATATCTGAAACTTATTGAGAATAGAACAAAAAACTTTCGGTAAATCCAAATGATTAAAGCACTCATGTTATTATATGTCATTTTTTAAATACACACAAGTTTTCATAAATAACCTTATTACTACGACTTCCGATTTTCTGATAATTTTATGTCAAATGTCAATAAAAAAGTTTGGAAAATCCAGAATTGCACGACTCATAATGCTCATATGATGGTGAAAAAATGTAGAAAAAAATTCTCAATCAACAATAGAAAAAATATTTTATAAATTGTACTATGTCATTGTTAAATTAATAAAAAATATTGTATAGTTATTGGGATTAATTTTTTTTAATTGGTAATTGAAAATACTTTTAAAAGAATTATCTGAAAATGACCAGAAATCAACTTTAATATTACTTTAATTTTAAGGTATTTGTACTTAGGTATTATAGTAAAAACTAGCCTTTTTTACCTAGTAATTTTTTTCTCATCAACTTTAATTCGTTTTTAAAAGTTTTTCATCTAGTCATAACCAGTATTTTAATTTATAATTCACAAAAGTACACCTTCAGATCACTCCACAAAATCCAAGACGTATAAGTAAAATTTTATATAAATCCTACGTAGTTTTAGCGAAACAAAATATTGTAATGAAAATCTGTGATAATAAGAAAAAAAACCTTTATTACCTTAGTCAATTGTGTATCAATTTTGGTTTTTGGAGTATTTTATATTTCTACAGCAATCGATATTTTCAACAGGAGTCACTGTAAACAAACAATTTAGTAACATAATATGTATTTAGTAAAATATATTATTACAAGGCAGCTTAAACAATGAAAATTTTGGAATTTCTCATCCGAAAACTCTAATTATAACTAAACAAAACATGATAAAACAAATCAACGCCATGAGCCACTATAACCACATAAATGTAAAAATAGCAATTAATCGATTTAAAAAAATAATAACTTTTACAACAATCATTTATCTTTCTAACAATGTGCTTTTTCATGCGACAAAACGTTGGAATCTTGATTCTTAGGCGCTAGTAGAACATACCTACGCACTTTACGCTTAAGGCACGCAATAGGCCAAAAATAGAGGTAATTTTAGGTTATTTTAATCTATCAAGAATATCCTCTTATGTGTTTGTACAATCACAGCACTTAGGGTGTTAATGAGCTATCACCAGATATCTTTATTTTCAGTTTTGAAGTTGATTTACTATAGAATAATTCAGTTGAAGTTTGTGTGGCTTTATTTTGTACACATTCTTAGCCTTGCGTAGATAGTTCGAGGGTACACTTTTTTATAGAAAAAGGCACACCGTCCACCTGATGGTAAGTAGATGATACGGCCCATATACATCTACATTTATCCTCAATTGTGAATCAAAATGCAGATGCGTTGTCATTCAGAAGACTAATGTAATGTTTCGCTTCCAGTAAAAAAGGTCTCTGGTTCTCTACACTCACCATATGAAACACAGCAGCATTAAGCTTTTATTTTACGTTCGTATTCTATGACAGCGTAGTTCTACTCCAGTTGAGTCGACCCATTGTGCTACTACCATAAGATAGCTGCAGCGTGGCTCTAACACGTAATAACACCTATGACTATATTACGTTTGATAATGCGTGGTGGTTCTTAACAACGTAACTGATGTAAGATAAACGTAGGTCACTCAATAAGTTCTGAGATGCTCGAAATTTAAAAATGGAACGCATACGCGTTACATGTTTCTAAAAAGTAAATTTATTTAAAAATAGAAATTCATAAGCCGATGTTGAATATAAAAAAAAGTTCTATTAATTTTCCTGCAAGGTGAACATTTGCACGCTATGATCTACTATGATTTCAATTTGGTTTAAATGAACAATTAAATTCAGAATAATGGGATTCAGCTCCATCATGTGCAACCATTTTTAGGTGACTTGCTGCATTCAAAAGAGGCAAATTAACCTTAAAGATGACCAAAGAACCGCGGTCCCGCAAACAGCAGCAACGGCAGAAAATGTATGGACTACTGAAATGTTGGTGCGAGAAGACCCACAAATCACATATATACAGACATAGAAAAGATTGTGGGGATTAGTTCGGGGAGCATAAATACCATCCTACATCAATATCTTGGAGTGAGGAAGCTTTGTTGTCGATGGATCCTTCGTTTGCTCCCCGAAAGCGAAAAACAGACTCGTGAGAACCGGAGACCGTTTTACAGGGTATCGGGCGATTCATATTAGTCTCAGGGGATAGATTAGATCGGTATTTTGACTCAACATCGAGGATAGTTGTACATCAGAATGTAGCGTCAGAAACTGTGTGTTAATTTTTCACCTTTATTCTATATAAAAAATTAACACTGCATAACTGAATTCCAAACAATTATAGAATTGGTTAAATAAGCACATGTTTTCAAAAGCCTCGAATTTTCAACGACGATATTTATATATCGGAGGGATAACAATTTATGAGTCGCTCAGAACGTCAAACTAGCACTCAGGCCTGATAACATACTCTCGTGACGTACCACCATGCACATGAATTTTCTTCCACCCATAAACGTAAAACAACCATTAAAATGCCATAAGAATAAAATCAATCTCCACGCTTTCTCTTTAAATGTAAGGAAATCAACATTATGCTGTGTAAGTTATTACTTAAACCGTGGAAAATAATTTCAACGCATGGTTTTGATGTGAAAATCATTATTACTCTACGAGTATGATAAAACAGAAACAGAAGTTTATACTAAATATTGTTTATAAATACTTTTTAAATGTAACTCTCGTGTTTAATTTACCACTGGTTCGGAACATATCTATAACATATCTTTCTAGGAATACCAGCAAGAAACTCCAAAGCAGGATTTCCTTTTTTTAAAAAACAGTTCACAACCATATGTGTTACACAATTAAAAACACAAACAAATCTCATTCCCATGGGTAATTTTCCATCGACTTCCTGCATGTCTTACCAGGTCGTCACTCCATCTAGTGGGGTCGTCGCCCTACACTGCACCTACCGGTACGAGGCTACCACTCGAGAACCTTTTATACACAGTATCAGTTTAGTACACATTTTAACTTAGTTATTTGACAATAACCGGCCAAATTTCCACAGAAGGTTCAGAATAAGTAATATAGGCAAATGATGAAGAAAAATTAATTAAAAGAATTTCAAACATTATTTCCTTTTTATCCTTTAAATTCAAAATGCGTGGTAATTCATTATTTTAACTGATTTCACCGAGCACGCACTTATTCGTGAGGGTTAATCGGTAGGCAAAAACATTGTTGCCCATAAATCACATTCAATTTGGGATAATTTCAAATAAAAGTAGAAACGTCATTCACTCATATTTAAAAAAACGGTCATGACAGTATGGTATTATTTATATATTTTAAATTTTGTAAACTCCCTGCTCTTTGAAAAATAGCCCTGTATAGCAAAACTAATAATACTGTGTTTCTTATGGGTAGTTGCGAGAACCAGAGAGCCGTTTTACCGGTAACGAGCAAATCCATCTTAGTACAGAGGGATGACAACGCATTTGCATTTTGATTCATAATCGAGGATAAATGTTGGTGTCTATAGGGCAAATTATACAATTAACATAAAGCGGAGTATGTTGTGGTCGCTTGAACAAGAAAAAACTATAGCATATCGTCTGGAAAATACTACTTTTAGAGATGAGGTGGCCTATTGTACAAATAATTTATGCCTTTTTAGTGTACATGCTAATTTTTTATGGAAAAAAATAAGGTAGTGTTTACTTTTTTATTTATATTACGATAGAAAAGCAGACTAAATAAGTAATATTACATCCATCCTCGTCTAGCTAGATGGGATAGATTATTACATCTAGTACATCTATACATCACGTACATCTCAATTCATCTCAACGAAGAATTTAAATGCAGATGCGTTGTAACCCCTAAAGAATAAGATGGAATGCCTCATTTTCAGTAAAAAGTGTATACGGTTCTCGAAATTCACCATACGAAACTTATCAGTATTAAGTTAGTAACTAAGTATTCTAAGAGAGAACGTGGTCTTTTCCCGGTCGAGACAACCTATTCGTGCTACAACATTAATAAAGATGGAGCGTTGCTCTACCATACCATGTATTTCCTGTTCTAAATATCATGCTATTCAATGCTCCGTATTTCTTAAGAACACTTAAGAGCACCAAAAAAATCATGTTATCTTTAGTGCAGATGAAACTACGAATTTTATAGAGCGTGTAAACTGTGGAAAAGTCTCACGCTCTACATTGTGGAAAGTTTATGGGGATATAAAATATAGTATCCATTTACTTATTTGATAAAATTTTTGTTTAACGTAGAAGAACTAAGCAGTAAAGCTTCTTAATGTTATGATGGCAAATATTTTAAAATTAATCTGACGTTGTTTATAATAATTTAATTTTTTTTAAAGTTAAATCGACTTCAAGAACAGAAATAATTAGTCAAATTTTATGCAAAATAAGTAATACCCACTTTATAAATACTAAAAACGGACAGAAGCAAGTAGTACCAGTTACTCGACTTCACAGTCAGTAATTCATTTTTGCGGCGATGTATAAACTTGTACAATAAAATCCCTGAAAATATAAAAAATCTTTCCCCCGCCAGTTTTAAAAACTTTACTAAACAAATATCATATAGAAAGGGTTGTTATAATATTAAGGAATATATGGATAGCAATAACCCTTGGGAATGAGGTGGTTGCTACCAAGTTATTTCTAATAAGTTTTGTGTTGTTAATCATTGTGTAACATGTTAAATGCTTGTAAACAGTTTCTTTTTTTTTAAATAAAAATGTCTCGCTGGTTCTCTTACTGATCCTTTCTAGAGTTCCTAACCATATCAAACATGTAAATTAGTTCATAAAAAAATGAAATTTCAACAATAAAGAAGAGATATATGTGGTTAGTTTACTTAGCGTTGTAACTAAGTTTTCAAACTGGAGAGCTAGAGTGGAATTACGTTACATAATATAGGAGTCACGCAGGTGGTACAGTTTCGTGCTTTCGGCCTGCAGTTATAATTAAATTTATATTCAAACATTTTTAAACCAAAAATAATATATATATATATATATATATATATATATATATATATATATATATATATATATATTACATGTAGGAAGTCGATGGATGCAGGTGGCTCAGGACCATGCTTTGTGGCGTTACTTGGGGGAGGCCTATGTTCAGCAGTTGACTTGTGAAGGGCTGTAATGATGATGATGATGATGATATTATATAAAAAAACCTCTTTATTTAAAAGAAGATCCATCGAAATCGGTTCATCGGGTCATTTTGGAAACTATAAACTGCACAGGAAATATATGCCATATGTATGCTTGTCAGATATGTGGATATCTCCAGTAGCACCAGTCACCGAAATGGCCCAACGGATTAGTAACCTTAAGTGACCATATAGCTAAAATAACGGACCAACCGATGATGTAGAAAGGTTCTAGAGTTGCAACCTCGTACCGGTAATCGAAGTGTAGGGCGGCATTCTACTAGATGGAGTAACCACCTGGTGGGATATGCAAGAAGTCGACGGAAGCAGATGGCGCAGGACCGTGCTTTATGGCGTTCCTGAGGGGGCCGTTGTTCAGCAGTGGACTCGCGAAGGGCTGTAATGATGATAATGATGAAGTATGCGTGCGAACACAGTACGTTGTTTTATCTCTGTTATGGGTTGATTAAGATCAGAGGTATCTTTAAATTCCTCTGCTCAACAAAGGCCTCCCTCGTAGTTTTCCTCATAGGGGTTATATATGTCATAGTTTCCACGCTTGGCAAGCGGGCTAACAGCTTCAGAGCTTTATTTTAAATTTAAATCGTTATTAGGAAGACGCTGCTGGCCATCTCTGGATATTTTTCTCTCTGTCGCCTCTTGCGACACCCCGTAATGACAACGGGTAGTAGATATTCTTACTGCCATTACAAGGTACCCGGTTTATATATTCTTAAAAGTTAAAGTTAAATCCTATGTACGTCCTGGACTGGACATAGGCTTATTTTTATATTGCCACTACAAGGTAACCGGTTTATATCTTAATATTTATAAATTACGTGTCACGTTGTTTGTCCGCGATGGACTCCTAAACTACTTAACTGCCTGATCAAGGTATAAGGAACTGCGAGTGAAACCACCGCAATTTTTATCGCAGGCTTACCGTTCGCCCGTTGATCAAGGTCTTTACTTGGATAAAAATCGAAGGATATTTTATTCATTGCATTTTCACTTTTTAAGACACGTACACTCTATCGTATGGAATTACACGTAGACTATATCGTATCGTACTATATGTAGGGAAATTCAAATTTGTATCAAATCAAAATTTTAATTTCCATTGAAGTGATTTTATACATTCTTACCTTCTCGTCTCTCCTCCTCCTCTTACTTTACGAAACTTACTATAAATTCATAACTGCTTATATATAATCGCTGTATGCGAAATTTTTAGAAATAGAATAATACCTATTTCAAACAAAAATGTATTTATATATATTGAAATTTTTTTTAATTAGTTATATTAATGTAAATATTCTCAAAAATCTCATTGAATTTGACCGTTAAGACTTGTTTTAACTTTTTGTATGCTGATAATACTTCATTGATTTTCACAGAAAGAGAAACTTTTTTATTCAGTGTAGATTATATATATAAACGATACTTATTGAAAGTCATTTTTTTTAATTTACTACTGTTCGAAGAAACCTCTTACCTGGGAGAAACCAGCAAGCAACCCATCGGGACTTAAAAAAAAACAGCTTACAATCAACCATGTTACAATCTTACAAATTAGAAGTAGCTTGGTAGCGATGACCCTTCCCAGGGGTTAGTACCATCCGTAAATTCCTTAATATAATATTATATAATAACCCTTTTTATAAAAACTTAGTTTAATAAAGTTTGTGAAATTTCTGCAGGTCAAATTTTGTAAATTTTCTGGGATTTTGTTGTAAAAGCGAACAAATCGCCCCAAGAATGAATCGATGTAGTCGAGTAACTGGTATTAATCGCTTTTGTCTGTTCCTAGTATTTACAAATATTTATCAATTATTTTTGTAGAACTAATTTTATTTTTATAAATATATGGAGAGGTCAAAGTTAATATATTTATTTCTTTAATTTTTGTCTAAGTGACTCTTTAGGATTTAAACCATAGATTTCTCTGATAACCCTCTTCTTTAATACAAATATAATTTCAGTGTTAGTCGCGTGTCCCTATAGCAAAAAACCATACGATATTATGCTATGGAAATAGCTAAAGTAATATAGTCTAGCCGTTTTAATAATAGTAAGACTTCTAATTTTTTTTACATCATATGCTGCAGAATCAAGTCGGCTTGCTAGTTTTGATATATTGAAGCTTTGCGTGATTTAACGCGTAAAATCTAACGTGATTCCAAGAAAAATGGCGGTATCAACAAGATTCAGCTCCACCCTATTAAAAATTAAACTAGTACTAACATGCTTGACATTCAGTGTGATGAATTTCATATATTTAATTTTAGTGTCGTTAAATGAAAATTATTAACATTAAACCAATTTACTAGTCCAGGCACTTTTTTGTAATGTTTTTCTTACATTTATCACACTTCTTGACAACCATTTTATTTATTTATATATTTCACAATTTATGTACACACAAGTTAGGGAGAGGACACATCATAATAAAAAGTTTGTACAAAGGCTCTACTTATCTGACAATGAAATTTCTTCCAGTAGGCCAGTTTCAAACACATGTGATTACTAAATGATTATAGGGTGTGCACTTTGTTATTTTTCAACACATATGGGTATAAGTTAAATATATACGTCAGCTCAAATACTTATGATTAAATATATAAACATATATACACACACATATACATACATATATATATATATACATGCATATATTTGTAACAGTATAGTACATATCAAAGATTTGAGACTTACACAGAAGACAGCGATAAATAATGTTCTTTCACTCGTTTTTTGAACAATGTGAGGTCAAGAAAACAACATTAAAAGAACATTTTAATTTAAAAAAAACAACATTTTATAAAACTTTTATCGCTAATCTCGCGCGTCTCTTCGTTATACGAAGAATTGAAAAATGTGTACGTTCACAACATTTATTTTTCGTAGTTTTTCAAATAGCAATTAGTTTTATTCATATTTTAAGTGTATCTTGTTTAAAATCGAAGCATAAGTTCACTAATGCTTCAGGCTCAAAGCACTACGTAGGGACTTAAAGACTAGCGACTATAACGATCAGGGCAGCAAAGAGTTTTAATCCTTTACTGTGCTCATCAAAGCAGAAATGACGCGAGAGAAAATAATTATTTAGTTAAGGTGTTAACTATATATTTTGATTTGGATTCATAAAGCAGTCGCTTAGTATTGCGTAGTGGCACTGAGGAACGTGGGTTCAATTCGCGCACGGTTCGGGTATTAAGGCATTTGAAAAGCTCTAGAATCTCTAGCGCTATCTGATTCAAATTCGGTATATATTAGTTATCAATCAAAAACAAATTCTCGAAATATCTCCCTGTTCTCTCTTATACAAACCACACTTTTTTGTGTATATTAGGGGCTGTCTGCAACCGTTAGATAAAAGATGACTTCCTTAACAATACATTACAAACAAACGATTTGTATATGTTTTTTTTATTATGTGCGAGCAGCTATGCAGGTCTATGTAAAGAGACCAATATCACTGCGACCTAGAAGATCTATTGTGATCGCTGCTATGGCTATAGTTCACTGCTAAGCCCTACGTCTTCAATGAATCGAAGGAGTTGCTTAGCCGTGAGCAATTTCACTTCTTTTTGTATATGTTATACTAGCTATTATATGCGGTTCCGCTAGCATTTAATGAGCAAAGTTTAATTAAGTGCCATGCATAAATTATTAAAAGTATATGAAGCATATGCATATGCATAATCAAATTACATACATGTATGTTTATGTATGAAGCATATGCAGTGTGCCATGGACATAAAATGTGAAAAAGAGCGAATACATGGTGTTCAAGGCAGGAGTCAAATCCCGACCAATGAAAAATGAAATCTTCACACTCAACAACTCACCTCTAAAGCAAGTCTCACATTTTAAGTATCTGGGTCATCACTTAGTCACTGGGGATCTGCGTGACAATATGGATATCGAATGGGAATGCGGTGCGCCGTCCACCCGGTTTAATATGGTGGCCCGAAGGTTTGCTCCTTACAGTAGGCAGGTAAAGATTACTATATGCAAAACCTACTGACAGTCTTTTTTACATTGGCAACCTATGAGATAATTATACGCAGAGAGGGTGTACAGCGCGTTGCGTGTATACTGGACAATAATGGGTTAAGGATACTGATGGGGCTGCCGCGCTTTTGCAGTGGGTCAGGAATGTTTTCTGAAATGCACACTGATACTTTCTTATTAGAAAGTGTGTTGCATTGATACTGAAGCGTTTGCGGGGCAGCTTCAATAGCATTCTCAACACAATGGCAGATAGCTAGGACTCGTCACTGATTGAGCACTGGATACGGCTACATGCTACGTTATAAGACAACGATAACCTCGTAGTGGCTGATCTCAAACATCTCCATCTATATTTGTGATTATTTCTTTTAATTAAATTGATTACTTACACTAAAATTTATATTTCACTTCAATTTTACTAACATTATTGTACTGGTTTTCTATTATTTATTAATTATAAACCGTCGATTTTTTATCGCACCATGGATGGCAAACCTTAATTTAAAACCTTAAAATAAAAATATAGCCTGTCATATTTCGGTTTGTTATTTATAATAATGCCAAGTTTCATCAACATCTCTTCAGTAGAGTTTTTACGGGATTGAGCCATAAACATTCAAACATCCAAACAAACTTTCACAATTGAGTATAAATAGGATTTAATCCTATGAATATTTTATCTGATGTTTTAAGTATCAGCCCTTAAATATTATTTACTTCAGATAAAAAAGAGTATGCGTTAAATTTAGGTTATATATTGAGAATTGTCATCATCATTATCATCTTAACAGACACAAGTTCATTGCTGAACTGCCTCCCCGATGTGGTTGCTATTTTTTATGGAATATGGGTGACAAACGAGCACACAGCCCTGATTTTAAGTAGGTCTCGTGGCCCATACACATCTACATTTATCCTCGATCAAAATTATTGTCACCCCTGAGGGACTAAGATGGAATGCCTCGTTCCCAGTAAAATGGGTCTCCGTTTCTCTACACTCACTATATAAAACAAAGCAGCATGAAGCTGCTATTTTACGCTGGTATTCTGTGAGAGTGTGGTCCTTCCCAGGTCGAGCCGACCCAATCATACGATAACCATAATATAGCTGCAGCGTGGCTCTACCGTATGATGTATTTAAAAAGTAAAGTTACACAGATTGGCCCTGGCCTCATCTGACTTCTAAGAGGGTTTTAGCATATCCTCAGACAAGCAGGTTTCCACGCGATGTTTTCCTTTACCGCGGAGTACGTGGTAAACCAGCACTTAAAATTACATAGGATTTTACAATTTTACAGTTTTATTGGTGCTAGCGGTAATCAAACCCGGGTATGCTCGCGTACTGTGAAATTTAAGGCGAGCGAATAAATAAAAACTTAACTTATTTCTAAATTAATAACTCGAAGTTCATCCCGACAACAGTGTCTCGTATTAATTGCTCTTTGTGAGAATCGGTGTTGCATTAACTTGGATATAACTAGTGTAAACTCAAGTTACTGAAGATTGCTTACTCCCAGAGGAGAAAGTTTATAAAGTTAATTTATACGTACCAACATTTTAGCTGTAATCAAAATAAGTAGGAGTTGCTCAATTCGACTGTAATTTTTTTGTATATATGCTATACGATTGTCGTCAATTTTAATAATGAATTGACGCCTACTCTGATTCATTTTTTATTAAATATATTATATTGAATAAAACTATATTTCACGGATTTTATCGCGTTAAATTCACTATTTTTTAATTGCTGACGTTATATTTAAAGAAAAATTTTCTTACTTTTTAATTTTAAAAATACAAAAGTAAATTCTTAGCACCGACTTTAGAACGTAAAGCTATCATTTTATTTTCTTTGTAGTTGTTAGAACTTTTACTTACTATTATAAGTTATTTTTTTATTTAATATCGAATACTCCTGACAGTGGCAATGTTAATGAGTATTTTAATTTTAGTAGAAGAAACAATGGTTATGTAATATGATTGTCTTTTTTTGCTCTGGATAGCTAAGTGGCCAAATTATTTTAAAGGCTCTCTCGTGGATGCCTCAATCATAATTATTGTTTTCGGTCAGTATATCAATACAAAATACAAAATTTTAAAATGGGGGAGGTTTAAGTGCACGTACTCGTATGTAGTGGTAATGAAGGAACTATAATTGAATTGTGCTAAGCACTCGCTGTTAATTGCATTATTATTATAAAACTCGAAAAACGTTTTGTTTAAAGTTTCAAAATTCGTGAAAACTCATATTATATTTCAATTCCATTCTTATCACCTATGTTAATATATTTGAGAAATTTTCTTTACATTTTGAGCACACTTTTTCAAATTTTGTGTATGTAAAGGATCTTCATCTATGGGCACTTTAGTTGCATTTCTTTATTGTATTTATCATTTAAAAAACAAATGAAGTGGTTTTGTAGCCATCAATTCAGGTTTATAATGTAAGAAACATGATAATGTCTAGAGGAAAATAACTTGTTCGCAGAATATGTGGAAAGAAGATATTTACAAGCAATTAGATGGTGTTGCGATGAGCTCACCTATATCTCCCGATGTCACCGTTGTATTCACGGAAGATTTTGAGGAGAAAGCTCTCCTAACTACACCTGTAACTCCAAGGTTTTACAAACGGTACTTAGACGATACTTTCATAATTTTACCATCAGACAAAGTAATTGCATTTTTAGAACATCTTAATTCCTTAACCTCTAAAATAATTTAGAGGCAAATGATTCCTTAGCTTTCCTAGATGTGTTAGTCATCCGAAATCCTAACAACACCATAGGTCACACTGTGTATAGGAAAACGACCCGTACAAACCGATATTTAAAAAACGAATCTCACTATCATCATTCATAGTTAGCTACCGTGGGTAAATCTTTGTTTCAGAGAGCACGAGATATCTGTGACAGCAAACATGTGGCCGCCGAGCTTCAGTACTTTGAGCAGGTTCTGCACGACAACAAGCTTCGGGTCCAGTGCCTACATCTCAGGGACCTAGTGAATTCGTCCATAGTTGAGCGTGTGCCTGCTGAACTACCATATGTCAAGGACACCCTTGACATATGGTAGTTCAGTATTAAGAGAACATTGGCTACATCTTAAAGCGAGCTTTTATTAGACTATTCTACAGGCCGCTGAAGAAAAATAGTCAGTTCTTAACATCCGTAGTGTCATATTTGGCTAAAAGATGCAGGAGTGTACAAGCGTGATTGTGAATGTGTTCTCTCAGATATAGAGCCAACAAAACGATCAATTAAAACCCACGTAAAAGAACATATAGCCGACGTAAAGCATCAACGTTTATGATCATATCCTATATATTTGACAGACCACAAATTCTCGCGAAACATCGATTCCTACCAAAGATGGTACGTGAGTATACTGAAACTAAAAAACATCTTTATTTCAACAGAGAAGGAGGCTGGATACTTACACCTGCTTGGGATCCTGTAATTAATAAAATTAAAACGAAAAACAAGCATAACACTGCAAGAATTTAAGACATAGTAAGTTCATTTTGCGTATATTGGACCATTAATAACAATTAAAAAGTTGAAGGCATCCCTATGTCCCCCGCGACCATGGATGCTGGAAAGCACTCGATACGTCGATAATTTAAAATCAAACAAATTATTATTTAAAATAGTTTTAAAACAATCAGAGCAATGTTCTTTAAAAGGTTGTGAAAATTACCATAATGTAGCGACGCTGAGTACAATGCTGCAAACTTTTTTTATTTTTTATATTTTATATTTTATCAAAAGTAGTTTTTGGAAATTTTTCAAAATTTCAGCTCGATCGGTTGATACTAATTGCTTTGGAATTCAGTTGCAAGATTTGTCCTTAATGAACTTACATTGCAAGTTCAGTAAGAGGTTTTAAAACAGTTGAAAGGAATTATTTCATTTTACATACAGACAGACAAAATACTATAAATATATTTCTGGAGTATATAAACAAATTATACAAAGTTAATACATCCAAACTGGCAAAGACCTATACACTACTACATCAACGGTTAACAATTATATTAATAACTCATAGTAATCACAATGCCTGCCGCACTAACAAAGTACATTTTAGCTTTATTTTACCCTACGAAATATAAAATCAAATTCACAAAGAAACGTGCAACCGAGACTGAGTGATACTTATTCAGCTTTGCACGTATTATTTCGATGTCACGTAAAGCTGTTTTAGTACCTTGTCCTAGTTTGTGAATATTTAAGCAATATCATTTTCTATAAAACCAGATTTATTATTTTTCTAAGATTTTAAAGATTTAATTTTAGGTCTGAGGTAAGTAAAAACACTGATTATGATAAAATGGATATTAATGTATTTATTAATGGATTGTTAATGGAAATTATATGGATATTTTTCAACACACACAGCCAATTTATTATCACGTCGTTCGCAATCGCTAAGCTTCTTCAGCTAAGTTCTTTAAAATCGCAGATGTTGTTCACTATTTTGTTTACTTGATAGAAAACACTAACTGTTACAGATATTTAAACATAAAGACTGATTTCCCAAATATCGTTGTAAATTCTATTGGAATGACAAACTTCGGAAACACTAACGCACAACGTGATTTAACAAGCAACTAACCATCATAATAATTCAATATTTTAAGTTACTACATAAAGAAAGGATTTACATCTTGTGCAACTCAGAACATACGTTTGAGTTTCTGTTTGCTGTACTCAAAGTTCCTTTAAACATACTGTAAACGAAAAAAGAATCGCCCTCTTGTTGCCTCCAGCGCAACCAGTCGCAAATAATGTTTTAGACTACTCAATGGTTACGAGAATCGAAGAGTAATAGCTTGCAATAAACTACACCCAGCTGCGGAGTGATCGACTAATCAGTTTTATTATATAAGCCAGTGTCAAGGTCAGATGTCACATTATCAATAATAACATAAAATAAAAGTATATTCTCGTATTTCAAAAGTCTAAGAATCAGCGACAAGGATAGTGCCTTCTTATACTTCGATCTTCCATCTGCCTGCTAAGCATGTCCATACCCTGTGTTTAGTGGCAAATTTTTACATGCTCAAGAAAAATATCGTATACCAATATTACGTACTAGCGTGTCTTACGTACCCGTAACATATCTATATTGTCAACTGTTTTGTCTTATTTTGTTTTGCAGAAGATGGCCCCATAAAGTAGAGAAAAATTTGAATAAATAAATATATCCACCTTGGCGTCTCTATATATTTACGAAAATTTAATGTACCTTCAGAAAAACTAAAGTAGTTTTAATAAAAAAGTGATATACTCTCTGTAAACATTAGGAACAAAAACAAGCTAGTGATACCAGTTTCTCGACTCCACAAAGTCGGTAATTCATTCATGGGGCAATGTTTAACACCAAAGTCCCAGAAATATACAAGGTCAGGTATTACCAAGTTTATATATTTTACGAAACAAAACCGTATAAAAAGGGTTATTATAATATAAATTAATACGAGGTTGATAATAGCCACTGGGAATAAGGTGGTCGATTCCAAGCTTTTTCTAAGATACATTTTATATATAGTACGTACAAGCTCTCATTTTGTATAATTTACGTTTTTTTTTTAAATTCCTGCTGGGTTTCCCGCAGGTTCTTCACTGAACATAGGTTTCTTCGAACCAATGGCGACAGTAAAAAAATAAATTTCAATAAGAATTAAATTATGAAATTATAATTGAAAATCATGTAAAAATTGTTCTATTCTATTATAATATTATTCTTCATTTTTAGAGTTCCGTGCCAAAAGGATAAAATGTAGATCTATTAATTTTACTCTGTTTACCTGTCTATCCTTCCATCCAAACTTATGTATCGAACTTAATGAATGAAATACAGATCGGAGATATGGATATTTTTTGGAATGTTTATTCAAAATTAAATAAGCAATTCGATCAAATTATTTTTAAGGAGAAGCCGAAAATTGTTTTGTTACCCATGTAGCATATGGAATGGGACAAGATATAGACAATGTTTTTTGTCTACAGCTACAGCTTATTGAGTAGAGTACAAATATATGTGTGTATATATATATATATATATATATATATATATATATATATATATATATATATATATATATATCATCATCATCATCATCATCATTGCAGCCTTTCACAAGTCCACTGCTGAACATAGGCCTCCCCCAAGTAATGCCACAAAGCACGGTCCTGAGCCACCTGCATCCATCGACTTCCTGCATGTCTTACCAGGTCGTCACTCCATCTAGTGGGGGGTCGCCCTACACTACGCCTACCGGTACGAGGCTGCCACTCGAGAACCTTTCTTCCCCATCGGTTATCGGTTCTTCGAGCTATATGGCCGGCCCATTGCCACTTCAGCTTACTAATCCGTTGGGTTATGTCGGTCACTCTGGTTTTACTGCGGATATCCTCATTTCTGAGTCTATCACGCAGAGAAACTCCGAGCATAGCCCTCTCCATAGCTCGCTGAGCGACCTTAAGCGTCCTCATACGGCCAGCAGTGAAGGACCACGTCTCAGATCCATAAGTCATCACTGGCAACACGCACTAGTTGTACAATCTAGTTTTTAGAGATTGAGGTATACCTGACGAAAAGATATGTCGTAATTTCCCGAACGCTGCCCAGCCGAGTTGAATCCGTCGATTGACCTCTCGGTCGAAGTTGGACTTACCTAGTCGGACTATTTGTCCCAGGTAAACGTACTCGTCAACAACTTCGAGCATAGTGCTCCCAACAACTACCGGCATAGGTGTGACATGGACATTGAACATGATCTTTGTTTTGTCCATGTTCATCTTAAGACCTATCCGTTGGGAGGCACTATTGAGGTCATTGAGCATAGTGCTTAAGTCCTCCAGCGATTCTGCCATAAGGACTATATCGTCGGCAAATCGAAGGTGAGTGATGTACTCGCCATTGATGTCAATACCGTATCCTTTCCAGTCCAGTAGCTTGAAAACGTCTTCCAATGCAGCGGTGAAGAGTTTCGGGGATATAACGTCACCCTGTCTTACACCTCTCTGCAGTTGGATAGGTTTCGAGCTCTGGTTCTGTACTCGGATAGCCATCGTAGCCCTACTGTACAAACACTTCAGCACTTCGATATACCGACAGTCAACTTGGCACCGCTGAAGGGACTGTAGCACCGCCCAAATTTCGACGGAATCAAAGGCTTTCTCATAGTCCACATACGCCAGGCAAAGTGGCAGATTGTACTCTTCAGTCTTCTGTACAATCTGCCGCAGGGTATTTATGTGGTCTATGGTACTGAAGCCTTTTCGGAAACCGGCTTGTTCGGGAGGCTGGAAGTCGTCAAGTCTGCGTGCGAGACGGTTCGTAATGACTCTCGAAAACAGCACGTAGACGCGGCTCAGAAGGGAAATCGGTCTGTAGTTCTTTAAGAGAGCGTTGTCGCCTTTCTTAAAGAACAAGACCACCGCACTTCTGCTCCACGCCTCTGGAGTAGTGCCACCATGGAGGACGGAATTGAAGAGCTTCTGAAGGACTACAAGTACCGGTGTTCCACCCGCTTTCAGAAGCTCCGCTGTAATTCCATCCTCGCCTGGGGCCCTGCCGTTTTTAAGGTGCTGGAGAGCCATTCTAATCTCGCTTAGACTGACGTCCGGGATATCATCGGAATAGTGTCGGATAAGACTAGCTCTTGGATCGTTACTCACACTTGCGTGTGGCTCCAACGATGATGTGTACAGCTGCCCATAGAACCTCTCAATCTCACTCAAAATCTCAGGTGTCCCGGAAACGATGTTGCCACACTCAGTCTTCAGCTTTGACAGTTGGCTCTTTCTGGCAGACAGATCTCTGGCAAAGACTTTGGAGCCCTGATTCCGCTCGATCGCTTCTTTAATACGAGAAGTATTAAAGTTGCGTAAGTCTCGCCGCATGCATTTGGAGATCTGTCTGTTCAGTTGCCTGTATGCTGTCAAATCTGTTGACGATTGCAGCCTCATCTCCCGTCTAACAGCCATGAGATTAAGAGTGTGATCGGAGAGTTTTTGTGTTCTTCTGCGGCGGGTCTTGCAGAACTTAGCTCCGACCGCATGGACAGTTTTCACGAGCTTGTCGTTCATATCGTCCACTGCATTGCAATCTTCTAGGCACTGGAAGCGGTTACGTAACTCGAGCTGAAAGGTTTCGGGATTCTGGATTAGAGCACGAGGGGGACGGAGCGTTGACTTCATTAGACGAGACCTCTCCAACTTAACGTTTAGGTTCAGTGTGCCTCTAACCATTCGGTGATCGCTGCCAGTTTTCACCCTTGCGATCACTGAGACATCACTGAACAGTTGGCGTCTGGTCGTCATAATGAAGTCAATCTCATTTTTTGTCGAACCGTCGGGGCTCGACCAGGTCCACTTCCTGTGGGTCCGCTTCTGGAAGAAAGAGTTCATCATAAAGAGTCCCTCTTTCTCCATAAAGTCGGCCAGCTGCTGGCCCCTTCGGTTCCGTTGCCCTACTCCAAATTTCCCTACCTTCAGCTCACCACTTTCTCTTGTGCCTAGTTTTGCGTTGAAGTCTCCCATCAACACCGTGTAGTGGGTTTTGGAGGAATGTATGGCTCTGGAAATATCCTCATACATTTCCTCCACCTCCTCATCGGGGTGTGCCGAGGTTGGTGCGTAAACCTGAATGACCTTCAGCGAATACCGTTTGGTGATTCTGAGTATCAGGTACGCGACCCTCGTCGACACACTCCCAATCTTTACAACGTTGTTGACGAGAGACTTGTGGACGATAAATCCGACACCTCCTTGGGACAGATGGTCGCCCTCCCGGTGATAGAACAAGTTGCCGGACTCGAGGATTGCCGTGTCCTCCCCCTCTCTTCGGACCTCGGATAATCCAATAATATGCCAGCGCAACTTGTCTACCTCTTCTTCCAGCTCCAGTATCTTCTCGTCAGTCCTCAGGGTGCGTGCGTTATATGTTGCCAGGTCGAGTCGTCGTAGGTGGCAACCGAACCTCCACCGGAGATTCTTAGCACCCCCTGCCCCGCCGTTACCATGGTCGCCACCGTAGCCAGGAATAGCGGGGCCGCCGGGGACTGGGGGCCGTCTTTTTGTGTATTTGTTCATTGGGGGGTATTTGCCGTAGTTGCCACGCTTGGCGAGCGGGTTGGCAACCGCAGTTTTTTATTACGTCACAGTTGTTATCAGGAAGATGCTGCTGCCCATCTCCTGTCTGTCTCCCTCTGTCGCCTCTTACGACACCCACGGGAAGATATGGGGTAGTGGATATTCTTAACCGCCACTACACGGCAATATATATATATATTTATTATATATATATATTTATATATATATATATATATATATATAAATATATATATATATACCGGCATATATATACCGGTATATATATATATATATATATATATATATATATATATATACACATATATTTGTACTCTACTCAATAAGCTGTAGCTGTAGACAAAAAACATTGTCTATATCTTGTCCCATTCCATATGCTACATGGGTAACAAAACAATTTTCGGCTTCTCCTTAAAAATAATTTGATCGAATTGCTTATTTAATTTTGAATAAACAATCCAAAAAATATCCATATCTCCGATCTGTATTTCATTCATTAAGTTCGATACATAAGTTTGGATGGAAGGATAGACAGGTAAACAGAGTAAAATTAATAGATCTACATTTTATCCTTTTGGCACGGAACTCTAAAAATGAAGAATAATATTATAATAGAATAGAACAATTTTTACATGATTTTCAATTATAATTTCATAATTTAATTCTTATTGAAATTTATTTTTTTACTGTCGCCATTGGTTCGAAGAAACCTATGTTCAGTGAAGAACCTGCGGGAAACCCAGCAGGAATTTAAAAAAAAAACGTAAATTATACAAAATGAGAGCTTGTACGTACTATATATAAAATGTATCTTAGAAAAAGCTTGGAATCGACCACCTTATTCCCAGTGGCTATTATCAACCTCGTATTAATTTATATTATAATAACCCTTTTTATACGGTTTTGTTTCGTAAAATATATAAACTTGGTAATACCTGACCTTGTATATTTCTGGGACTTTGGTGTTAAACATTGCCCCATGAATGAATTACCGACTTTGTGGAGTCGAGAAACTGGTATCACTAGCTTGTTTTTGTTCCTAATGTTTACAGAGAGTATATCACTTTTTTATTAAAACTACTTTAGTTTTTCTGAAGGTACATTAAATTTTCGTAAATATATAGAGACGCCAAGGTGGATATATTTATTTATTCAAATTTTTCTCTACTTTATGGGGCCATCTTCTGCAAAACAAAATAAGACAAAACAGTTGACAATATAGATATGTTACGGGTACGTAAGACACGCTAGTACGTAATATTGGTATACGATATTTTTCTTGAGCATGTAAAAATTTGCCACTAAACACAGGGTATGGACATGCTTAGCAGGCAGATGGAAGATCGAAGTATAAGAAGGCACTATCCTTGTCGCTGATTCTTAGACTTTTGAAATACGAGAATATACTTTTATTTTATGTTATTATTGATAATGTGACATCTGACCTTGACACTGGCTTATATAATAAAACTGATTAGTCGATCACTCCGCAGCTGGGTGTAGTTTATTGCAAGCTATTACTCTTCGATTCTCGTAACCATTGAGTAGTCTAAAACATTATTTGCGACTGGTTGCGCTGGAGGCAACAAGAGGGCGATTCTTTTTTCGTTTACAGTATGTTTAAAGGAACTTTGAGTACAGCAAACAGAAACTCAAACGTATGTTCTGAGTTGCACAAGATGTAAATCCTTTCTTTATGTAGTAACTTAAAATATTGAATTATTATGATGGTTAGTTGCTTGTTAAATCACGTTGTGCGTTA
Organism: Parnassius smintheus behrii; assembly: GCA_036936625.1. Lineage (NCBI taxonomy): Eukaryota > Metazoa > Arthropoda > Insecta > Lepidoptera > Papilionidae > Parnassius > Parnassius smintheus. The sequence continues at coordinate 8,228,127 of JAUPFT010000021.1, read as the reverse complement.
GTGTTTCCGAAGTTTGTCATTCCAATAGAATTTACAACGATATTTGGGAAATCAGTCTTTATGTTTAAATATCTGTAACAGTTAGTGTTTTCTATCAAGTAAACAAAATAGTGAACAACATCTGCGATTTTAAAGAACTTAGCTGAAGAAGCTTAGCGATTGCGAACGACGTGATAATAAACTGGCTGTGTGTGTTGAAAAATATCCATGTAATTTCCATTAACAATCCATTAATAAATACATTAATATCCATTTTATCATAATCAGTGTTTTTACTTACCTCAGACCTAAAATTAAATCTTTAAAATCTTAGAAAAATAATAAATCTGGTTTTATAGAAAATGATATTGCTTAAATATTCACAAACTAGGACAAGGTACTGAAACAGCTTTACGTGACATCGAAATAATACGTGCAAAGCTGAATAAGTATCACTCAGTCTCGGTTGCACGTTTCTTTGTGAATTTGATTTTATATTGCGGCAGGCATTGTGATTACTATGAGTTATTAATATAATTGTTAACCGTTGATGTAGTAGTGTATAGGTCTTTGCCAGTTTGGATGTATTAACTTTGTATAATTTGTTTATATACTCCAGAAATATATTTATAGTATTTTGTCTGTCTGTATGTAAAATGAAATAATTCCTTTCAACTGTTTTAAAACCTCTTATTGAACTTGCAATGTAAGTTCATTAAGGACAAATCTTGCAACTGAATTCCAAAGCAATTAGTATCAACCGATCGAGCTGAAATTTTGAAAAATTTCCAAAAACTACTTTTGATAAAATATAAAATATAAAAAATAAAAAAAGTTTGCAGCATTGTACTCAGCGTCGCTACATTATGGTAATTTTCACAACCTTTTAAAGAACATTGCTCTGATTGTTTTAAAACTATTTTAAATAATAATTTGTTTGATTTTAAATTATCGACGTATCGAGTGCTTTCCAGCATCCATGGTCGCGGGGGACATAGGGATGCCTTCAACTTTTTAATTGTTATTAATGGTCCAATATACGCAAAATGAACTTACTATGTCTTAAATTCTTGCAGTGTTATGCTTGTTTTTCGTTTTAATTTTATTAATTACAGGATCCCAAGCAGGTGTAAGTATCCAGCCTCCTTCTCTGTTGAAATAAAGATGTTTTTTAGTTTCAGTATACTCACGTACCATCTTTGGTAGGAATCGATGTTTCGCGAGAATTTGTGGTCTGTCAAATATCTAGGATATGATCATAAACGTTGAGTTGAGTTGAGAAGCCGAAAATTGTTTTGTTACCCATGTAGCATATGGAATGGGACAAGATATAGACAATGTTTTTTGTCTACAGCTACAGCTTATTGAGTAGAGTACAAATATATGTGTATATATATATATATATATATATATATATATATATATATATATATATATATATATATATATACCGGAATAACAACGTTGGGATTTAAACAGAAACAGAAACTTTTTTATTCAATGTAGATTATAAAGAAAAGTTATTAAAAACCAATTTTTTCCTTTACCACTGGTTTGCAAAAAAAACCTCTGTCCTGGGAAGAACCAGCAAGAAACCCAGTGGGGCAATTTTTTTTTCAAATAATAGCTTACCATCATGTTTACAATAATAAATAACACAAGACAAATTAGAAATAGCTTGGTAGCGATCTACCTTCGCAGGGGTTATTATCATCCATAAATTCCTTAATATTATAATAACCCTTTTTATACAAAAATACTTTAATGAAATTTTTGAACTTTGCGTATGACAAATTTTGTATATTTTGTATATTTTCTTTCTTTCTTCGCAAGTTCTTTGTGGGGTTTCTTGTACAATACCTTGGAACCTTGAAAAATATTTCTAAACCAACCCAGGTAATGAGTTTTTTAGTGATTACCTTGTATAAATTTTGTAAAAAATCGTTTTATTATAAAATTTACTTCTGGATTTACATAGAAATAATTATCTTCGTTGGAAAACAATACTATAAAACAATTACATAATTAATCGTCAACTTATTAAAGTTAACAAAGGGGAGGTAGTTATGTAAACAAGGCGAACAAAACCCGCGTAGCCCTTGTTGTTTGCGTTTCCTAATCGAAACGACAAGAATGAATAGTTCCACAATGTTCCCTTAACGTGATTCAACGTTCGTTAATCGGTTATTTTGAGAAAATTTGAACAATAGAAGTATAAAGTTACGAAGTTTAGGATAAACTTACATCATTAATAATCATTTAATAGGAATGAAATTAAAAATAGAGGAAGAGAGAAGACGTAATATATATTTCAAATTCATTTATAATAAATAATTTATTCGATTGCAGCAACGAAAAGCCCACCTTAGTAGGTGTAGTAGTAATATTTTTTATATAATCAGGGTGCCATACGAGTACATCAAATCAAATCGCTTATTAGCAATCCAAGTATACATATAATTGGTCTTAATTTAAAAATGTGCTTACAACTTATACGCCCTTTTCAGGCACTGTAAATTTGACGAGCACATTGCTTATACATAAAATATAAAATATACTCAGAACCTAGATAAATATAGAATACATAATAGTGTTATTTTTTGTTATCTTAATAATCCTTTCCTCTTCCCCTCGGACCTCGTCTACGAGTAGTCGTCTGTAAACCCTTACATTAATTAATTAAAATCATTAAATTGAAATTGAATAAAATAAATACTCAAGTAATAAATAGGAGTGCATAAAACTAAGAAACCTACACATAACGTCTACGCGTGCGCTCCTGGTACATTGAGAATCAACACGCCTAATCTCCGTTCACAAGCGCAAAATTGGAAGGTACGATTTTTCATTTTTGTTGCTCAGGGAAACTATTGTTTTCTTCACAAAACAGTCATTGAATTTATGATACCCTGGTACATCTGATAGCCGGAAGAAATATAGCAGCAAATTGAGGCGCCTGTCACTTTATAAGACTGAGTATTTTCTTCAATTGTTCTGATATCGCTTTCGGATTATGCTACCCTGGTGTTGAGCAAATAGTACAAACAACAGTTACTCCTGAAACTATATCCTCTGGGTTTTTATAAACTTTCTATTGTTTTCTTATGCCCTAGTACAATATTAAACGATAGGCATTTTTGAAAAGTAGCCTTGTGGCATACCAAGTTATACAGATCTAATAAAATGCCTCTTAAACGCAGTCCCCCACCTAAGAAAGCAACTGCAACAACTTCTATTCCTCAAGTTAATCCCTATATGGATAAATTCGTTTCGGATTCACGCATAAACGAGCTTACTAATAGCACACAATCGAGCTATATCACACAGAGATTTAAACGAGGAAGGGAAGATGACATAACTTCTGAACTGAATGATTTTAAAGAGGAAATAAAAAATTTGTTTTCATCGTTTATAACTACGCAACAGTTAGAATTTCAAGCTATCGCCAGTAAAATAAAGGAAATTCAGCAATCGAATTATAATATTGATAATTCTATCGCTATCCTGACTAGCCAAAACAAGGAGTACAAAAAGAAAATAGATCAAATGGAGATCCAAGCCAAAAAAGACCGAGAATACATAACCTTACTAGAAGAGAAAGTCGAAGAAATACAAAGAGACAATCGGAAAACTAAAATTGAAATAAAAAATGTACCAATTATAAACAGTGAAACAAAGGAAGATCTAATAAGCATGGTTCAACACTTGTCCAAACACATCGACTGTAAGATCGATAAATCCGATACAAAGGATATATACAGAGTGCGTACAAAAACCCGAAAAAATGAAAATACTAAAAACCTTCCCGTTGTAGTAGAACTGGGATCCACTATTTTGAAACGCGATGTACTGAGGATGTCGAAATCATTTAATATTAAAAACAAGTATAAACTTCAAGCAAAACACCTCGGATTTACGACAAAAGAAGATACACCCGTTTTTGTTTCCGAACAACTAACTCCCAAAAGCGCTAGACTTTTTTATAGCCAGAGATCTCGCAAAATCAAAGACCTTTAAGTATTGCTGGACGTCCTTTGGTCGAGTCCATGTGAGAAAGGACGAGAATTCTCCAGTTATTGTAATAAGAAACGAGTCACAAATACACCATCTTCTACAAGAAAGCTCACAGGCATGACTCAATGGTTTCATCCAATTCTTGTCATCTTCATTAATATTATTAGTGATAAGTTACAACGTATTATTTAAGTATATTGTCCTAACTGTAGGTACTAATATCTGTGTGGCAATTCTGTCTATTATAATTTATACTTCAATTACTGACAAAAAACCTCCTACGCTATCTTCACTCACACTCATATATAACACACTTTTGAATCATACAATACACTCACACACAGCTCATACTCACGCAATCATCACCCATTTACATGTTGATTCTTATTTACAAACATTAACTCTAAGGTTGTTCGTTCCTGTTTATTTCAGACCTTTCTAGAATAAATACCATTACAGCATTACACTCAAAACAAACCTTTTGGCTAAAGCATCTATACAGTATCACTTATTTTCTCACACACCTATTGATACTAAATCGGCAAAGTACTTTATTTATTTTTATTCCAAACATGGTTATAGCTAACTCTTTAAGCACAATAACGGACTTGGATCAAGTTGATATAGCTAACCATATAAGTTGCGATATACAGGACCTAACAAAGTGCATTAGTATTGGTAAAACGGATCTTACCATATTATGTCAAAACATTAGAAGTATTTATCGTTACATTGATAACCTCCAAGCTACCCTATCACTTCTCAAATTTGAAGTGGACGTCTTAGTGTTAACAGAATGCAAATTAGATAAATCAAAGCCAATTACACAGATCCCTAATTATACTGCTTTAGAAACAACGTACAACATTAACCAGAATGATGGTGTAGTGATTTATGCTAAATCTCACCTAAATCCTGAATTTATGGAAATTAAACTCAAACATGCCTCTTGCATACAACTAAGAATTCTCGATCTGACGATATTGGGCATTTATCGTTCACCTTCGAACTCAAACGCATCTGAATTCATTGACTCCTTGAGTGCACACCTTGGAAACATAAAATCTTATCGTGACATAGTCATCTCTTTAGACATCAACATCAACCTCATTCAGTGCACGAACGAACAAACTCTAATCTATCTAAATACACTAGCTAGTCACGGCCTACTTGCTGGTCACAAACTGCCCACGAGAGAATCCAGCTGCCTTGACCACTTCATGGTAAAATTAAACAAAATAAAATTTTCCGCAAATATCGCTGTTTTAAATACCACACTTACAGATTATCTGACTATATTCATGTGCATATCAAAACTTAAAAGCAAAACAATTAATCAAAAAATCATTGAGTGTGTAAATTTTGAAACTGCATATGAGAGGCTGCTCCAAAAGAACCTGGAGTCTTTGCTTCTTTGCGAAGATCCCGACTTAGTTACCAAGCGCCTTTTGCTATGGCTTGCGGAGTCATTGGAAGAGAGTAAAACAATAAAATATGTTACCAAAAACCAGCAGAATATTAAACCTTGGATCACAGATGGAATTCTTAGGTGTATCAGAAATAGAAATAAAATGCAGCTGAAGCTTAGGTCCGATCCATCAAATGAAACTCTAAAAATTACTTTCATACGATATAGAAACTACGTTAATAACCTTATAAAAAACTAAAACGAAAATATGACAGAGAACTATTAACTACTGCTGCCAAAAGTTCCAAAGAACTCTGGAAAAGAATAAAAACGGTAACCTGTTTTAAAATTTCTAAATCACATTGCAAAGAACTACTTAATATAGGACCAACACCGTCTGACTCTGTTAATCTGGTAAATTGTTATTTTGCTAATATTGGCAAACAATTAGCTAATGATGTCATGAAAGATATATCTCATATCTCACAAAGTAGCACTCCCAACACACATCTACAACAACACACGCTAAAACGACATTACACATCTTTTGTCCTCTTGGAGACTGATCCTGGGGAAGTTAATAGTGTGATCATGAGTCTCAAAACAGATAGTGCCCCTGGTTGGGACAATATATCGATCAAATTCCTTAAGATCTGTAGCTCTATTGTTGCGCCCATAATAAGTCATCTTGCAAATCAAAGCTTTAGACTAGGTGTATTCCCTGCACCCCTAAAAAAATCTTTTGTTACTCCGGTTCATAAGGGTGGGGATAGATGTAACATCAATAATTATCGACCCATTTCGGTCTTACCCGTGATTTCAAAAGTCATTGAGAAACTCCTTAATACTCGACTGCTTAATTATCTAGAAAAATTCAGCATTATCTCTAGCTCATAGTGTGGTTTTAGGCCTGGATTATCTACGGAGGACGCAGTATTGTCCCTCACGTCCCTTATTACAGATCAAGTCGACCGAGGAAATAAATGCATGGCTGTTTTTCTAGACTTGAAAAAGGCTTTCGATACCGTCTCCCTTCCCACCCTTTTACATAAACTAGAGTGCGTCGTTGTACGAGGCGCACAGCTTAAATTGCTAAGTAGTTACCTACGAGAGCGCAGCCAAAGAGTGAAAATTGGTACTCACGTGAGTAAAGACATGGACATAACCTTCGGTGTGCCCCAGGGGAGTGTACTTGCTCCAACTCTATTTCTAATCTATATAAATGACCTCACCAATCTAAACATTGAAGGTGGTAAAATTTACTCTTAGGCCGACGATACTGCGTTTTGACGATATTGCTATTTTAGACATTGTTTTTTCTGGAACTTCGTGGAACAAGGTATACGAGATGGCCCAAAGTGGTCTTTGTAAAATTTCTGACTGGCTAAAAATGAACCTTCTAACTTTGAATATTAATAAAACAAATTATATGTGCTTCTCAATAAATAAAAGAACTCAACCAAAAAACGATTTTACATAAAAACTACATGAATGCGATAAACTAGATTACTCAACTTGCAATTGCAAAACGCTACAGAAGGTTACATCAACTAAATACTTAGGATTAATATTGGATCATCGACTATCCTAGCATCCACATATTGAATATATGAACGAAAGAGTGCGTAAACTTATTTGGATTTTCAAAACCCTGAGACATATTACATCATACAAATTAATAAAACAGATATACATTACTTTGGTACAATCTGTCTTAGGATATTGCATTTCTGTATGGGGTTGGGGTACTAAAAGCAAATTCTTGGAGGTTGAACGTGGTCAACACTGCCTTCTTAAGGTCATGTATTTCAAACCACGCTGGTATCCCACTACAGCATTATATAAATTTTGCGACGTGCTAACCGTGAGACAGTTATATATTTTAGTGACTGTTCTAAAAATTCGTAAAACTATACAGTTTGACTCCATTGTAGATAATAGAAGAAGAAAAAAATATGTAACCAAACCTATTCGCACGAAAACAATGTTTGCCAAACGCCAATATACTGCAAATTCTGTGTACCTTTACTTCAGCATTAACGGTTTGTTGGACATTCATACAACAACTCACCATGATTTCAAAAAATCTGTAACTACTTGGTTAAAAACACAAAATTACGAAGACCTTGAGGCACTTTTACACCATACCTCGTAAAATGTAAATCATTTAATCAACACACACATATCACACACATACATCGTTCACACACACACACACACACACACACACACACAAACAAACACACACACACACACACACACACACACACACACACACACACACACACACACACACACACACACACGCAACACACACACACACACACACACACACACACACACACACACACACACACACACACACGCACATACATACACACACACACACACACACACACACACACACACACACACACACACACACACACACACACACACACACGCACACACTATTCATCACCCATACCATTAGTCTTCATTTAAATACGTTCAAGTAATACATTAATAACCTTATTTAAATCACCGCTAATTTAGAACATTGTAAATCGTGTAATTTATAACAATGTAATGAAATGCTTTCCTATTTATGACTGTTATAGATAAGGAAGAGCGGGGACTCCTGACACAGGTTTTCTTTTAAACTTACTAGGAGGACCCATCTACTATATTGTTTATGTATGTAATTTTAAGGAAATAAAGCATTATTATTATTATTGTATTAAAATCCTCCACTGAGTAGATGGGGTTTCTTTTAAATAGGGGCTTGTATTTAATATTTTTGTTCGCGACTGTGGTAGGTTTAATTTATTTTTGTTACGTGTTTTTATGTTATGTGTATCTTTAATATTCTCGAAAATATTATTATTTTTGTAGACAAACAGTATATTAAGTAGACATATACGGCACAGAAGCAGAAAAAGTGGCGTGCTCGTTTGTAGCAGATAAAGATCCACTTTGTGTTCTTCAGTAAGTAATTAAAAAAAACATTTATATTCATCATATTATGGTCTAGTCAAAGTACCAGACGCAGGTTCCGCATTCGAATCTCATCGGAAGTAAAAGACAATTTTTTTTGGGTTTATTTTTAAATATTTTATTAACATAACAATAATAACTAAAGTTTTCATATTATCCCACTCCTTACGATCTTAATCTGCGATAATAAAAAATTAATATGTCTTTGAGTGAGAAAAACATAGTTCTATTGTCAACCGCGGCTGCGGCCTGACGTGGATAGAAACTCTACCGCACGTGACTCCAAGAACATTTAGTCTTTACAGTAAATGGTCCAAAGTATAAAGATTCATTGTGTCTACTCACGTAGCATCTCACAATCCGGTTTTTTCTATCCTCCTCGGGATCTAAATCTTTTAACGCAAATAATACACATTGAATACATTTTTTTTTAATTTAGGCCCAACTTTTTTATAGTAAAACGGATGACGAGCTAGCATACAGTCCACCTAATGGTAAATATTTGCTGTGGCCCATACACATCTAGATCTATCCTCGTTTGCGAATCGAATGAAGTGAAATAAAGATGCGTTGTCAGCCTTGAGGACTAAGATTGAATGCCTCTTTTCCAGTAAAAAGGGTTTCCGGTTCTCTACATTCACCATACAAAACACAGCAGCATCAAGCTAATATTTGACGCTGGTATTCTGTGAGAATGTGGTCCTTCCCCGGTTGAGCCGACCCATTCGTGCATCTACTATATAATTAATATAGCTGCAGCATGACTCTACCACGTAAGCAAAGCAAAGTCAGCATTTTGTGAAGTAAGTGCCTTATAGCTTTTCAATATTTGTTCATTAAAATTTATGCCTGCTTGTATTTATAGTAACTCAGGGGCTAATTATTAAAGTCCATTAGAGTATGCTCTTTAGATAAGCTGATACTATAGTCCGATTCTTATCCAATATGAAGATGCATGGAAGTGCGCACATTAAAACGATTCAGTATCGGTCGATTATTGAATTTAAAATGCTACAGGATCGCTTTCAAACTGCAAACTATCGACCGACCCATAAATCAGTATATAGCAGAAGTAAGTTTAAAATCAATTACTATATTCGACCCGATCGGATGTTAGTAATTACACGAAATACACGAAACCTAATAAATTAAAATCGAACCAATTTTCTTCTTCATTATCAATCAACCCACAAAAATTTACAGCTGGACATGAGCCTCTAATTTTTGACACTACTGTCCATTACCTGTTATTTCACAAAGAAATAAGATGCTGTGACCTTTTTCATCCTACGACACCTACAGAATGAAATTTAGATGGAATATTTTACACCGCTATTACAAGGCAACTGATAAAAATGATTCCAAATTTTCAAGTACTGTTAATTTTCATTGAAGGAAACACAATACAAAAATGTATTCGCAAGGTTTTTCTTTGTGTATACACTCCAGTATATTGTGTATGCATGAGTTACTTCGAGAACTGTTTACCTATGAACTGCCATGTTGTGTTTACGCATGTTTTTTTTTCATTGAGATGTTGATGTCAATGGGCCACAGCATCCACTTACAATCAGGTGGACTATGTGTTTGTTTGTCACCCTATTCTATAAAAAAAAACACTTATACTTATAAACGAAGCGAATTACGCTTCGTTCAATTTAAAGGCGGCAAATAAATTATTTATTAATATGTTTGACGAAAAATTTCAGAAACAGCCATTCTTTTATACAAACTGCATTAACTAATCGATAACATGCAGATTTTCTCTCGTAACATCGTGAAGAGATCTAAACTCAATTGAAGGTTAAATCACGCTATTGAAATTTAAAAAACGCTCCATGTGTATGGAATAAACTTAAAAAACGGAAGATCTCTTTTCTCTTTCGACGGCTAACATACAACCAAAAATCAAAGACAATATTAATATTGGAATAGCATCATAAGCATCCTTCGAAGTAGATTTTAAAAAAACAGCAGGATTGTCTGTGCCAGTTCTTAATAACACTTGAAAAACATGCGCAGTGAGTCTGTTTGTCTTTGACGAGCATTTTCCTCGCTGGCGTAGCTCTAATATAAGCCGCGTTAGTAACGTAATATTCCTATTTATGCTTCGAGCGACAAACCCAATTTTTTCACAAAAGTAAATCTTATGGGTCAAATAAACCAGTTCCAAGTGTAACTGGCGTATTTTGATATTTTTGATATTACCTACGACTTACAAAGCAAAGGAGATAATTAATTTACTTACATTTTGAGCTTTAACATGTATTATATGTGTTGGGTACGTCATTTAGTTTATGACATATATAGAACCTCCCATTCATCACATTACATAAATGTGTGATTTTTGATTGTGATGACAGAATCGCGTTACGTGAAATGTGTATTGCATTACGCAGTATTATTACCGCTAGTAATTATTTGTATAAGAAGAGAGCAAGAAGAACATCGGCTGATAGATTGTCATTTTTTATAACTAGCTCTTTAATCATTTTCCAATAAATACATTTATTGCTCATGGAAAACTTCAAGATATGGAGTAAATGTTTGTAGGTTACACAAACACTTATTCCGTGCGAGATTCAAAGCAATGCTGGGCCACTGCGTTACTAAGCCGTATTTATTTAAAGTTGTTAGACCAGGGAATAATCACGATTTGACAGAATACCAGCGTAAAATAGCATTCTAATGCTGCTGCGTTTCATATGGTGAGTGTAGAAAGCTGGTGACACTTTTTACTGTTATAGAGGCAAATTCTATGTTTTTTCTTAATAGTCTAGGTTTAGCATCCATATTTTCATTTGAAAATCATCGAGAGATGTACGTCTCTATGGGCCACATCATCCGCTTACCATTAGTGGACTGTGTGCCTCAATAAAAAAAACTATATTATATATGATTCATCATAGTTTTTATTTTATTTATGGAAACCTTAACCGTCTATAGTCTTTCAAGGAATAATTGTTTTTTGTTAGACCGCCAAATTCCTTTCATCAATTTACGCTACAAAAAATTACAATTTGTATACTTAGTATTATAAAAACGTTTACTGTGTTAACTATCTGCAATTAACTCCATAATAATAATATACTAACTAACTAGCTATCGAAAATCACTAAATTATTAATTACCCCATCTTTTTATTTATTTTTTAAATATTTTTTCCAGTGTTTGACAAAACGTAGAGGTTCTAAATATTTCATTATTTTATAAACTCTTTCTATCTGCTACTCTTCCTCCAATTACCATTACAAGGAAATTTATTCACTGTTTTCCGGAAGTCCTCGCGTTAACTTGACAGAAATTGGGAATATAAAGAAAGGGGATAATTATTCTGCAGTCTTGGAATTCTTCATTTTAGTAGAAAATACCCTTAAAAGACCCCCTTCAACGTGTTGTGTTAGCGCGGTGGTTATGTATTTTTATGTAGGTACGAAAATCGCACTAAAATAGTGAAGATAGGTAATGAAACCTATAATTAATGTAACAGTTAAGAGTAAATAAAAAAAATCACAGTAGGTATCTAACATATATTGAACTAATCTATTATTATTGAACGTATATAGAGTACTACACTTTCGTACTGTAGAACCCAAAATATTTCCGCTTTTTATGAAGGGATTAATTATTTTTTATCAAATATAATCAAAAAGGATAGATTTACAGGAAAGTGCGATTCCGGCTGCCAGATCTATTTCGACCCTAAACCTTAAAACGGTTTAACTCGGTTAAAACCTGTAAAATTAGACCGTTTAAAACTACTATACAGATAACCTTTCCGGTTGATCATAAGATGTGAAGGCGGTTATCAATGATTTCAACCGAGCGGATAACAATGGTAGTTTGCGTTTTTAACGGTCGAGAACCGCTTTTGATGGCTTGAAATGGATAAAAACATAATTTTTTGGGCAATAAGTTTTTTTCTCTTTGATAATGAATAAACCACAGAAAGTCCTATAATATAATATAATCATACATTTTTCTGAGATATTATACATATAATTACCTAGAACATTTTCAAAAATGTCGAAATTCGAGTGATCATTTTAGGTAGGTATTTACTTTTTTTAAAATATTAATTACACAAATAATTATGATAATAATATAATTTAATCACCCAACCAAAGCCCTCACTAGTAATGTAATGGTGAAAGAATTTTCAAAATCAGTCAAGTAGTTTTCGAGATTAGCCAAAAGAAAACATATTCATAGAAAATAGCGCCATTTATAATAAAATACATCCTACATTAGACATCTTTAATTATACATAACATTCTAGTGGTAAAAAAAATTTCAAAATCGGCCAAGAACTTAACGAGTTTAGCTAAAAAACATATTCGTTGATAGTAGTGCCCTCTATATTAAAAAAACATCCTGCGTTCATAATAGCATTCTAATGGTTTAGTTTTTGTTTACTTAGTTTTTATTAGATTTCTCAGTTTTCTTTTATAAAATATTTTCTATTTTGGATACTTTTTTGTTTATGTATGTTAACTGTTAACTTTATGTCCGGGAAATTTAGAAAATTGAGTATTGGAGCAGCACGTATTGAGTTGTGTATATATGATGTTTTACTTTTTGAATTCTATAAATGGAGGCTTATTTTCAGCTGTTAACCTTTTCAAAATGATCATGAGGTCAATTTTTTGTGATATAGATAAAATAATTTTCACATTCAATATATTTATAAAACGAGACCACTGATTTAAATGTTAATAAGATAGTGCAATTGGTTGTTGTTTTACAAATATCGTAATAAATATTGGAAAATGAACGCGTTGAGGATAACCGCAGAACAATGAACGAGGCATGGCTAATTGGTTATTTAATGTCTCTGTAACAACAGGTTGTATCAATTGTCGCTGCATCCTATAGGATATGTTGTGTTCATAACCTTTTGATATTTTTAAAAGGAATATTGCATTTTTTAAATTAAAGATACATACTTTGGAATTTGGAGTTATGTTATAATTAAATAGGTTAGTTAATAAAAAAGAACTTCTGAAATAAAACCTAATAGATTTATCAAAAAGCGTATACTCTCATCGTAACATTTATTATCTTATTATTCAAAGTATTCGACGTCATTAGCGTGACAAATTCATGTTTTTTCACTTTCATTTTTGTGCAATTAGAACACAACAAAGGTCACATTGCAAGTAAAAAATTGATAGCAAAAGACTCTTCCCGTGTGTATTTGATAGACTCAAATAAAATAATCTCCACGTCGCCAAATTATACTAGAGGCTATAAAAATTCTCAACTAATTTCGCCTCTTATGAAAACGAAATATAACAAAAGTCTGAATTATCTTAAACTTATCGCAAATTAATACAGTTGTCATATAAAGCTGAAAAAGACAACTTATTCTATGTTTCTATATAGATTCAGAATAAGAAGAAGAATATAAGGTTTAGCGTCATGAAAAGATCTTCTGAATCGTACACGATAGTTTCTCCTGTTTGGTATATTTTATGATTTAATTGGATTAACTTAATATACTTAATGGTTGTTTAACGTAATAACTTCGAATCAAAGATAGGTAAGATTCGTTATATTGCGATTTTCAGCTATGCATGTAGTCATTAGCATGCAACAAATTTGATAGGATGTATGAAAATATCGACACATTCATTGATTCTCACGGAATAAAACTAATGATATTTTATCATTTGGGCTTAGTCAACACTACTAACTTAATTAATATTGTAACCTAATTGTTGGTTTCAAAAAACACATTCATAAACATAAATAAACATGAATCTTCGAAATACCTTTATATAACGCTAAAGGCTAACCTTCGTTTTTATGAATCTTATTTCGAAGTGGCTTGATATTGATGTTTTCGTTTTGTGTTGACTGATCGTGTATAGTCTGAATATGTGAATATTTACGTCTGGCGCAAAATTGATGGCTATACCGCGATGTATTGCTATATAAGTCACAAGCAGTACCCAGCTTTGGATAGTTTATTGAATTCAGAGCGAAATAAGTTGAATGGCAAAGAGGTGTATTTTTAACATAATATGGCTGCCAAACAAGCACACAGTTCGCACGATGGTAAATAGATTTTGCTGCTCATAGACATTGACATCTCTCCTCAGTAAATAATCGAAATGCAGATGCAATGACACCCCTGAGGACTAAACTGGAATGCCTTGTTTCCTGTAAAAAGGGTCTCCGGTTCCTACACTCACCGTACGAATTAAGTGTTTTCATCCTGGGTATAGCTAGGCCACTGTTTTGGTTAAAATCACAGATAAATTCAGGCAGGAATGGAGAATCGGCAAGTTACTATTCTTATTACTCTTTTTGATTTAAGCAACGCCTTCAACACAGTCGATTTCCGCATAATTCTAGCTGTGCTCTGTTCTATTAACTTATCTCCAGCAGCAAGTAACTGATTTCGTAGTCACTTGATTGGACACCGTCAATGCATCCATATTAAAGACACCTATTCCTCGTGATGTTCTCTGGATGCGGGCGTACCAAAGGGTGGCGTATTACATCCTCTCCTTTTCTCAATTATTTTACGCTCTATATCTTGGAAAAATTATTTTCTCTACCATCTTTATGCAGACAATCTCCAAATATATTCTTAAACAGGTTTTAAAAATCTTCCATCCGCCGTGCTATTTACAAATCGTGATCTCGCAATTATTTCTGAATTTTGCACATCTTATGGAATCAAGGTTAACTTTAGTAATACACCGGTATTAGTGATGAGTAGCAACAAACTACTACAAAAAACTATATGGCATACGCTGCCCTTTGTTTGTTTTGAGAATTCTGTTATTCCTTACAGAATAATATATACAATAATACTTAATGTTTATATAGTATTATTGTATATATTATTAATTAATCTTTATAAATGTAATTTTTAAAAATATTTTATTTCTTTTTTTGGTTTATTTTTATTACACGTTGCACCTATCCCTTTAGACATGTGTGTCTCTAACATTACATTGTTAGTTTAATGCTGTGTTGTATATTTTTATTTATAAAATTACATTATTAACGCTATTAATATTACATTTAATTATGTTAATCACTCGAAAGTTAAATTGATTTTTCTATGAGCAGTTTACGAAACTAGTCAAATGGCGGATTCAATAAAGCTTTTAGGCTTCTGTCGCTTACTTATACTTTATTGAAAAAAAAAATACGGCCAGGCGATTGCGGGAAATAATGACCCCGACAGCTGTTGGAAGATTAAAGATTTTTACGAATTGTATGACACTTGTGAAAGACGATGGGCTTTTTTACACTGCCAACACATGGCAAAACTTAGGGAAATAACTGTAACAAACAAAAATATTATATGACAATTACATTATATTAAATATAATGTAATTTGGTATTATTGTAAGACCTACATTCTGAAAAAGTATTAAAGATATCAGCGTAATTACAGTGTTCTTAGCTAATTAATTTTAATATTTTTAGTATAATGAATTACGCTAGACTTTAGACTCTTTAATAAACATTGGCGCGGTGGTTTGCATTCATAAATTTAACAACGACAAAAACCCACAACAAGAACAATTATTTATAGGCCATAGAAATACTTGTTTCGTGCGGGGATTCAAGCCCGCGTTTCATAGCGCTGCAACCCATTGCTAAAGAACTGTGCCATGGATGGAAAAAATGATGCCTGCGGAGATTCTTTCGCCGTTTTTTCTCTGGTTAGAGAAACCTCATTTTGAAACAATAGTTTATTTTAAAATAAAATGATATTTAATAAATGACATTTTATTTTTTTATGCCATTTCAGATAAGTGACGATTTACACACAATAAGTTAGCAGACACAATGAAAATGAAAACATTTTTTTTTTTCAATAAAATAACGTATTAATACTAATACACCAAAGAAACATTTTTCTTGGACATACAATCCTGTGTAAGCCAACGCTAAACCGCACTTACGCTTAGATAAGTCCTCGTGTTTATGTGGGCGTTATAAAAAAAAAGAATGTGCCAACTACGAATCTTCCCTAGCATATAGTAAAAGGAGATTAATGGGATATTGGGTTTGAGATTTTATAGGCAGTGTGCCACACATCATTTATTTCACAAGTTTTCACATAAATCCATATTTTCTGGCTAAGCATGATAGAAGCTCACTGCATTTTGAACTCTGCCTACCCCCTCAGGGAGGATAGACGTAATTCGATGAATGTAGTAGATAAGGTTGAAAAGTTCTATAAATTTCAAATAGAAGTAAGTACTTTGATAAATTCATACAATCGTTAGAATCTGCATTTACTTTTTAAGACAAGCAAATTAATCACTGAATTATTAGCATTTATTTGACCTAGACACAAACAGAAAAAATATTTATTTTAAAATGTTCCGTAATCATAGATGGATCTTCTTAGATATTCATGAAGTTATTCTAAAAAAAATCAATTAGTAGTAGCAGAGTAATAGAATTTTCAAGCATCAAAGAAGTCTGTAATTTTCTATTGAAGCTTTTTAAATAATGCATCTAAACATTTAGTGCGTTAGTTAGAAATAGTGAAAATCTGATCGAAATTATCGTACAACTTTTCCACCAACATTCAGTAATACTAAGATAAGCTGTAGCACTAACTGAGTACCGACAGCATGTATTTCTTTTTTCTTCCTGCGCGATATCTATGCCTTAATAATGTTTTTATAATACCATAATGGCTGTACCTCAAGTCAGTCAAGATTCCAAATTAAAATTTGAATTAAATGTTTTAGTCATAAGGATTGAAGGTTGAATATAAAATAGGGCATGATTTTTTTACTCACATCAACCAAAAATACTTTTGGTTACCAAATCAAACGCCCATTATTCTTCGTGGAAATTCTTTTTAGAAATATGTTTATTGGCAGGTATAAAAGTCCTAGTTTCATATTTACTACCGCAATGAAATGAATGTCTTAAAAATTCTATACGCGACTTAAAGATATATCTTTCATAAAGCTCGAAAAACACAAGCGGAATTTCATGAATAATGTTAACAGTTTTTCACAGATTCTAAACATTCAGTCACAATATTCACAAAAATCTATCTATGATCAGCTTACTAATCTGCTAGGCTATGTTGGTTACTCTGGTTTGCTGCGGATATCTACATTCCTAAGTTTGTCATGCAGAGAAACACCGATCATAACCCTCTCCATAACTCACTGAGCGACCTTGAGTTTCTTCATACGGCTAGTAGTGAAGAGCCACGTATTCGATCCAAATGTCATCACTGATAACACGCCTGTTTGTATAATTTTGTTTTCAACTTTATTTACAGAAATAACTTTTTGAATCCTATAAATTGGTAATAGTAAATTAAACTTTTTATTTGAAGTAAATAAATTTCTTAAGAACGCGACATGAGGATGACTCGGATATTTTTTCGGAGTGACAACAATATTTCATGAGTATATGTATTTTATACACATGTCTACAAATTTATGACGCAATACGTACATACACTTATTATTTACTAATATTTTTTGTTAATTTAATTCCTTCTAATTTTAGACACTATAAGAATATTTTCTTCTATTCTATTTTTTCAAATCGAAGACGTAAAATCCGCCATCACGCATTGGTGCAGCGCGACCTTACACTTCTTTGCCCTAAAACCCTCGCCAAATGAGAGGAGGCTTGTACACAGTTCTATTACGTTAATAGGCTGTAAATTTCCTATTTTTAATATCTTTACACCATGCGTAAAACAACCGGCCTAGTTGACTTTCGTGTTAAAGTCAAAGTTAAGTGATATATCAAAGATATACTTACAATAATAACTTTGAGATATATCATTTTTCTTCATTTTCATATTTTCCACATAGCGTCAACAATCACAGAAAGTCAGCATAGCTACTAAGCCTACAGACTGCCTAGCAGGAGTAGTTTCAAAAGTGCGACACGTCTAGTATCGCGATTACCACCCAAACGTGACGATTGACGTAAACTGTCCCTAAGAGA
Organism: Parnassius smintheus behrii; assembly: GCA_036936625.1. Lineage (NCBI taxonomy): Eukaryota > Metazoa > Arthropoda > Insecta > Lepidoptera > Papilionidae > Parnassius > Parnassius smintheus. The sequence continues at coordinate 8,209,787 of JAUPFT010000021.1, read as the reverse complement.
TGAAATTGATTTCACTGACTCAATTTATGTAGAAATGAAATATTATACAATATTAATAAACTATAGTAAAGAAAAACTAAAACTAAAAACCTAAATTATCATACTCACCGTTGTATCATGCCAACAACGCTGGCTGTGCTCCCTCGCTGAATGGCTATACTTTTTTTAATTTATAGAAGAGGGGGCAATAGAGCATGCGGCTTACCTGATGTTAAGTGTGGCCGTAGAAGAAAAAGGAGAGATCTCCCGCCGGGCAAAGCGTCCTGCCCGGGGAGCGGCCAACGCTTCGTGTGATAGTTCGGAGATGTTCGCGACGACAGTACACATAAGTAACTACCGCCGCCCATGATCAACCGCAACACCAGAGGAACTGCAGGTGCATTGTCGGCCTTTTAAAAAGGAGTAAGCTCTTTTCTTGAGGGTTCCCAGGTCGTGTCGGTACGGAAAAATCGCCGGTGGTAAACAAAATAAAAAATTCTACAGAGAGGTCGTACGCTGAAGAAAACTCCTTGTGAAACGTACAGTAGTGGACTGCCAAGCATCCAGATGGTGTGGATGGTATCGGGACGTTTGCAGCGTAGTGCGTTCACAAAATTTGGTGGCTGGGATTAATCCGAACAATTTCTCAGGGCACTCCCCATGGTATATGAGAAAGAAAATGTAAAGAGATGCAACATCTCTTCGCAGCGCCAGTGAATCGAGCCGATCGGAAAACACTCGGTAGTCGACGATTCGAGCCGCTCTGTGCTGGATGCGGTCAAGTGGAAGGAGCTGGTACTGGGGAGCCGCAGCCCAGAGATGGGTACAGTATTCAATATGCGCCCGGAGCTGCGCCTTGTAAAATTGCAGGCGGTGTGCCGGCATGAAATACTGTCCCGCTCTGCTGAGCAAGCCAAGCTTTTTAGAAGCCAATTTGGCCTTCTCTTCCAAGTAACCAGGAAACTGCACGTCACTTGATATGTCAACGCAGAGGATTCCGATACCGGCTGAGGCAACAAGGGGAGTGCTTTGAAATTGAGGAGATACGACAAAGAGGTTCTTTTTAGCAGTTAACGCGCAAACGTGTGTCTTGTGGGGTTAAACTGGACTAGATTTAGTCGCCCCCAATCCGAGATTCTGTTCAGCAAAGTCTCGACTTCAGATACAAGTTTGTCCCGGTACTCGGATAACAACAGTGCAGTATCTTTCTGAGAACTTACTCGTTAAGTGGTAGAGACAAGCTGCAGCTATATTGTTGATGTAGCATGAATGGATAGGCTCGACTGGATAAGAACCATGTTCACACAGAATACCAGCAATATCTTTTCTATTATCTGAAAAGGTAAAATGAGGGACCAGTTTTAACAGTAGATATCTTAAATCTTACCCCTAGTTATTTCCTTACAAAATCCTTTTAGACATTTACTTAAACCCTAACTGGAAATAAGTAACGAATAAATAATTTAATTAAGAAATTTTCGCAAATGTTACAATGTGTTAAATACAAAGTTGTGTGGACTGAGAAACCAGAGCTTAGATATTTATTTCCTTTATTTTTAACAGTTTGTGTCTTGTTATTTAGTAAGATAAGTTTTTTGAATTCTTTACTTAATATCTGTCATCACGTATATTTATTTTTAAGCCTACAGATACTTTTCGAGATCTAGCTGATAGACTGTGTGAACTGACGGAACTCACTTAAGGGCTGTAACTTTTTATATAACCCGTACGGTTAAAAAATAGGATTATATGTGATGGCTCATCGAGTCCGTACCGTCAACATGCACAATACAAGTTATTACGTTAATTAAAACGCTAGGTATATTATTCGGTTAGATGGAAATTTTCTATCAATTGGAAAAATTTGATTAGAATTATTTACACAAGTAGTCACATTAATTTAGAAATAACATTTATATACAGTAACCCACACTGGCTTCGTTTGCAAAAAGTTGAATTATTAATAAGTATAGATCAGCAAATTAATCACGAATTTAAGTTTATATTAATTTAAATAACAGTCAAGAAAATATTTCAAGAAACTCTTTAAATATTATTTTTTTACATTTTATAATCTTTGAATTCAATTTCTGCTACTTGAACCTTTATCATAATCGTCTGAAAACACTTTGATACCGTACAGCTCATTGTTATCATTATGGTCACTGTTGCAATTGAAGCAGCTATCGCATTCACAATCGCTGTCCAGTCCAATATTAATTATAAACTCTTCAAAGTCATTTTCAACGAAGGCAACGAACTTCTTCGTCCAATAATCATTGTCCAAACTTTTTATGTGATTAACTTCTTTTCGCCAATCCAATGTCATAATTGAATTTTTCCAGCTCTTCGACGTTCTTTTTGGCCACTCTTTGTTTTATCAGATTTCACGTATTCTATCGGGCTAAGGTCACAGTTGTATGGTGGTAATCTTAGTATTTCATGGTTGTGATTAGCTGGTAATTTATGTACAGCGTAATCTTTCCCTGGCTTGTACTTTTTAATTAAATCAAAAAGCTCATATTTTGTCCATGAATCATTATAATGTATACCACTTTAGCGTATTTCACTTAATTTGTATCTCACCTTTTCGGTTTGCCACTGATGGTGGTTTATTGATATGGCGCATTGTCCATGATGCTATTTGGATGTTTGGGACTAATTTTTCCTCAATATATTTTCTGAAATTTTGCTTATTCATTTCATCATGATAATCGTTTCTTTTGTTTTGGCGTTAAAAATCAACAAAGCTCCCTTCAAATGTCCATTTTCTGAACCTGGGGGCATAATAATCCATCTCCTTGGCATCCGTGCCACTAAGTCTATCACTGCTGGTCTTATTTTCATTATTTGTTACTTAAGTATATTCGTATATATTTTTTATTTTTATATATTTTTTCTAATTATCACTTTAATAATATGACATACTATATTCCATATTATTATAGTCATAATTAGAAAAAATAGATGATCGTATTACCGTTTTTAAGATACAAGAAGAAGAAGAACAAAAAGTCGTTATATAATTAACAAAATTAAACCCAAACCCAAGCATACCACTGCAAGACTTCATGATACTATAAGCTCGTTTTGCGTAAATCGGACCAAAAATTAATATAAAAAAACTGAAGGTAGCCGGACTAACTATGACATTGGGACGTCAAACATCTCAGTCCCCCCCGTGACCATGGGTGCTGTAAAGCGCCCGAAACGTCAGGATAATAATAAAAATAAATTAAAGTAATTAAACGTGATAAAATCCGTAAATAATAGTTTTATTCATTGTGTAGTGTTCGCGTAAATTTATTAAAACTATATCATCATCATCATCATCATTACAGCCCTTTACAAGTCCACTGCTGAACATAGGGCTCCCCCAAGTTATGCCACAAAGCACGGTCCTGAGCCACCTGCATCCATCGACTTCCTGCATGTCTTACCAGGTCGTCACTCCATCTAGAGGGGGGTCGCCCTACACTTCGTCTACCGGTACGAGGCTGCCACTCGAGAACCTTTTTTCCCCAAGGGTTGTCGGTTCTTCGAGCTATATGGCCGGCCCATTGCCACTTCAGCTTACTAATTCCGAGCATAGCCCTCTCCATAGCTCGCTGAAAACTATATATGTATTAATTGCAAAAACTTGCCTCAGAGACCCTCACAATTCTCGGGCTTGGGGACGCTACTAAATGAGAAATTTTAATGAATTCTTACAATTTTCTCTGAGAGTGTTTATATAAGGAAGTAGAATATTACGTAGACGATAGTAAAACATTATTATCATGGCTCAATTTCTTCTCAAAATATTCTAACTAGCGACCCGCCCTGACTTCGCCTGGATATACAATTTATTTAATTTATTTTTCTTTTTTACCACAAATATCTTCAAGTTTTTTGAATAAAATATAGCCTCAATCCTTCCTGGCATTGCTCTCTATATGTAAGTTATCATCACAATCAGTTCAACCGTTCCGAAGATTAGCTCTGTCAGAGAGGTAGACAGACAGGTAGAGTACAGTATTTTCAACAATAATAGTTTTTATAATTTTTGTCTTAAAGTGCACAGTTTCCAAGATATCGTCTGAAAACATTTTTTCAGGATGGCGTTTGAAACGCCACTTGGATCCGTCAGAATTTTATGATTTTATGCTCAGTAAGTGATCCTAAACCTTATAAAATAAAAATTGGATCGGAAATTTAGTGCAAAGTTAAGTAAGTTAATGAAAAAGTTAAGTATATTTTTACTGTACTAACATAACATAAACACTCACGCCTGTCACCCAGAGGGTAGGCAGAGACTACGGACTTCCATTTGGTACGATCCTGACATACCTCTTTCGCCTCCTTTACATCCATATATCTACGCATACATGCTCGTCTGTTAAGGATACTTCTAACGTGGCCCATTTTCAAAATATCGCCAATTTGGTCGATAAACTTTTTTCTACGGCGTCCCTTCCCGACTCGGCCGTTCACATATGCCATATAAATTTGCTTTGTCACTCTTTCCTCATTCATTCTTTCTACACGACAAAACCACCGAAGCATTTCTTTCTTAATCCTGGTCAACATCATCTTGCATACCACATTTATCTCTTATCACGCAATTTCTCACCCTGTCATTCAGATTCAACCCTAGCATATTACTTAAAGACCGCATTTCTACAGCATTTATTCTACTTTCGTGCTTCTTCTGCCACACCCAGCTTTCACTACCATACATTAAAGTAGGGACTAACACAGCATTATGAATTACCATACGTGCCTTTTTTGACACATTCTGGTTCTTCATAATAGAGTGTAGTGCCCCATTCACTCTATTCCCTGCATTTACTCGTCGTTCTATATCCCTATCATGTCTAATATCCCTGCTAAATACACATCCCAAATACACAAACTCATCCACTTGCTCAATTAACTCTCCTTCTATTCTTATTTCACATACCGTTTTGCTTTCTTCTCTTTAAAAAAACATCGCTTTCGTCTTACTTGCGTTCACTTTCATTCCCCTTTCTTTTAATTCCCAGTTCATTAATGTAACCATCATTTGCAACTCAGCCGCCGATGACGCAAATATGACTTGATCGTCGGCATACAAAAGGCATTTGACGGTTAACTCGCCCATTCTTTTCCCACATTCTTCATCTTTCAAAGTTTGCAAACACCTGTCCATAAATAGGTTGAACAGCCAAGGGGAAGCTACACAGCCCTGTCTGACACCTTTTTGGATGCCAAACCAGTCCGAGTAGGGTCTACTGATCTTGACACAAGCACTAGAGTCCCTATAAAGAGACCTTAATGCCTGTATAAAACCAGCGCTCAACCCATATGAGTTCAGTGTTTGCCATAACACATTCCTGTCCACTCTGTCATAAGCCTTTTCCAAGAGTATGAACGCACAAAAAACTTTCTGGTTTTTGGCCAAAAACTTCTCCGCAATCATGCGCATAGAAAAGACTTGATCTGTACACCCCACCCTTTCTTAAACCCGCTTGCACATCCCAAATTTTTCCATCAGTTTCTTTCACAATTCTTTCAATTAACACCTTAGAATACAGTATACCCACAATACTAAGCAAGCTGATACCACGGTAGTTTAAATAAACATTTTTACTGTACTATGAGAGTTGAAATCGAAACTGACCAAGAAATACCGGATTAGACAGCTATTTTTGCTTGATTTTAAAAGATAGTATATTCGAGTACAAACTACTGGATTATATGGTTAAAAAAGAATCATGAATAGCAGTACAGTAGTCATAGGTCTTTAAGGGTTTAAAAATAGCAAAATTAATTTATTGTAAAACAGTTTGCTATAGCCACTGACGAGACAGCTAGATTAGTTTATTTTAGTTGCATTCATAGCGTTATATCCTATGTAATTTCGCTATGGGGTAATGCGACTGATATTAAAGCCTTAATTCTTTTGCAAAAGAGAGAAGTACGGGCAATTTATAACTTAAATTGTAAACAGTTCCTTGGAGAAAAAAATAAAGAAATAAACATATTGACTTTGGCATCGCAATACATTTACGAAAATGTAATTGTATGTACATAAAAAAATAACTTTTGTAAGAATAAGGATGTTCATACTTCAAACCCTAGGAATAAATATAAGCTTGTAATATCAGTTACTAGACTTCACAGAATTACATAATACGTAACATAAACACTCACGCCTGTCACCCATAGGGGTAGGCAGAGACTACAGACTTCCATTTGGCACAATCCTGGACACACCTCTCTCGCCTCTTTCACATCCATATACCTACGCATACATACTCGTCGGTTAAGGATGTTCCTAATTTGGCTCGTTTTCAATAAATCGCCAATTTGTTCGAAAAATTTTCGCCTAGGACGTCCCTTTCCAACTCTGCCAGTCACTTCTGCAACATAAATTTTCTTTGTCATTCTTTCCTCATTCATTCTTCCTACATGACCAAACCACCGAACCATTCCTTTCTTAATCCTGGTCACAACATTATCTTGCAAACCACACTCTTCTCTTACTCGTATCACACAATTTCTCACCCTGTCATTCAGATTCAGCCCTAACATACTCCTTAATTAAGCATTTAAAGAACCGCATTTCTAATGCGTTCATTCTACTCTCGTGCTTCTTCTGCCACACCCAACTTTCCGTTAAAGTAGGGACAAACACAGCATTGTGAATTACCATACGTGCCTTTTTCGACATATTTTGACTCTTCACAATAGAGTTTAGGGCCCCATTTACTCTATTGCCTGCATTCACTCGTCGTTCTTATCCTTATCACATCTCCCATCCCTGCTAAATACGATACCCAAATACACAACAAGCTCATCTACATGCTCGATCAACTCCCCTTCTATTCTTATTTCACATATCGTGTTACTTTCTTCTCTTTCAAAAACCATAACCTTCGTCTTACTTGCGATCACTTTTATACCCCTTTCTTTTAATGATCCGTTCATTAATGTAACCATCATTTGCAACTCGGCCGCCGACGACACAAACGACGTACAAAAAGCATTTGACGGTTAACTCACCCATTCTTAATCCGCACTCATCAACTTTGAAATTTTGCAAACAACTGTCCATAAATAGGATGAACAACCACGGGGAAATCACACAGCCCTGTCTGACACCTTTGTGGATGCCAAACCAGTCCGAGTATACCCCGTTGATCCTAGTACAAGCACTAGAGAAAGAGACTCTGAAGCCCGTATCAAGCCAGCGCTCAACCCAAATGAGTTCAGTGCTTGCCACAGCACATCCCTATCCACTCTAGCATAGGCCTTTTCCAAGTTCATGAACGCACAAAAAACCTTTTGGTTTTTGGCCAAAAACTTCTCCGCGATCATGCATTTTTTTTTCACAGAATTAGTAATTCATTTTTGAGGCAATGCATATGCTTTTCACACAAAATACCAGAAAAGGTACAAAATTTGTCAATAAACAAGTTTATATTAAAAATTGTGCAAAAAGAGTTATTATAATATCAAAGGATACGTAATGAAAATAACCCCTGGGAATGAGGTGATCGCAACCATGCTGGTTCTATAAAAATTCATTTAAAATTGTACAAATAAAATTAGTGTAAAGTGAAATATGTTTTAAAAAGTCCCGCTGGGTTTCTTGCTGGGTCTTCCCAGGACAGAGGTATTTTTCGAACCAGTGGTATATGAAAAAATTACTTAATATATACCATACCATATATATAACTATACCATAATTTATGTCTCTAAAAAAACGAAAAATGTGGGGATATCCATAGAAAAACAAGAGTAACCGACATAGCTCCACGTCTAATTAGACTTAAATAGCAATGTCCATATAGAAAACCTATCCCTGTGGTAATGTTTTTAAGGGAAGAATAAACATATTTTATGTTTCACGTAACAAGAATTTTCACTTAACAAAATATGAAATCATAACATTTCATTGCCAAGGGGTTTTAGAATAACCAATTTTACAAATTAATTACAAACATTTCATTGAACCGGAATAACAAACCAAACGTATTTTACGTAATATTTACGTATTTTAAACACGCTCGTAGTATTTATTTTATAAGGAACCGGAAAATCTCAACGAGCGATAATCACTGATCAGGGCTATATTGAAAGTTCTATGAGCGATAAATAATACATTTAAAATATTATTTAAATCTAGCTAGTGCCCCGGCTTCATCAATTTAATATATATATATATATATATATATATATATATATATATATATATATATATATATATATATATATATATATATATATATATATATATATATATATATATATATATATATATATATATATATATATATATATCAAAGAAAATTATTACTTCAGATAATTTATAGAATCAGATTAGCCCGGACAGACAGACAGAGTTTTTTGTCCCAGCATGAGTATTTAAAACACTTTCAAGAAATGCTAGCGCATACTAAAAAAAAAGCTTTAATATACAAGATGACCTAATTCGTTTTTTTTGAGTGATGATATAAAGAACTGTGAAACTTATGTCCATAACAAAATATCCGTGTATGATATTGCCGAAACCTAAAATAACTTCGTTCAGCAAAACAAAGTTATAACGAAAGCGAAAACGTGGCTTTTGACATGTTGCCGAAACAAACTTTTACCGTAAACTAACATTGACTGATCAACAGTTTACTTTGCAGTTAAACAGATTTAAAACGAACAGTTTATGAAAATCCGGGAAACTACAAATTATTTGTATCAATATGTGCTCTCCATCGCCGGCCTGGGTATTTAATACCTGACGTAAGCGGAATAGATTTACTGCCATCTGTTAATCCCACAAACGCCTCTTACGAAATACACTGGACGAAATTCACAGAATACCAGTGTGAAAGCTTAATGCTGCAGTGTTTCTTATGAGTTCATAAGAGTGTAGAAAACAAAAAATGCTTTTGACTGGAAACGAGGCACAAGTGTAATAATTGGATTCTTAATCGAGAATAAATGAAGACCTCTATGGGCCACAACACCACTTACCTTGGACTGTGTGTTCGTTTGTAATCTTTAAGAGTATTCTAAATTTAAATTAATTTATTTAAGAGTTTGTTATGTTTTTTGAATTATAAAAAGTAACTGTTTATTCACACACGCATAGCTATGAGCTAGTTTATTGCATTTCCAATCTAAAAAAAATATTTAAACTTCTTAATGTTAATGTAATATTCCACTAAAATCGTTCCTAGATAAAAGTTAGTTTTTCACTTAAAATGCATAGGCTTTTGAACGAAATATTCACTTTAATCTCTCAATTCTCAAAAATTTACTAAATAAATGGTTTTCCAAACTTGGAGAAGCCATTTTAAACGAATACAAAATGCACAAGCAAAAGTTCTATTCGACAGCAGCGGTACGATTGAAGTTTGTTGGACAACACGTCAAGTGCAAGTCGACGCTTTTAATTTGTTTACTGATCTGAAGCCAATTCTTTAAATGCAAAAAGTTTTAACAGTTACCTATCAATGTGTATCCACAAATTTTAATATATTAGTGTCCCACAATATCACAATATCTCCGTAACATCGCTGACTTTAAATTTATACGACAGATCTATTTAGCTTTGTGTCAGTCAATACTTACTTATGGCATTACTTCTTGGGATGGTGCTTCTAAAACAATGTTGCTCCCACTAGGACGTGCTCGGAGGAGAGAGTTAGAAATTCTTTACTAGTTTTAATTTTATAAATGATCTTGTGGCCTACATTATTAAACCCATAGTGTAAGTGATGATCTTAAACACAGGTACTTAACCTAGTTCAGGCAGGTAGCGAATATTATAAACTTGAGTTTTCAATTTTCTTTTTGTAGATTCTACATTTTTAAGCTACACACAATTTTAATTTTTATTATTGCATGTTATTTTTATTAGGCTTATTGTTACTTTCTTTAATTGTTATCATATTTGTTCCTGTATATTAACATGTGTAATTGAAAATTAAATAAAAAATTATTATTTTTATAAACATTTATACAATTAGACTTTAAGCTGGTTTATTTTAGGGGCACTTTCATCATCATCATCATTATTACAGCCCTTCACAAATCCACTGCTGAACATAGGCCTCCCCCAATCAGTTAAAAATTCTATATACTTAAGGTTGTGTGTGAAAATGGGCATAAAACACTATTCAATGAATAAAGAAGACATCTTGGTTCCAAGGAAACAAAGAGGTGTCGTGTCTATGGCCCGATTAAAAAACAGTAGTATGAAAAAAAACTTAACCACGTATTACATCCGTGTTTTTTTTCAGCTTTCTATTACCAATCTGAAGTGGTAAACGAGCTGGTAGATAACTTGATGTTATATGGCTCCTGCAGCTCAGAAAGACCTGAAATCAGCTGTAAAACACGGTGTCTCTAGATGCGTTATCTGTGAGAACTAATATGGATCGTTTTACAGACTGTAATCAAACTGGCTCTCTACCCTTCAAACTGGAGCACAGCACATCACGCATAATTGTTTGGTGGCAGAAATAAGTACGAAGGTTATTTACTCGCCTTTAATAAATTTATAAATTCGTGTGATTTTTGTATTTATTTAAATAAATACGTTTATATGATTGCCAATTTATTTAAGGTACAAGTTATAAATATTGCAAATGGATGACTTTTCTTCAAAGTCTTCATAGTAGTAAAACCTGGCAATATCGGACAATTAGCAGAATCATGTTACGTCACAATTATTAACTGATGGAGTGTCTCCAACTCTAACTATGCCCCTAATTAAAGTCATTAAAGCAACTTTTTGTATTATTTAAGAGATTCAATGTTACCTCCGGTAAAAAAATTCAGCATTATAATTAATGTTCCACATAATTACGAATTTCAAAATAATTATACAGGAATATACAATATAAGTAAAATTCACTTTTAATAAAAAATTGCATGTATATAAGAACAAAATAATATAAAACGTTTATCGTTTACGTTTTTATTGTACTAGGGTATATCACAATTCCAAAGTCGTCTAAAAGGTATTGAAAACTTTACTCCTTAAAGGTTCGTTCTCCAAATTTATAAGGGACCATCGCTGAACTCTAACCTAATTAAAAAAAGAATCTATAAAACCGGTTCACAATCGACGAAGATATTGCGTAACATACATAGAAAATACATTCGAACTGAACCATTTTTTTAATCGGCTTAATACAATGTAACTATAATATTTTTTGTTTGATAAAACATAAAGAAAAAATATTGCATATGCATATAATATACATAAGGTATTCAACTCTAGAGTGTGAATCACGCTCTTCTACCGTTCTCATCCCACAGCATAACATCAGTTTCTTTAACTTCATTTACAGTTCAGGCAATATTCGTCTTAAACGCTAGTTACATATGCCTACCGTGACCTTGCAAACAATCAGGAAGTCACCTACCATAAAACACCGCTAAACAAATAACGTCTTTAAAGATGTGACTCAATTTAATTACGTGACGTAAGAATTTTCAATATAGTATAAAAACCAAGGTCCTCATTCTCTCTCACACAACCCAGTAGTAAATAAGTTAGTTTGTAGGTTAAGTAGTCTCGTATTCCTGTGTACTCACATTATCACAGTAGTTAAGTTAACTTGTAAATTAGAAAATAAAAGTAACATAGGAAAAATTCTTCGTCTCCTTCCATTTCAACCCTTCCTAAGCATTTGTTTAAAAAACTGGTTTGGCAACATTATGTAGAGGAAAGAAACAAACTTTTGGCAATATTTTGTTTTATACATATATTACAATATAATGAATTTTTAATTTAAATATCTATTTTAATGATATGCACGCGCATGATATATGTAGTAAATATAATGATTTATGTTTACAAGTATTAACATGCTCCGTCTTGTTACGAAACGTGTAGTGTTTTATTAATAGCCTCAGGTTAATTCCATGGTTTAAGTATAGTCCTTGTAACAAAAGAAGTTTCTTAGTCGCGGCACCGTTGTTTTAGAAATTTTACATTTTACTGTCAAAAACCAATTTTTTTTATTTTACTATACATATTTCCACAAGATTTTTTCCATAAAACATACTCTTGTTTACGCCGGAGACAATAAACTGTGTTTCGTAATAATACCGATAAGGTTTTAGCTGTATTGCATTCACACATATTGCCTCATAAAGGCGATGTTGTCTTATTTGCCGTGCATGATACGTGGGTGGGCAACCAAAGTTTTTTATTTTTTTATTTTGAGCTGTTATCAGAAAACGTGCAGCACATATCCTGTTTCGGTTTCACTCTGTCGCCTCTTACAACACAAGGGACCATATGTGAACATTGTGAATTTTGATACTTACAAGTATCAAAATTCACTTTTACAAGTATCAAACACACTTTTATTTCTTTAATTTTCCTGTAATTAATTAGTAGAGAATATCTTAAGGCATTAAGTCCGCCTATTGTGACGTATAGTTGAAGGTGTCTTATAATAAAGATCTAAAAAAATAAATAACATTGAAAACACAGAAGCAAAGTAAATAAAAGCGCACTGTAAATCGCTGAATGGAGAATGAAAATAATCCCAGTACACTTCAAACCCGATCCCGACACCCGTCACTCACAAGATTGTGAGATTATACCAACTAAGCCGCTCCAAGGTATTCGTACATTGGACGACTCAACTTCCGCTTTAATCGAGCACAGGATTTAAGCGCTTCCAGATAAGAGTACACTTACATAAATATCTCGGCTAAAATGTCGTTCCTTCCAGGGTACTGGGTCGATTTTATATATATATATATATATATATATATATATATATATATATATATATATATATATATATATATATATATATATATATATATATATATATATATATATATATATATATATTATTTTTGACAAGAACCTCTTCACTGTTGAGTTGGGTGTATTTTTCGCACTTGTAAATATGAATACTTGAGTCTAATTAATGATTTAAGATAAGAATTCTGTTATAAAAAGAATAAATTGAGCAATTAGGATTTCATTTCGAAAAAATTAAAAGGAAAATTTGTTTCTGTGTATGTCTATGTATATAAACGACAGTTGCCTACATGTCATGGGTGCGGACTACAAACTCAGACATATTCACTCAGTAACCATCGCAGAGACACAATGCTACAAAACTCAACAAGCATCAATACGACTATCGTCGGGCTTACACCATCCCAAGGCCCCCATAAAATCCCAGCAGACATCACCACCCGCATACCTCCATCGACCAGAGCCACAAGAGTGCGTCGAATCAGGCGTAGCACATCCGTAGATCCATCATAAGACGCAAAACCGCAACTAACAACAAGCATCAATGCAACTATCATACGGATGGCGCTTCCTCACAATACACCTACATCATCCCTATCGACTTTGGTAACAAAATTTGTATTGTTGTTAACTAAAAATAACACCAACGTATCGTATTAGCACGCTACTAAGACGCTAATGAACAAAACTCCACGTATCATGGTTTATCGACCAGAGCCACAAGTCGCATCATAACGCTATGCGATAAGACGCCGTCCACAAACCGTATGGGTGTACGTTGTCCACGGGCAAGTCGTATTGCTACAACAAACCCGTTTACCACTGGCGCTAAGATAATATGTCTAGAATACATCGGTTAGCGAGTCCAAGTTTACCTTGGTTGCGGATGCTGTGATGCAGTCAACATGCTACTATAATTACCCTTTCCAAGTCCCATTTCTATTAATAAATGAGCAATTTTCTTATTATATTATAAACGTTATTTATCTTTTTTAGTATAATATATTCGACTTTTTTTCTACTATTTATTATATTTTAAATATTTTAACAGTTTTAATAAATTTTATGATTTTTTAAGGCGACATTAGCCTTTAATTTACTATAATACTTAATGACTGAAATGTATTTATTTTTTACTTTATGCTCATTAATGTATTTTGAATTGTTCGAAATATTACTTCTAACATTATTTTATGCGGCGTCATCATTTCAAGAGTCATCGATTTAAGCCTAACTTTTACTAACTGTGTCAAACTAAATGACTGTAGTACTAGACGCCTAACACCTTTGATGCTGATGCCCTTAGTACTTTAAGAAGCTGTCCGTCTCCAGTGTTTTACTTCTTTCGTAACAGAGCGGTTATAAAGCCATCCATTGATACTATAAGAACAAGAGCAAACTATAAGAATGAACTGGCATATTCCATAGCCATCCTACGCGGGCCCCGTCTTTGCCCACGCAAACCCCAAAATTATTAATGAACTCCAAATAGTTCAAAACCTTTTCTGTCGTCGAGCTGCGAACGCACCTTGGTACGTCCGTAATGCCGACCTTCGTCGGGACCTAGAGCTCCCAACAATTCAACAATTTCTCAAAAAACTCTCTGAGAACTTCTTCAAAGCCTCAGAGTCGCATCCAAACCATTTAATTCGTGAGGCAGCTACTTATGCAGCCCCACCCCCCCTCTCGCTATCGAGTCCGCAGGCCGAGAAACTCTCTCTCGGACCCGCCTAATAAACTGACAAACGACCTGAACTGCCTCCTGGCGGCTCAGGCCAATTCTAATTAAATTAATTATTATTATATTAACTAATATTATTTTGCCTTCATAGGCACTCCCTCAGCGGCTCTTAGCCGCCTGCGCCCTCTTTTCCCAAAAGAGGGTCGCTCATGATAAGGCACAATACAGCTTAATCAGCCAGTTGCCTGTCCCCAAAGGCGGTTTTTAGAGGGTATCACTTAGGGTCCCCGGTAGGACAGTGAGTCCCTCATAACCACGATAGACCGGCTATCGTGGTATGCGTAATGCATTTTCCGCCTCCCTACGTATAGGGTAGCCCTTTAATTGCTTCGGGCGCAAAAAAAAATCCATAGCCGCTTATTATAATTTTATTGATTTTTTTATAGATCCATTACGCTACCACCACACCGTAACACAAAAATATTTTCGTTTTAAATTTTTAACCAAGTATTTGGAAAACTTATGAATCACAACAAGATTTCGCAATATTTTCCATTCAATTTATATGCTTGTTTATAGATCATTACATTCTTAACAATTTTTTAATTTATCTTAATATATCATAAAGAGAACATCTCAGTAATCAGTGGAGGGTTGCGCCCAGCTGTGGGACGCTTCAACTTTACAATTTTGAAGTATGTCAATAGTGAAACTTACACATGTTAGAGTCATGCTGCAGCGTATTTCGGCTGAAGAACGAATAGGTTGGCTCGATCGGGGAAGGAGCATGCTTGCACAGATACCTGTGTAAAATAACGGTATAATACCACTGTGTTTCGTATAATCACTAAAAAGAAAGTTTACGATTTGACTCTTAATATAGGACAGAATTATGGGCGTTTGTAGGCCACTGGATCTACAGACCATCGTGTAGACTGTTGGCTACTCGTTTGTTATTCTTATTTATTTATTTTTTAAACAGTCCCTACTTAAAAAAAAACACAAATATCGTACTTAATGCGTTAAGCCTTTCTCTACCAGTCAGTCCATTGCATCTGTCCAACAGGCACATAAGTAGATATTATTGATTTATTTAGATTTATTTATTTATAATAATATAAAATAAATTTTCAAGAATTTTAAAGTCCGTGAAAATAAGTTTTATTTCAAGAATATTAATATTCTTGGATTAATTGAAAAAAAAAATTAGTTGCAATAATTCTGTGAACTTCGTCTTAAGAAATTATTTTTTTAGTTGTATTAATATTAATTATCTCGAAATTCAAAATTTTTCAGGAAATTTCAGATTTCATCATTATTTCACAATATTTAGCCAACACTTCGTATATAACGTATGTACTCTTAATTGGTATCATAATGCGACGAAAAATGCGACGTTGTAGTCTATATAGCAAACAGGGTTTGGAAATTTATTTCCGTCGGCATCAACACAAAATCGTTCATCTTGGCTTCCACGAGCACTCTTTTTTCAGATTAGACCATGAGTTATTTTTTTATTATTAGATTTTCGATCAGCACCATGCGATACAAGACAGCATACTCACGCAAATAACAGAGGATACGGAAGAAGTAATAGTGGATCGATGCATCATGGCGGTCATCACAGACATGACCTTTTTTGTGGTGCAAACAAACAAGATTTGGACGACGTTGGCGACGTAAGGACGTAAGGTGTATCTGCGCCATAGCCACGACGCCATGCTCATTGCACTGAAAGGTATGTGTAAAAAGGGACGCAGTGACCCGTATGAAACTGAACGTCATTGTAAGAGGAATTATTGAGAGGGATATGCGTTGCAATTCTGTGTTAGGCGATACAGTATTTGTATTATTTATTATCCAAGATCATTCATACTATCCTTTCTTATTACGTAAGTTTCAAAATTTTATTTGTCTATATTCTTCCACTGCCTCATTTATAAATATTGGAAATATGGACCTAATTGTGTTTATTTTATTGTTCTGCTTCATGTACAGGATCTAAAATTATTGTTAAATGTTAATTTGTAAGTTTATTGAGACGTTTATTATGGAGTTTTATAAGAAACATTGTTTACGTGTAATAAAATCTCGCCTTCTCGTGCGAAGTTAAGTAGAATATTTTAATTTTATATGTATTGTTTAAGTTGTAGTGATATGGGAAATTAAATAATTTGTAAAAATGTACATAAAGACGTAGATTTTGCTTGAAACTATAAATATGCGCTGAAGATAAAAAAGTATGAAAATAAATTGTATTAAAGCTTAATTTAATATCATCAATTGATTTTAATGATAATTATATTTCAGTTTTCTTAAAACATGTCTCATAATCATAAATGTTACATTATATTTCAGAATCAATTATAAACTAAGCACAATGCTTGTTATTTTGTCATGAATAAAAGTCGTGGTGAAGTAACAGTATAACTGAGAAAACGACAGAATATAAGCAACAAAAACAAAATCGAAAGTAGGAAAGTTGAAATATTATTGCGTCGAAGTAAAAGAAAACTTAAGTTGAGAGTACTCAGTGTCACCGTCCTTAAAATATGGTGATGACATTCATTCATTAAGTTTGCAATGTAAGAAATTGCAAAAGTTGAATCATATTTGATTTCTTACAATAGAATTGAAAATTGCAACATATAGCCATTCTAGGATATAAAACGTTGGCTAAAATATTATTATCTGGAAGATAAAAAGCTTCAATATATCTTCGACTTTATTAAACTTCAATTACAATTTACTTGCTTATGATTTTAAGATTAACAAGGAAATTTTATTGCCAAAATTTGTTTTAATTTATGTGTAAACCCAATAAAGGTAAGGCAATTTATTGTGGTAGTGTAAGGGAAATCATCGCGGTTTCGTATATTTGTTTGAATTAAAGTCGTTTGCTCTAAGCGCTTCCAAATTCGCGAAAAATCTTTTATTTTCCTTGTTTTCCAAACAAAAAGTTACCCTAGGATTTTTTCGTGTATTGTGGTGGCAGTTTACATACATAAATTGCACAAAGACAAATATCCAGATGTTTAGAATGTTTTCCTTCACTGCCACTGATCGAACCCGAGTCGCTGAATTGGGGGCTGGCGCTGAGGGTGTTTGAAATAATAAAATTAATAGTTAAGCTGTTATGGTTGTCTTTTCATATTTCCTAAGTGATTACGACATATAAAAGTTAACTGCTTTTATAACATGTCCTAATGACTGTGATATTTATTTATTATTATGATTCCAGTTTGGAATTAAATATACTTAATTATACTTAATTATACTTAATTATACTTAATTAGTATTAATGCTTAAATAATGCACTACATAATAATTACGTTGTTCATATGGTTCACTTTCATGTACATGTTTTAGTAATGTTATAATCACGTGGGGCTATAAAACGATAAACGACAGCGTAACTTCCAACGCTTTATGAGGTCAATAACTTTATTGTGATGATCGATATGTTTTTATTGTCATTCAACACGCTACATCAAAAACACAGTTATCGTTACAGCCTATTAAATTTCACTGCTAAGTTGTAGGCTTCTCCCACAGATTACTTATAGTGGGGAAATGTACCATAGTTGCCACGCCTGGCAAACTAGTAAAATAAAGAGTAAAGTAAAATTAAAGAAAACTGTGGTTGCCAAACCACAAAACACAGCAGAATTAACCCGCAATTTAACGATGATGTTCCGTGAGAGCTTTTATGGTTGAAGTTCTTTGTAGGTGACCATATGATGCAGAAACCATTTAGCATCGGGGGGCTGTAAGTGTGTTTCTTACTTCAGTTTAAATATAATTATGCGTATATCATGTTTTTTTTTATATTTGTCATAGAAAACGAATCCAAGACTACTGGTTTATAAGGTACTCACTCCACTAAGTTACGACATTGCTATTGACTTAATTGATATCCGACGATGACAATTAAGTCGACGGCTCCGTGGCGCAGTGGCTCAGCAATGAGTTACAGCGCTAAGAGCCGCGGGTTCGAATCCCGCACGGAACAAGTATTTGTATGGCCTACAAGTAATTGTTCCGGGTCTGGATGTTTGTCCTTGTGAAAAAAGATGCCCATTTTTACCCGACTATGTATAGAAATGATATAAATCTTTGAATTCAGCTAATTGAATTGTAAATTAATTACGCTTATCACTATGTTAAAGAGAGAGAGAGAAGAGTCAGAAAAAATATGTTTTAATTTTTCTTTAAGCCTATTTTACGTTACGGGTGAATGTATAACCATATTTTGAACGTATTTCAACTACCCTTTTTCTAGGACTTTCCATTTTACACACTGCTACTTTACTTTATTCAACTCTGTTTCTGAGTTTTACACATTACTTTATGTTTCATTTAACCAGTAACAGCCTGGCCACGGGACATTCGCCGTAGCTAAAATTCGCGCGGCGCGAACGGTCAGGCGTCTAGCGACTAAAACAAATGTATAGAAATGTATGAAGCATGCCACGCGTAGCGGCGAGTGGCGACGCGACTGGCGAAATTTACCGGGCGAATCGCGCGGGCGACTGGCGGCGCGGCGGGCGAATGAAACAAATGTATGAATTAGTACGGTGCAAGCCACTGAGTTGGGCGGCAATCGCGGCGGCAGACGCGGCGAATAGTATAGGAACAAAATATTTTAGTTGTTGTCGCCGCGAAAAATGCCGGGCCGACAAAAACAACTTAAAATTCTATCCGCATTGACTTTTATCTCCAATTCTGGTTGAATATTAACAAGAATATAATCGCAGGTTTCAACATTCATTCTGGTATTTACTCGAAATTTTTTTCTAGATGCATTCTATTCGTTGGGGAATTCTCCATCTATAACCCGATTCCTATTCAAATCAAGTACTCCGCAATCTCATCCAAATATTATGTCTTGAATCAAAAAACAATTACTTTCTAAGCAATATCGGGATAACTTTCATAAAGACATTTCACTCTCGGCCTATCTGGTCGCGGCGGCAAACGTGACTTCTCGTGGCCCTCAATTCGCGCAGCGCGAATTTTCGCCCCGGCTGTCGCTTCGCCGTTCGTGCCGCCGATCCCCGTGGCCAGGCCGTAAGTATTTCTTAACTAGTTTTTGTATAGTACAGATTAATTAAAAATAAGATATAGATAAGTTAATAATAAGTACTAGCACATTTATTTCTTTATTACCTATTTCGTAACGGCAAATCCTAACCTAAAAAGTGACATTCATATTTTTGGGCTAAGTAGTGTTTAAATCGTAAAAATGACTATATGACATTATTTTCTGAACTTACATGCAGTTTTTCCACTATACCTTATAACTATACGTAAATTTTCACTATTAGGTTTTTAAATGTATGGAAAGTGGAGATGATCCTTTATGTTTGTAAACTGCCCCCACGATACAGGAGAAAGTCTTAGTGAAGAGGTAACCTTTATATTTAAAAAAATAATAATATAGGTAGTTTATACAAACCCGATTGTAACATAATCTCAGTGACAAACGTAGTTTAAACCTCAGGTAGTAAAAATAACATGGAAGTAAATACGTCACCCGTATTCAATATTATTGCGTAGGTATTGGGTAGCACACGCAACCACAGACTACATAATAACTCCACAACATCATAATTCCACGTGTGTTCAGCACAGATAACATGAATAAACATAGAATCAATTTGTGACACACTGGTTGCCACAATAATGAACGCGTTGTGTACTAAATAAACTAACTGTGTTTATTATTATTTTTGTTACTTCTTTAACGTTCTTGGAGCGTAGTCCTGCTGCAATTTAGAGCTGGTTTCGGTAGATGGAGTGATGAACTGCTGAGGGAAGGAGTGTAAGTATAAATGTAGGTGGTTCAGGATCTGGACCACGCTTTGTTGTTATCTCTTAAGTAACGATTTTGAAGTTTTTTTTTAATCATGGAATATTTCATTTTAATATTATGATGAATGGTTTGGTATCGCTATGGCTAGGTATCCAGATAGGCTGCAATTTTAAAACGAGCATCGAACAACTAACAATCGAACAAATAACAAAAAACAACTTTAATTATATTGTAATGTCCTCCAGGCCGAACTTCGTTCTCGGCGTACAGTTTCAACGGAGACCAGTCATCTGAATAGGACAGGATAGCGCAAGGACAGGGTTGTGTCAGCGCAAGCAAAGGTGCACCTTCTATTCCCTCACTTTCATAGTCCGATGAGACGACAAATCTACACTATCGAATAGAGGTCGGGCGCAGAACCAACGGCCTTATCCGCTCTTTGAGGCTCGGAGTAAAATTTGGTCGATTCCGGGCTGCTACTAATGTTTTTTGGCCTAGAAATACAGTACGTATCTAATTTCAGCATGACCCGGAATTCGAACCATAAACTTTAACGCCTGTCTCTTAGAAAATTATGAAACGATTACGGACTACCATTTGATCGTAAAACGATTGTCTGGCTTCTGAATCTTTATACATATTCAAATATATGTATGTAAAATAGTGTATGTAAAATACCTCCACTATGCAGCAGAAATTCTTACGGGTATCCCAAATATATATTATATATTTTCTCCCGATTGTGCTATTTTGAAATAATTTAAAAATAAATTATTTTTAAACAAATGATGAATTATCATATGATGCGTCATTACCACTATGTGTGAACATAATAAAAAATATACAATGTATACATTTTACATATGACCATCCTTTAGAGCCATGTGTTCTGCAACTATCGTTTAAAATAATGGTCACCGCGTTCATTAGCATAATAAATCGAAAACAAGCCAAGTTAATATTTGTTCGAAGAGCTGTACTATGGTAATTTTATATTATTACCGTGGCTGTACACCGTTAAATAATTTTAGCAGTTTATTAGTTGTTAACCCTGTTAGTTTCCATGTTAACAGAAATGCAATGTGACATATTTATATACATTCTGTAAGATTTTATACAATTTAAAATTGGGTTTGAGTTCAGTTAGTACTTACGATTGTTTGATTTTAGTTTAGTTTTAGTTATTATTATTATAAGTATTGTATGTTATTCATATTTCATAAGATGCAGGAAGTCGATGGAACGCACTTTGTGACATTCGTCGGGGGAGGCCTATGTTCAGCACTAGACTTATGAAGACTCAACTGGGGAAGGATCACGCTCTCACAAAATACCTACGTAAAGTAGCAACTTTCGTATTGTGAGTATAAAAAGCCAGAAATTAGACATTCTATCTTAGTCCTCCGGGGTGACAACGCATCTGCGTTTCGTATCTTAATCGAGATACAGACATCTATGAGCCATAGTGTCCACGTAGCATTAGGTGGTTTTGTATTCGTTTGTCACCACCAGAGCCTTCCTCGCTTGAAGATATAGTTGAAGTCGCTCATCGCTGCTGCTAACCGACATTAAGGCAAGGGTTTCCTACGTCAATAGACTTTTAGCACTCCCTTCACTGCTACATGCATATTTGTACAGCACTAAGTAAGCGTGCGACACTGGTGGAGAAAAATATTTTATGTGAAACGTGTTTGCTAATTAACAGGAAATAAAGGATGTAAATAAAAACAAAGCTCATTAAGGATCTAATTTAATAACATGCGTTTCATGCTATCACAATATATATATATATATATATATATATATATATATATATATATATATATATATATATATATATATATATATATATATATAAAACTTGAACGTCACAGTGTTTTCTGATTAAATTTTAATATTTTTATCTCAATTTATATAACTTAACCCTTCTGATGAGCAAGACTAACTTCTTTCGCTGTAGGTAAGTTAGTTGTTAAACTGAGTTACATTTTTATATTTAATACATAACATTTAAAAACATAAACAATCACGCCTGTCACCCAGAGGGGTAGGCAGACACTACAGCAATCCTGATCACGATCAGGATCCTGATCTTTATCAATAATCTTGTTACAAAAATGTCGCGAACATTTATACAACCCCAATACCAGGTACGCCCACTATAACTCACCAATGTTCAACGCAATGTCGTGCATAGAAAACTAACAAATAATACACAGTTTCTATCGGAAACAAAATTTCATCGTAATCGTAGAATGAGCACATGCGGGACCAAAAAATGAATTTTTAAATGTATATATAGTACATTTGTATATGTTTTTTGTTTTTCTTTTCATATTATATACAGATATATTAGCGATATAACTATGCAGTATATTTTTTGTAACCGTCTTTGATTTCTAGCACTGCCTATTGACTGGCAGAGAATGTATTTATCGTATGGTTCAATATAGGTCAAAAATAAATGAAAATGAAGACATATTAGTATAAATAAATAAAAAAAAGAATATAAATACCAATTTCTCTCCTCTTATAAAAAGCCTAGGAATCTAACATTTCGTCCGTAAGCTACGCATTCCACGCGTACGTTACGCTATTGCGCGTTTAAACTGCATAAAAAATAAAAATAAATAATAAATATTTTCCTACATAATATATTTAATGCCTATCGATCAACACAGTCCAGAGACGTGTGCTTGACACAGATAACGAAAGTAAACGGCGCTTCAACACATTAGCAACACGACAGCTAGTAATTAAAAATTAATCGAATTTTTTTTCCTACGATAATAATAAAAACTTATGAAGTACAAGAAAATAATTTTTACCATATTTTTTTAATTCACTATCTTGTGTCTGTTTGTCTGTCTACAGTTCCGGGTGGAATCTTCAAACTCGATTTTGGAGCACTTTCCGATGAGCTAGACTTGAAATTTTGAATATAGTTCAGAATCGAATAACAATGTAAGAAAATGAAAAACATGGTATGTTATATAATATTTTTAGTACAAAATTAAAAAAAAACACTTTAATTATTAATTTAAGAGTAAAAGAATGTTAGTAATCGCTCAGGTTATTTTAGTATATTTTATTAGACTTATTTACACAGAATTTTCACAGCCAACAATCATATAGTTCCGTAGGTTATATAAAAAAAAGAAGAAAGATGTGTGCTTGAGTGTGTGTTATGAAGTTGAGCAAAGTTTCGCAATCGCTTGAAATGTAGGCATTGCTTCGTTAAAATTTCTTTTTCATGGGGTAGAGGATTCTCTTACGCCAGCACTCATTACATTTAATTTGTATTTAGTGATTTTGATTTTTGTGACTTTAACATTATTTTATTAACATTTTTAGGGATCAAAATGATCACCATCCGTAACGGCTGTGTGTCCTTAATTTGAACTAACCCTTAAAACGCACCGCTGG
Source organism: Parnassius smintheus behrii (assembly GCA_036936625.1). Lineage (NCBI taxonomy): Eukaryota > Metazoa > Arthropoda > Insecta > Lepidoptera > Papilionidae > Parnassius > Parnassius smintheus. Next base: position 8,186,126 of record JAUPFT010000021.1, on the reverse strand, counting down.
ATTAATTAGCATAATAAATAGCAAAGAGGCACCGCCATGATTGTCTTAAACAAGTGATACAGGCTGATAATATAAAACTACCTAACTCATAAGTAGACCCGGATATTCTAACTTCGGTGCACAATTCTAGCAGAAATTACGTCGAACTTTAGAAAAAAAAGAAGCTTTATAGTAAAAGAAGAACTTTTTTTACTAAGAGCCTTTGATGTCGATGCTAAGACATATTAAAGTATTAAAACCCTGACTTGAATAGTTATTTGAAATTTGCTTTTATTTTTTTAGAGTTATTTTTTTAATATAAAATTCATTGCAAAGTATTAACAGTAAGACTAACTCTGAAGCTTAATATCTTAGCAGCACTTATTTTTAATCAGCCAATAAAAATCCATGCCTGATATGTTCCGCAGTATCAGACGTGTCACACATTTGACGTTCTTCCACCGATCATGGAAGCTATGTAGTCTGTCTTGCACTTTCATAGTCACCTCTAAAAATACGGTGAAGCATTCTCCAACACTTCCATCGGATCTTATTTTATACCTGTATATACACTTAGACTTATTGACTTATCGACGCAAGCGCAGCTAAGAACATCTTTACCTGCGCTTGGCCATCCCCGGCCTACGTGGCCCCGCCTCATATAGTAGTAGCGTTCGATTTAAAGATCAGCGCACACACAAATGGAATCCAATTTATTGAATAAATCTCACTCCGAATCACATCTCGAGCTGTCAGGACATCATTTGAATAATAGCTTTATTGTACAGCGCTGCAAAAGAAAGTGCCCGGAGAACGATATTGAACCTGATAGGTTTGATGCGTTTAGAGAGGAAATGAGGGCCATGATAAATTCTATGTTTAAGGTGCAAGAACGTGAAATTAATAAAATTACCCCGGCGCTTTTAGAAATTCAAGACACGAATTATAGCAAAGAAAAAACAATATCGTTCTTAGCAACGCAAAATGAAGAACTCAAAAAAAACTGGAACATCTCGAAAGCCAAAACAAAAAAGATAAACAACAAATAGCTATTCTGGAACAAAAATTGGAGGATATGCAGCGCGAAGGCCGTAAGGCCAACTTTGAGATTAAGAACGTACCCAAAACAACCGAAGAAACCCGTGGAAACTTGATAGGAATGGTAATGACATTGTCAAAAACAGTCGGAAGCAAGCTTAATGAATCACATATCATGGAAATCTTTCGAGTAAAAGGAAAAAAGGGAGCGAAGAGTGAGTCACCAATCATAGTCGAGACCTCGTCCTCAATCGTGAAGACAGAACTCTTGGCTATGTGTAAGGCCTTCAACAGGAAAAATAAACAAAAGCTCTGTGCCAAACATCTTGGCTTTAATAGGAATGAATATACGCCTATTTTTGTGTCGGAGCAGCTAACCGCTAAAGGGGCTTGTCTGTACTTTTTAGCAGGGAACTCGCCAAAACAAAAACCTTCAAAAATTGTTGGACTGCGTATGGCCGAGTGTACCTGCGAGAGTATGACACGTCCCCCGTTATAAAGATTAAAAGTGAAGCCCAAATAAACAGCCTGATGCAGAAAACATGACTATACGTTGAGCCTTATGCGGTAGGCGTTAAACATTTCTCTTTGTTATTGAATACTCGTTATATTATATTATTTGTTTTAACTAATTTAATTTGCTATATATCAGGGCAATGCCCGCTATGTTAAAGTATACACAACTACATAATACACAACACAAATACACACACAATATACATACTTACAATATTTATGTATTTTCCCCACCCAATTATACGTAAATCAAAAGAAATTGTAATATTAATAAAATTAATTCAATTCCTTGTAGTACGTAAAATCAGCTTTATATGCAAACATAAAAATGGATAGTTCTCTCATTAATCTGAGAGTAATAGACAAAATCCAAGTTGCACAGTCAAAGGTAGAATCAATTCATAACTTCTCGAAAATATTGCATTACGTAAAAAACACTGACTTCACTATAATTGCTCAAAACATCCGAAGTATATTTAAAAATTTTAACGACTTTTACATTTCCCTATCGAACTTTAACTTTAAAGTTGACTTGTTGGTATTAACTGAATGTAGACTTGACTGTAACGAAGCAATACCTCAGTTAAATAATTATACCACTTTTTCGACTACAAATCATATTAATCAGTGTGATGGGGTAGTAGTTTATGTAAAAAACACAGTTAAATGTAATATAAAAGAAATTAAATTAATACATGCGTCATGCTTGCAAGTTGTATTACTCAGTTATATAATTCTTTGCATTTATCGATCGCCTTCAATTAGAAATGCTGAACTTTTTATAAACTCATTGTGCAGACATTTAGACACTATAAAAGGACATAAAAATGTTATTATTACCGGCTACATTAATATAAATATTATAAATAAAACCATTGAACAATCACATGAACGTTTTAATAGCATGACATACCTCAATATGTTAGCAAATCATGGCATACTTCCAGGATATGTATTGCCTACAAGAAAACACAACTGATGGACCATCTTATGCTGAAAATAGATATTAATATACACTTGGCCTCCATTATAGTCTTTGACACCACTATAACCGATCATCATATAATATTTCTAAAATTGACCAATACCGATACACAAAATGGAAACCAAAATAAAGATAACATTAAAAATAATAATAATAATAAAAATAAGACAATTACAAATTAAGAAAATGCACTCTTAATCCTAAAAGAAAGAAATATAGCTAATTTAATAGTATATGAGAATCCCACAGAAGTAAATAACACACTTATTAATAAATTGCAGCAATGTTTAATGGACAACACTTTTTCAAAACGCATCCCTCCAAGGATCGATTTATTAAACCATGGATTACGCCAGGTATTTTAAGGTGTATCCGAAATAGGAATGATATGCAATGAAAATTACGTGCTGATCCATATAATGATATCTTAAAAATAACTTACAAAAGATACCGTAATTTTTGTAATCACATAATTAAAAAATCTAAGATTCAATATGACAAAGAACTCTTGATTAAACATAGGAAAAACCCACGGACTTCATGGCATATAATAAATAATATAACAAGCCGTAACAAAAGAAAAACAAATAGTCTGGAGTTCTTAGAGATACACGCTTCCCCACAGTTGTCTGTTGATCATGTATGCGATTTCTTTGCTTATGTTGGCAAAACCTTAGCTGAGGATATTCTAATAAACACTTATACACAACAAGTTGGTGCTAGCAATGTTTGTTTTAACTCACCTGTAGCATCTCTGTTTTTTCATGAAACCGATCCTGAAGAGGTTCACAAAATTTTGATGAGCCTGAAATCTGAGAGCGCCCCAGGCTGGGATAATATTTCTACTAAATTCTTAAAACAAGCGAACGATCAAGTAGCGCCCATAATTTCGCACCTTGCTAACCTCTGTTTTAAACATGGGATCTTCCCAGCGGGGCTCAAAAAGGCAATAATAACGCCGGTGTATAAGAATGGTGACAGAGAAGATGTATCCAACTATAGGCCAATTTCAGTTTTAACTACCATTTCAAAAATTCTAGAGAAATTAATCAACACGAGACTTATAAATTATTTAAATAAAATTGATTTTCTTTCAAAATCGCAATACGGCTTTCGGTAAAATCTTTCAACTGAAGACGCAATCACAGCATTAACGACACATATCGTTAACAATATCGACAGGGGAAAGAAATGTATTGCAGTGTTTCTGGATTTAAAAAAAGCATTTGATACTGTCTCTGTCCTCATTCTTATACAAAGGCTGGAGAGTATTGGCATAAGAGGAGTGGCACTTGCGCTGTTATCAGACTACCTCAATGAGCGCAAACAATGCGTGAAAATAGGCATTAGTAGCCAATGTGATGTAACGTATGGTGTCCCACAGGGAAGTGTCCTTGGGCCGACTCTATTCTTGACTTACATCAATAGCCTCTGCAATATGAGTATTAACGCGGGACAAGTTTTTTTATGTAGACGACACTGCCATTGTTTTCACTGGCAACACATGGGATTCGGTACGTCAAGTCACGGAGGAGGGGCTAGTCAGGGTAGCTAACTGGTTTAAATCCAACCTCTTAACATTGAATACGGACAAAACAGACTACATAGCATTCACAAAATATAATTCAACGCAATCCGAACATAATTTTAAAATTAAAATTCATGCGTGTAACAACCTTCGAATAAATTGCTCTTGCAAAACCATTTCCAAAGTTAACAATACAAAGTATTTGGGAGTTGTAGTTGACCAGAAGCTATCCTGGCACGCCCATATAGAACTAATGATGCGAAGAGTCAGAAAACTTATATGGGTTTTTAAAATGCTGAGACATGTTACTGACAAGAAACTATTAAAACTAATTTATGCTTCATTGGCTCAGTCACTATTGACCTACTGTATCCCAGTCTGGGGTGGTGCTAGTAAGACGCAGTTTCTTGATTTAGAAAGAGCACAAAGAGCACTACTAAAGGTAATGAGCTTTAAACCCTATAGGTATCCTACTGAAAACCTATACAAAATAAGTGATGTTCTTACAGTTAGGCAATTGTATATATTAAATATAATTCTAAAATGTCACAAAACGCTTCCATATGATTCTTCCAAAATATCTAGAAGACGAAAGCATAATGTAGCTCCCATTGCTACAGTCAAGTCAGATTATGCTAGGAGGCAGTTTACGGTTCAATCTGCTTATTTATATAATAAAGTTAATAAAGTTTTAAACATTTACCAAATGACTAAGTGCCAATGAAGACAAGTGCCAAATGAGTTTGACAGCACTGTTAAAAACTTGGAGTTATGATAAAACTGAGTCTTTCTTACAGAACTCAAACTAAGACATTCTTGGATTATATTTTACACACAATAGAAGTTTGATTTAAAAATAATATTTTATTTCATAAAATAGGAATGATAAAACTCACCTAAACTTAATCCCTTGGGGCCTTAATTTAAATTAAATTTTATCAATAACCCATAAAGCTCAAACTCGCATAAACACACACACGCGCACACACATACACGCACACACACACACACACACACACACACACACACACACACACACACACACAAATACTTTTAAATATTGTAAATCCTTGTGTACCATGTAAAATTTGTTGAGAAATGTTATATTTTTATTTTTATTTACTCTTAATCTGTGTTTAAGAGCAACTTTAAAAATGTAAATTAAAAATATGTTTTTAGATTAAGTATTGAAGTAAGTAGGTATCACATTAGTATTCGTTAATCAATGTTACGGAGAGGGGGGATTTCTAACACAAGTATTTATTTACTTAAAAGAAGTCCTCATTCACAACACTGCTATGTAAAAAATCTGATACTGAATAAATTATTTGATTTGATTTGATTTGAATATAAAGTATAGTATTATATTTCTTGACGCATCATATTCTAACCTAAGACGATTTCTTTGCATATCCTTCTTGTTATTGCGAGAATTAAATATTAGAAATGTAATAAGTTTCAAGTATATAAAATGCTTTTCGAAATTTTCCGATAATTCCCACGGCATTCAAACACAACGTCATTTACTTTCGGATTTTTACAATTTTCAAAAGTATTTTTCCACAAATCCATCCAATAAAATGAATATGATTCCCTAAAGCATTTCAATTTTTTTCAATAATTTCCAAGACATGTATGTTTTTTCAAGATGTACATAGTATATTTAACCGCAGAGCAAGCGCTCAATTTCTGTTAAGATTTTAATTTCCGCTGGCAGTGATCGAACTCGGATTTCAAGGCATGCTTTTTTCCCCTGAGTAACATGACTCAACTAAATGTAAAAAGTATTTGAATACTTCAAATGGACGATTACAAATCAGCTAAAAGTGACGTGTCTCAGACAGTACACATATTTTCACTTTGTTCACAGTTCCGCTTCCGTTAAATTTTCCCTCAGGGGTAACTGAGGTATGTTCAGAGGAAAAAACCCGTTCTAAACCCGTTTTGTGATTGCCTTATATCGCAAGACGTAGCGATATTTTTGCGTCCCAATACATTTTATATTTTCAGCCATTATTTCATTGTTTTGATAAATTAAACTAAAATTACTACGAAAAAGAGATGGAATATATTATGATTTATGATAATTTTTAAATGATTTACGCATTTTTGATTTTTGTCTTGAAAAGAGATTTGTATAATTTTAACATAATTCAGTCATTCTAAAATTTATAATTATTTAACTAACGACTAAATTTATAAAAATTATGTAACACGGTATATCCATGCTAGATTATAGTATACTGTAATGGGATATACTAGTATACTATATTATTACGTAGCTATATTATGTAGCTATTCTATAGTTACACTACAAATGATACGTCTCGACCGGAAAAGGACCACAGACTACTAACATATTACTGTTATGTTTCGTACGGCGGGTGTAAAGAACTTGAAACCCTTTTCACTGGTAATGAGGCATATAATTTTAGTCCTCAAGGGTGACTACGTATCTATTCGTAATCATTCTCGAGGATAGAAATGGCGTTATTTAAATTGAAGATAACCAAAGAGCATTTATATTATGAATTTTTCGTTTTCCAATATTTTTTTGACAACGCCACACCAGGGAACAACCGCAACACCAGGGAAGAACCGCAACACCAGGGAAACAACCGCAACACCAGAGAAACAACCGCAACACCAGGGAAACAACCGCAACACTAGGGGAAAAAATAAAAAAATAAAAAAGAGATATTCATTTAAGTCAGGATAAATAGTATGATTTCCTCCTGGAATTTCTTTGTAACCGTTCGTAACGTTCATCACAATCATTTCAGCTGTTCCGAAGATTTACTCGAAAAGAGAAACAGACGAACAAATAATTTCAAAACGGTTGTTTATGCCTTAACGCCCTGAGATAAATAGAAGCCGCTAATTTATATATTATAGACAAACAATTCAATTTTATTTATATGTGTATAATATAATTTTTAAATATTTTCATAGTAATGGCATAATTGTTGTCATCGTTATCATCATTACATCCCAAGTCCACTGCTACCACCATAGATCACCATATAGCACAATCCTGTGCCACCTGCATCCATCAACTTGATAGATGTTTGGTCAGGTCTTTACATCATCCAGTGGAGGGGCACTCAACACTGCACTTATAAGTACAAAACTGCTAACATAACTGCTTTGAGTTATAATGCCGGCTACTTGTCGCTTCAGCCTAGTATTCTGCTGGTCTTTTACAGTTGCTCTTGTTTTTCTACGAAGATCCTCGTTAAGGATTTTATCATTCAGAGAAAATCCAAGTCCTCTTCCAAGCTCTGAGGGTTGATCTCATACGGTAAGCAGTAAACAGTAGAAAAGGTAGAAAAGTTCCGTAGGTTATAAGGCATTATATTTTATTGTGCAATAGCATCATATGACTTCATACGCCTTCAATATCAATACATTTACGTCTGCATCACTAGACTCTTATACATAAAATATGTGAACTAATATTCTTTATAATCTATTTCAGGTTTCCAGTAGAAATGGTTTGAAATAACTTTTCTAGATATTCCGACGTTGTTGCGGGAAGTAAACTTGAAAAAGTATTTTTAGACAGAGCATGAAGTTGGGCGTTGAGTTCATAGTTATAGAATAGAATATTTATCTTTTCTAATTTTAACCACTTTACATCGCTATTAATTCAATAAATGTAAAGGCTCATTAACATTGAGTTCTTTTTCTTTCTTAATTTTTATAATTTTTTTTATTTAAATTTAATTTATTTCTGAGGCATGGTGCAATAAGTTGAGGCATTGTAACATATAGGATTATAAATTTGACATTAGTCATTGGTGTAGAAATAGCGCAACAAATAGTTCTTTGTTTTTTAAATCAAATTTATTTAAATAAGTTGTACTAATAGACGAGTTAGGTTTCCGAAGACGCCCCTCTTGGCTCCTAAGACCATTGTATAGTACGGAGAGTGGCACCACTCACGTTAACGTCACGATTGCATCTTTATATTGCGTAGATTGGGATAGGATGTGGCCTTTTTTGCATCCTACCCTTGGAGGCGGGTTTACTTCTCGCCGGACGATCCCAGTGTTGTTGCTGATTCTGTCGCTGATGTCGTACTTCAGAGTAGCGAACTTTTTTCTTCCATATTCTATAATGCTCATCGAAGGCAGATCCCAGTTATGGTTGCTCCTGTATAAGAGCATGACGCTATAAGCAGAAGTACTACCGGGCCTAGGTTGACGCATCAACGTTTCGGGATGTAAACTCCAGCGCACTTAAAAAGAAGTATAAATTCGCCTTCATGTCCTTTAAAAGAGTCATTGCCAATACAATGTCAGAGCGCGTTGGCAGAATTGGCAAAAAGCTAGTTAGCCTTACTTCGGGAACTCGTGCATTCTGGATCTTCCCTGAAGGGTAGAAAAATGAAGGGTGACTTTTTTAATATAACTACATAATAGATTTTGACGTCATGGTTTGATAATAGACGGTTCAAATCCGACATTCGTTTACTGTCGTGAACCACACCAAACACAATTTAAGTTTACCTGGAGTTGTTATTAGTAATGTATTTTTTGACGTGGTAGAGCCACGCTGCAGCTATATTATAGTTGTAGCACGAACAGGTTAGGACCACGCTCTCACAGAATACCAGCGTAAAATAGCAGCTTAATACTGCTGTGTTCCGTATGGTGAGTGTGGAGATCCAGAGAGTATTTTTTACTGGAAATGAGGCATTCAATCCTAATCCTCAGAGGTGACAACGCATCTGCGTTTTCATTCTTAATCGAGGATAAATGTAGATGTCCATGGGCCACAGCATCCACTTTCCAACAGGTGGACTTGTTGTGTCCGTGTTTTTGTGTCACCTGCTTAAGATGTTCTGCTTAGTTAAAATGACAATTGTGCTCTTGATATGTGACAATTTGTTTTAAATAAATAAAATAAGTGAGTAACCAACACGCCTGCCAAACGTGGGAACTATGGCAAATATAAAATATGATGCAATCTATAGAAAAAACTCGTTCTATCTTCAGCAGTGGACTCTAATAGGTTGTAACGGTACGTAGGTAAATATTATATATTCTATCATCAAATAAAAAACGATATTAAACAAAAACAATCCTTAAGTAGGCATAACTCACTAGCTGTGTTTTACATACACAAAAAACACCACATTTGTATCCTAAAGGTATTCATAAGTTTATCATGGAGGATAAATAAGCACCTTCAATGCTAAAAGCAAATGTATATTACATTTAAGAACTTTTTTTTAATTTTAGCTAGTTGCAAAACTGTTTAATGTCGCCCGTTCATATTTAAGAACTCTTTGCAGATAAATCCTATGATGTTAACGAGCTAATAATTAAAAAGTAAATCTAACGTTGCTTTTAGGTTCTGTTTCAAAAAGACGAAGTTCTATATTCGATTAAATTGTTTGTATATATGTTATGCAATATCTTCGGCAATTGAGATTTTTACTAAATAGGCAAGCAATAATTTCAATAAAATGTTTGATTCTATCTAAATAACATGTAAATAACCTATTTTCGCTCTAGATGTGAGTAATTTAAATATTATAGACAGTCGTCTTAATTTTATTTATATATAGATTAATTGACACAAATACTTTCTTCAGAAAATAAATAAAATAATTCCGTTTAAAATATTAGACATGCCAGCCAACATTCGTAAATAAAAATTTTGTTTCCGCTGCCTTAGAAATCATAGAAGTAATTTTTAATACCATTTTCCGGTTTCCATTTTCGGCTACCTTTTGATATATTGCATTTTTCCTTTTAGAAAACCCTTGCTATCTTTTAAAAGAATTTTAGCTAAATAATAATCTGGTTTCAATTATAGTGACCTAGGTATCGTTAAAAGTATAAAAATGTTTCTTGGTTTTCAGAAGTTGCAAAACCTTGGATGCTTAAAAAACTTATACGTTATTTTGAATGTGGCGTATGTTTATACGTGGTAGAACCATGCTGCATATATATTATGGCTGTAGCACGAATGTGTCGGCTTGATCGTATTCAGATCACGTTTTCACTGAATACTTACGAAATATGGAAGAGTTATTCTGCTATGTTTCGTATTACGAGTACAGAAAACCGGATACCCTTTTACTGGTTTCGGGGCATTCTGTCTTAGTCTTTATATGTCAGAACGCATTTGATTTGTGACCAAGGGTGGATATCTAAGGGCCACAGTATTCATTTACACACCAATTCTATAATCACCGACTGGTTGTCCAATGGCGGATATGGGAAGGAGAAATTAAGGAATGTTATTACCGTGAAAGCATCCTGCGTTTCGGAAAGTATAAAATTCGGACAGGCCCGCTAATACATCTGACTTATTTAATTTAAAACGGAAATTCCATAACCCCTTTATATTTAAGGATAAGAACGCTCAAGCCGTGCCTGTCATGTAACTCTTAAAACTTACAATTAGATTAGATTGAAAGGTGTCTATCGTGGCGGCGTTGCATAGTACCGACAGAATGATAAAATGACCTGGTAAGACACACAGGAAGTCGTTGTATACATGTCACTCGGGACCGTGTATTTGTCGCATTCTTTGAAGGAGACCTATGATTATGTTTTAAGACCTATGATTATGTTTTAAGACCTATGATTATTATGCCTATGCTTGTTTTTAGGTTATATAACTCTTTTCTGCTTAGGATTCCAACTAGATACGTACAAATTTTTACCAAATCCTGTTGTCAAGTAGCAAAACTAGCAGCGTTTCTTTGTAGAGCGCCAAAAGTACAACCGTACGAGTCAATGACCAAAGAAATAAAATCCTAGATTTTCTCTTTCCTAAACTGTTACTTAATAGAAACGTGATGTATTTTCCTTTTAATTTTAATACTCGAAGTCAATAATCACTTCGTGGTCATCGTGAATTCTATCTTTGTAATTTTTGAGTTTTTGAGGCTTTAAAGTAATTTAAGACAATATGCTAGTGTATCATGCGTCCACTACACACATTTGATAAAAAGTATATGGTTGAATTACCCTCCAGAGAAGACTGGCTGAATGGCCAGGTTATCTGTGAGGTCGGTAGCCTCATATGGTATACCGATGGGTCTGAAATGGGCCTCGACGTAGACTTTGGAATTTACGGGGAACGCCCCAAATTCAAACTTAGCGTGAATTTAGGTAAATACACCTCTATCATCCAGCCAGAAATTTTCGTCATATTTCGGTGTGCTGAAATCAATCTGCAAAAATACTACGTCAACCATATAATTTACATAAACTCTGATAGTCAAGCAGCACTGCTAGCGCTGAGGTCAAACTTATTGAACTCGAAGCTAGTTGGAGACTGCGTGAACCGTTTAAACGCCCTGGGGTGTAACAACAGGGTCGTTTAAAGATGGATTCCGGGTCACGAGAGTATTGTAGGCAATGAATTTGCCGACAAACTTGCACGGGAAGGCTCAAAACGCACACAATTTGGACCTGAGCCATTCAGGCTTCTTGAGATTGGTGGAATCTCAAGAAGCCTAGCCCGATTGACCCTTGAAACTATTTATCACAATAAATTACTTGAGATCTGGTCTGACACACCAGGCTTAAAACATTCTAAAACCTTAATCTGGGTTTTTGATTATAAATTCGCCTCAGAAGCCCTGGGATTAAGTAAAAATTTATTGTGCATTCTGGCAAGAGCCCTAACTAGACACTGTTGTCTTAAAAAGCACATGTATATCCTGGGACTAAGCAACTCAAGGATGTGTCGGTTCTGTTCCATAACGGAAGAAACGCCTCTACACATCCTAACTGATTGCAGACTCTTAATGCGCAAGCGTAACACTCATCTGGGTAACCATCTACTCCGCCTAGAAGAAGTGAATTTGCTCACGGCTAAGCAACTCCTTCTATTCATTGAAGACATAGGGCTTAGCCGTGAACTATAGCGAACACAATAGATCTTCTAAGTTGCAGTGATACAGGTCTCTTTCCCTAGACCTACATTGCTGCTCGCACATAATAAAAAAGTGTATCTAATGGTATTTAAAACATAAGTGGACACATTCAAACTCACCGAATAATAGATACCTAGTACTGTAAAGCATATCTTTAGACACGCTTGTTGAGAATTTGGAATAATTTCTACTTATGTCGTAATCTCAAACAAAAAGAAAATGGAAGTTCGTCTCTAATTTTTTTGAACTAGCATATTAATAGAATTATCTAAACTATGCTTAACTTTTTACGGCTGTTATACAGGTATTGCACGGATTAATAGGATCAATTAAAGAAGGGCTTCGCTTACCAGCTTAAAGAAACAACATAATGCTGCTGTGTTTTAAATTATAAGTAAGTACCCGGATGACCGAGCTTTGCTCGGTTTTTTTAAGTTACATTTATATACAAATTACATGAATAATAGTTTTTGATCTTATTGACATAATAGAAAAAACTGAACTGGTTATTTGAATAAAAAATCATGAGTGCAATTATATTAATTAAAATTTTCGTATTTTTAAAAAATACTAAAAAAGGGCTCGAAATAACAGATTTTCTCACAAAAAAAGGGAACTTGAAGAAAAAAAGGAACAAAGTCGGACTCAAGACGGGATGCGATCCACGGAACACCGATATCACGCCCGAACAACATCTCATCTGAGCTATTACGATCGTTAGTAGCCCGTCAAAATTTACCTTCTTATAGTGTAGCAGTTTTTTTATTGCCTGAAAACACGGACACGGAAATTTTCCAAAAATAAATCCTAGCTAGATCGATTCATTGCCCCGAAACTCTCTGGACACAAAATTTTATGAAAATCGTTGGAGTCGTTTCCGAGATTCCGATTATATATATATATATATATATATATATATATATATATATATATATATATATATATATATATATATATACATAACGATAAGTCCATAATCATCTGCAACCAACATAAAAAAGCCTCAGATGCATTGTCACCTCAGAGAATTACTCGTAAGATGAAATGTCTCACATTCTGTAGTTTCATAGACCGCAACACAGTGGTACACACACTGCTTTTTGGTGGCTGAAGTAGGTAAGACGATAGTATCTGCCCAGGACTCCTAGACGCAGAGTCCCATCACCAATAAAAAAAATTAATAAAGAAATTTGTTAACTCGTTTTATAGCGTATCTGTAGTTTTATTTTAATATTCAACTGAATACGAAGATCAGTTGCTTGTGTAGTTTTATTCAGTTAACAATAATATTTTTTATTGTTAACTGAATAAAACAACGATACGATACGATGGTATTTGAGGATAGAAGTAGGTATCTAGGTAGGTAGGCCACATCATCCACTTACCTTACATAAAAAATATCGTTTTTATATGAATGGTAACTGATTAAATCTTTAGACCGTAAATCTATATTTATTTCCTAAGTATGTGCCTACTAAGTATGTGTAATTGAACACATAAAACAAGTAAATCGATGGATGCTTCTGAATCAGGACCATATTTTGTGGCTTTTTTGGGAGAGGCTTATTTTCATCAGTGGAATTGTGAAGTACTTACAAAGATGATGAAAGTCCCTTTCTTTAATGTTTTACTACCGTAAAACATATTAATAAAAGACTGATCAACAGTATAAAGGAATAAGTAAAAAAGTATACTTTTTGCTTTCTTTATTTTAACTTGTTCTTGTTACAGAACAAAATAGGAAAGACAGATTTAGGAAACAATCAGTACGTATTTTTCGTAACAAAGCTCTTGAGACGATACGAACACCGTTTCTTTGTAAGTGCTACTTAGGACCGATATCGGAACTTGTATTTTGTTTCTTTCGCGGCTCTAAATGAATTCTTGCTGTTGCTGCGGTTTCGAATTCATTGTTGTTCTTTTATTTTTAGTGCCATTATTTGTTTAGAGTATGTTAGGGCTGAATCTGAATGACAGGGTAAGAAATTGTGTAATAAGAGAAGAGTGTGGTTTGCGAGATGATGTGGTGACCAGGATTAAGAAAGGAATGCTTCGGTGGTTTGGTCATGTGGAAAGAATGAATGAGGAACGAGTGACAAAGAAAATTTATGGTGCAGAAGTGAATGGCAGAGTCGGAAAGGGACGTCCTTGGCGAAAATTTATCGACCGAATTGGCGATTTATCGAAAACGGACCGAATTAGGAGTACCCTTAACCGACGAGCATGTATGCGTAGGTGTATGGATGTGAAGGAGGTAAGAGATGTGTGTCAGGATCGTGCTAAATGGAAGTCTGTAGTCTCTGCCTACCCCTCTGGGTGACAGGCGTGAGTGTTTACGTATGTTTATGTATGTATGTTTGTTTAGATTTGCTCTAAAAATAAACTTCTTCTCATTCTGCAGTAAACGTCTCAGGATGTTATGAAAAATATTAGATCTAGAAGTTCAAATTTAAATAGATAAGAATTTTTAATATAATCTTATATAAAGAACTCGCTAGCTTAGCTGACGATGATTTATTCTTATCAGTAGATGGCGCGATGACTTTTACTCCAAATTCACACTGAGTTTTTTTTACAGTGTAAATGTAAAGTTCAAATAAAACTTAACCATATCGCCACGTATGCGTTCCCGATTTGATGACAAAACAGTGAGAACATGCGTCAGTTTAGTTCTTAACCTTCCAATTTAACCTTCATATGGTGCCACTTATTAGATTTTAGCATATTTTTAAGCCAATGCGTGATCATGACCGTACCGTCATAGACATAACCGCTTAAGTCGTTTCGAACGTACACGTTTATTATCAGTCACACCAAGATATGCGAAGATAATATTACTACACAATACATAGTTGGAAAGGACACCGCAGGACATAAACGTTCAACTAAGAAACAGAAGGGAGGAATCGAGGCTTCTCTCGATCCGGCCTCCTATCACGCCTACGTTGGGTTCGGGAACAACGTATGTGATCTCCGCAAACGGAGTAACACACAAGGGCGATAACCTCTTCCTTTTCAGAAAATAGGTTCAGGCGGGGATTACGGGTCTTCCGAAGTCGTTCCGGTCCCAACGCCTTAATTCTTCGATCTGGACTGTATAACTTTGAGGGATGAATTTCTTGGGAATAAAACAGCAATTATCTTCAAACCGTTCCGTGAGAGAGTAATCACTTTTCCCTATCACTTCCCTACACTTTTTCTTTCTTCTTCTTATTGACTGCTGGTTTGATTCCCGAACGAATTGCAAAAGAACTCGTTTACTGAGCTACCCCTGAGCTATACGCGAAAGTGAGCCGCGCCATTTGCGCGCTCGCACAACTTAATTACATCAATTTGTACTATCACTCCCTCACGGTTTTCTCAATCATTTATTTTGTATAAGACATACATTTATACAATTTACTTATAAAGATAGCACAAAAAATATCTTTACAACTATATACGTTACATTTTCATATCGCAAAAACCTTTTATTTATTAAACAAAATGTGCCTATTTTACTCACATTGAACAAGATAAAATTTCTTAAATATTTAACATAGAAAGTTAAAACAATGTTTTTCCACTTGAAATTATACATATCTTAATCAATACAACAGTTTAATTTACATTTTCTCTATACATTTCACTATTAAAACACTTTTAAATTTCTTATATAAAACTATCATTATTTCACTTATTCACCGGAATTTTCACATACAAATAACACAGAATTCACCTTTTTTGCACGTACAATCAATCTGAAATGTTTCACAAGTCATTACATACATAAATTGCTGAAAATACAAATATTTAAATTTTACATATTTGGCCTCCTAAGTACGTGGCTAGCGTGCGTCTATGCGCTCACACTAATTGAACAACTAACTTTTGCACGGCTATCGACTATCAGAAAAAATGGAAAGTTTAGTATACACTAATAGCAACAATACTAGGTGAATAACTGCTTCCACATAATTCTCAAACTGTAGGAAACTATTTCTAATCAGATTCTTATCAGTTATCATGTTTCTTATCAGATAACAGACAAAATATTTCATGAATCAATAAATTGAAGATAGGCATTTGTTTTCGTACAAAACATATCAAACTCATATAAGACAATACTTATGCAATCAATTTCCATTAATTCTACTTATGCACAGCGATCATCTCGACCGGGGAACAAATCCGGTCTCTAATTTTATTTTAATATTTCTTTAAATTAACGTCATTAGAAAGATGATTTCAACCGGGGAACAAATCCGGTAACATAATTTATATCGTAAAATTCCCTATATGAATTTATTAAGAAAATATTACTAGGAAAACGATAAACTATTCCGGCCTGTTAAATAATAAATTGAAATTATTTTTATAGGCGCGTCGCCAACAATAGTAGTTATAATATTCGGTGTAAGAATATCCTCAACCTCATATCGTCTTCTAGGTGTCGTTAGAGGCAACAGTGAGAAAACCAGGAGATGAGCAACAGAGTCTTCAAAATAACAAAAAAGCTCCTATTGCCACGTCGCCTGCTAGGCGTTGCAACTATGGCAAATATCTCTTCTACGAGGCAGTCTATGGGGAGGACTTTTGATGGGCTTTAGCAGTGTTTTTCATTATTAACCCTTAAGAGTGCACTTCTGGACATGAGCAAAATATATGGGAGAGCCATATATTTTGCGTTTTCGTATTTGTCTTAATCGTCGTGTTTACGACTGACGAGTACCAGACGTCTCTCAAATTTACTGTCTTCGGTCTTTTACTTTTTCGTCTTGCTTAAACGTGATAGTTGCACCGCTCTCTATCGGAAATCATATTTTTTGAATTGTGATTGTGACCCAAGAGATGGAATGGGCTGATAGATTTCTTTACGCCGTCACCGTACATATCAGCGAGATAGTATGCAAGATGAAATTTTTACTAAGTTACGAACCTACTCACGTATGCATCCTATTAAAAACTGTAGAAACTTATTCTATGGATCTCAAAAGGTACGTTATTATTTTATTGGTACTTTAGTAACTGAGACCCATTATGTAAACTCTGAGAGACAAATGAGAAATTTATATAAGCAAAGGATAAATTAAAGAAAAAACATTAAAGATTAACCGCCCTACGTAGTGTTATCACTGCCCTAAGGTTGACTTGCAGTGAATACTTTTAAAATTAAATCCACTTTTTGATCCTGCATTGTTTTTAAGATTCAATAAAGATTAAATTAATAAATAAAAATAAAATAATTCAGAAATCACTAACATTTTATCACAAAAACATACATTCTCACTGCTGTTAAATTAAATCGCGCTCGCCTAAAACTCTAAATAACTTATTTTAACGTACAAAGCGCTGATAAATAAACAAAGTAGCTTATATTTAGCGTAGCTGCAACGACACGTTTTGTACGTGGTAGAGCCATGCTGCAGTTATATTAGTAGTATAGTTGTAGCACGAATGGGTCGGCTCAACCGGGGAAGGACCACGCTCTCACAGAATACCAGCGTGAAATAGTAGCTTAATGCTGCTGTATTTCGTATGGTGAGTGTAGAGAACCGGTGACCCTTTTTACTGGAAACGAGGCATTCCATCTCAGTCCTCGCGGGTGACAACGCATCTGCATTTTGATCTTTAATGGAGAATGAATGTAGATGTCTATGGGCCGCAGCAACCACTTACCATCAGGTGGACTGTGTGCTCGTTTGTCACCCTATTCTATAAAAAAAAAAAAAAGACAGAGGCTGGGTAAATAAATGTTATGCACTTTCGTGTTTTCATAACTATTTGTTTCTAAGGTTGTTGTTGTAGTTACGGACAACTACAGAATAATAGTCGTAACGTTAGTATTGTAGCGTATAGACATTTATAGTTGTGTATAACTCTGTCGTCTCGAGAAGCGCACGCGCGGAATCGCGGGGCGGGGCGGCACTGCCCGACCGACCGCCGCAGGGAGAAGACGTGGACGCTTACTGCGAGCCGATATTAGTGTAACTTGTAATATTATACTACTTCCAATAGTGTGACTTGTGCTTCCTAAATACTGATCCCTGGGATCTACGGTACATTACATGTGGCGACGAGATAAACTGTGAGTATTTTAAGAATTAAAATAAAGGAAAAGATAGATAAACATACGTTACATTACAAAATACATAAATCCGACTACAATCGTTAAATAAAACTACCAAGCTTTAATCAAGTGATTATTATGTGAGTAACCTATAAGTTACCTACTTTCTTGAGTTGAGTCTCAGTATTTATAACCCATATAGCTGTATAAGATTTTATTAAGTAAAGTAACCACAGAACCTCTGTTCCTACGGAGATGGGACACAAGGCTTTATTGTCATTGTAATTAGGAGATTGGAAAGTAATACAGTGGTTATTTAAACTATCTATATGCGGCGTTTTGTAGTTTTAGATTGTAAATAACTAAATTGTTGCTTTGATCATAGATAATAGAAGTTTCATGCCATTGAAAACACAGACTACAGAATATAAATAGTACAGACTGTACTTGAGTTGTCTGTGTTGAATACGAGGCTTTTAGCCACCTTGTACCAGTAATAAGGGTAATTCTAATTTTAGTCTTTACAGTGTGTTTTGTTGTACATAATAAACATTTTTCTTTTTCCTTTCATTATTCTGAGGTTAATGAATTGATCCACAGTATTAATTAGTTACTTACCTATAAAATAAAAGTGTATTTAAGGTTATCATCGTTACTAACTGATGTTGACTGTATATAACATTTTGACTAAGGAATATAGAAGGAAAAGTGAAATAACTAGGTACTCACTTGGCCGTAAGTTGTGTAGGTATCCTCCGTTCACGTTTTAGGTATCTAGATTTCTATGGGTGTACATCAGGGGGGAGACATACCTACATATTTGTCAACCTACCTTCCTCATTAAATTGCAGCTGGGCATTCAATTGCGACTGAGCATTTAATTGCGGTATGAGATAGATAATAAAAGCATTAAATTGCGGAGATTACCGGTATAGCATTAAATTGCGTGCATACCTACATAGCATTAAATTGCGTACATACTTACATAGCATTAAATTGCGTACATACATACATAGCATTAAATTGCGTACGTACCTACATAGCATTAAATTGCGTACATACCTAAATAGCATTAAATTGCGAAGTTTACACGGGTTCAAATTTTACGTTAACACTTGGAGCACCCATTCGCCGCTTGGCGGCTGCGCGCTGGGTAATACTCACGTGCAAGTGCCACAGTACTGCACAGTATGACTAGTAAGTGTCGTCATGAGCGCTGAATGTGTACTACGGGTGTAGATACGGGTACCTATGGCATAGTTACAGTTAAGTACACAGACAAGTAGACGATTTAGTACTAGCATTAGATTGCAATAGCGTGTTATAAAATCTATAATATGCAACATTGTTACTACCTTGTCAACAGGTAGCCCCAAATGGCACTGTACACCTTAGAGAAGTTCGAATGTGACGGGGAGGTTGGTTCAGTCTCTGTCCGTTGGGAAAGATGGAAAAGAAGTCTAAACATTTACCTCGAAGCGGCAGGCATAGACTCCGAGGCAAAGAAAAGAGCTAGCCTTTTACATTTTGGTGGCCCCGAGTTACAAGAAGTCTTCTACAACATCCCAGGAGCTAATGCAACTGAAGGCGAACTTTTTAACATCGCGATCGAAAAATTAGACAACTACTTTGCACCCAAACAGAGTAAAGTGTATGAGCGACACCTGTTTCGTCTCATAAAACAGGAACAGGATGAAAAGTTCGAGAAATTTCTTATCAGACTTCGACTGCAGGCAAAGAAATGTCAGTTTGGTGGAAAAGAAGACGAACATATCATAGACCAAATAACGGAAAAGGGTGAAGCAGAAGAACTCCGAAAGAAGATATTGAAAACAGGAGACAAGATCACTTTAGATGAAATAATTGCGGAAGCGAATGCATTGGAAGCCATAGATCGTCAATTAGGAAACTTTAGTACGAAACCTGTGGAAAGTCAGTCAATCAACAGAATAGGTACTGAGACATGGAAGGAGAAGCAAAAAAAAGAAGATTGGAATGTAGTAGATGTGGAAGTCCCAGACATTTGGCCCGTGACAACAACTGCCCAGCAAAAGGAAAGGCTTGCCTTAAATGTGGCATCTTAGGACTACTTTGGATCAATTTGGATATCAACCAGGTCGGTACTGACGCGTTTCCAAAATTTAAAGGCGTTTTAGTTACCATTCCGATTGACGATTCAGTGAAGCCCGTTGCTCAGCCGTATCGGAGAATTCCCATCCCACTTGAAGAAAAAGTAGAGAATAAACTGAAAGAATTACTAAAAAGGGACATTATAGAAGTCGTGAAAGGTCCTTCTAACTGGATATCGCCTATAGTCCCTGTGCTAAAAAACGGGGGCGACATCCGATTATGTGTCGATATGCGCCGAGCAAATACGGCTATACAACGTGAAAACCACCCACTGCCAACGATAGAAGAACTGTTGCCAAAAGTTCGAGAAGCCAAAATCTTTAGTAAGCTGGACATACGAGATGCATTCCATCATATCGAACTTCACCCCGACTCAAGGCATATCACGACCTTCATTACCAGCAAAGGATTGTATCGATACAAAAGAATGATGTTTGGTATCTCGTGTGCGCCAGAGATTTTCCAAAAAACACTGGAACGAATCCTTCTAGGTTGCGAAGGAGTCATCAACTTCATAGATGACATCTTGATATTTGGGAAAGACTTATTAGAACACGACTTAAGGCTTAAAAAAGTTTTGGCAGTGTTAGAGGAAAATAACATGATGTTGAGAGAAGACAAATGTATTTACAGAATGAAGAAAGTTCACTTCCTAGGGCATGAACTGTCAGAACTGGGAGTCAAACCACTAGACAAGTATATCTCGGCTATAAAGGAATTCAGAGCCCCGACGAATATCGCTGAACTGCAGAGTTTTATGGGTTTAGTGAATTACGTGGGAAAATGGATCCCCCACTTAGCAACGGTAACAGAACCCCTTAAGCAACTGCTACGGCAAAGAACGGGAAGAAACACAGTCATTCAAGATGACTGGGGGGATGCCCAAAAGAAGGCATTTAGCGATCTCAAGGCGGCACTTATGAAGGTACCAAACTTAGGTTACTACAATCCTCATGATAAGACGGTGGTGATTGCAGATGCAAGCCCAGTGGGTCTGGGTGCAGTGTTGGTGCAAATCAACAAGAATGGGCCGAGAATAATTGCATTTGGTAATAAAACCCTCAGCAGCTGTGAGCGTCGTTACTGCCAAACAGAGAAGGAGGCCTTAGCCATGGTCTGGGCAGTCGAACATTTCAATATGTTCCTGTGCGGTAAGGTGTTCGATCTAGTAACGGATCATAAGCCATTGGAAGTTATATTTGGCTCGAAAGCTAAACCATGCGCTCGCATTGAAAGGTGGGTATTAAGGTTACAATCCTACAATTTCAAGGTAAAATATAGTCCGGGGAAGACCAATATAGCCGATCCACTATCGAGACTATGTGAAGTGGCAACAAATCCGACGACATTACTTGAAGATCATGTTCAGGCGATTACCGAATTGGCACGACCAGTAGCCATTCCATTACAAGAGATCACTGCGAGTTCTCTTGAAGATGCAGAGATACAGAAGGTTAGAGAGGGTCTTTACAACGGAAACTGGGAGGAAACGGTAAAAACCTATAAACTTTTTCAGGATGAATTATGCTTTCATGGCGATATTCTCCTCAGGGGCACGAAAATTGTAATCCCAACCAAGTTACGCAGAAGAGTTCTTGAAGCTGCGCACGAAGGCCACCCGGGGATAGTCGCGATGAAGAGCAGATTGAGGACCAAAGTATGGTGGCCTAAGTGCGACAAAGATGCTGAAAACATATGCAAAGCCTGTAAAGGATGCATCCTGGTCTCTGCTCCCAGCGCCCCAAACCCATTAAAAAGAAGAGATTTACCTTTCGAACCATGGGTTGACATAGCAATCGACCTCATGGGCCCATTACCTAGTGGGGACTATATCCTGGTAGTCGTGGATTATTATACCAGATATAAAGAAGTAAAAACATGCAGAACCATATCAAGCTCTGAAATAATTGAAATGCTTAAAGACATTTTTAGCAGACTTGGCAATCCAGTCACGCTCACATCAGATAATGGTAGACAATTTTCCAGCGAAGACTTTAAGAGCTTCTGTGCAGAGAGGAACATACGACTTTACAATACCATTCCCTACTGGCCGCAACAAAACGGAGAAGTGGAGCGCCAGAATAGGGACATCCTAAAACGCCTCAAGATCTCTCAAGTAGAGAAAAAGAACTGGAAAGAGGCTCTCCAGGAGTATATGGTGATGTACAATAGCACACCTCACACAGTTACAGGAAAAACACCTGCAGAAATGTTCTTTCGACGGCAATTTCGAGACAAACTGCCTATGATCCAAGACATAACGCATCCACCAGAGGATCTTGAAATGAGGGATAGAGATAAAGAACTAAAGGAAAAAGGGAAGGAATATGCGGATAGGAAGAGAGGGGCTACTAACTGTGAATTGGAAGTCGGAGATAAAGTATACGTCAAGAACATGTCTAAACAAAACAAGCTGAGCTTAAACTATGAACCCGAAACACATACCGTCGAAGCGAACAAAGGAGGGGACGTAATTCTACGGAACGATGAAACTGGTCAGCAAATCAGACGGAACGTCGTACATCTAAAACGAGTGGAAGGGCAATGGAAGGTATTAGATGATGAAAATAATGCTAGTGGTGCTCAAACCAACGATAATGGTGACGTTAATCAATCACACAATGAGTGAATAAAATTATGGACGATAATGACAAAATAATTGATGATCAGTGATTGAACATAATTTGAATAAGAACTTGCTGATTGTACTTGATATACTTACTTATGTAAAAAGGAAAAATTTCATTAAACTACCGTACGAATAGGTAATTATGTATTTTATTTGTAAGTTAAGCTGATCGCAGTTCCCTAACTCGATATGGTTATTTATATTTGTATATATATATATATTTATATTAGAAAAAAACATTAATAAGGGAGGGATGTAGCGTATAGACATTTATAGTTGTGTATAACTCTGTCGTCTCGAGAAGCGCACGCGCGGAATCGCGGGGCGGGGCGGCACTGCCCGACCGACCGCCGCAGGGAGAAGACGTGGACGCTTACTGCGAGCCGATATTAGTGTAACTTGTAATATTATACTACTTCCAATAGTGTGACTTGTGCTTCCTAAATACTGATCCCTGGGATCTACGGTACATTACAAGTATACAACCGTTATAACACAAAATTTTATAAGTATATATTTTTGTTACACTTTCCTCTACAAATTCTTTAAATAATATGTTATAGTCCTGTGATTAACTGTGAAATTTTATTGACAGATGAAGCATAAAAATCTTCATATTATAAATCTTCTTACACGTGGTAGAGCCATGCTGCAGTTATATTAGTATAGTTGTAGCACGAATGGATCGTCTCGACCGGGGAAGGACCACGCTCTCACAGAATACCAGCGTAAAATAGTAGCTTAATGCTGCTGTGAACCGGATAACCTTTAACGGGGAACGAGACACTACATCTCAGTACTCACGGCTATCAAGGATATATGTAGATCTCTATGGGCCACAACTACCACTTACCATCACTTGAACTGTGTTCTCATTCGTCACCTAACGCTAACTTTAAATAAAAAAAAACAATTAATTTAATATTGAAAACGATGTAATTCTCCCCCATTTTTTTAATTATTATTTATTTATACAATGACTTAGATTGCAGTGAATATACGTAAAAGAGCCTCAAGCATGCTGAATATTCCATGCCATAAGACAACAAATTTCAAGGCATGTTTTAAATATTCGGCCGCAAAAATATGAAATAATTTGCGACTTTAAAAAAATTTATATTACGTTTGCAATATTTAAGAAAAAGGTTAAAAAGGAGTTATAAACATAATACTTTTTAGGACGAATGACTGTATGTTTATTGTATGATAATATTTTAATATAACGACTTTTTATTTAATACATATAAACTCTAGTGAGGATTACCACTAATACGTAATAAGTACAATGTGCGTTCGACCGAAAATATACCGAAAAGATCAGGGACTGGCTGAAAAACAGTGCTTAGCATCATGCCCAGTGAATACTGAGCCTGTACCCGTTGCTTCACATTATACTCGTATACTTGGTATAATAGTGATTGTTTTTTTTTAATTTCAAATGTTCATTTTTAATGATTTTTTAAAGTCCATATTTATGTGTATACTTAGTTAGTTTTCATTCGTAAAGTAATTATTGTGTGGCAATAAATTATATTTTTAATACAAAAAATGTGATACAAAGTTTCCTCTACACGTAGTAATACAGATATTTTTATTAAAAAAAAACCTATGATAGAGGCCAAGGTTCGACTATGGATTTGACGGGTTAATACACGTATTAATGAATTATTGTTGACATGAATTGTCTAAACAGTCTTATAAAAATTCCTAGTCTTTCTTAAAATAAATTTTGAGTTAGGTATAAATAAAATAGTGCATTTACATTTTGGACAACTAATATTATGTAAAAATAAAACATATTGGTTCTATTTAGAATTAATTTTCAAACCTAGACCGTAGTACATACATACATACATATAATCACGCCTCTTTCCCGTAGGGGTAGGCAGAGACCACTTCTTTCCACTTACTACGATCCTTACATACTTGTTTCGTTTCGTCCACTTTCATTATTCCCTTCATACATGCTCTACGGTTTAGGGTACTCTTAACCTGGCCTTTTTTCAAGACGTCCCTAATTTGGTCTAGAAAAGTCCGCCTAGGTCTACCCCTTCCAGCACTTCCATTCACACTCGCCTTATACACTTTTTTCGTCAATCGTTCTTCATTCATTCTCTCGATGTGGCCAAACCATCTCAGCATACCTTTCTCAATTTTTGTCACTACATCTTCTTTCAAGCCACAACGTTTCCTTATCTCACTATTTCTTACCCTGTCACTCAGTTTAACTCCTATCATACTTCTTAATGCTCTCATCTCAACTGCATTTATTCTACTTTCATGTTTCTTCTGCCATACCCAACTTTCACTTCCGTACATGAGTGTTGGAACCAACACCCCCTCATGCACAGCCAAACGAGCCTTGTTAGACACCTTCCGACTGTTCATAAAGGAGTGCAAAGCTCCATTCACCATGTTTCCTGCATTCACTCTTCTTTCGATATCACTCTCACACTTTCCATCTCTTGTAAACTTTGACCCCAGATACACAAACTCTTTCACCTGTTCAATTTGTTCATCTTCAATCACGATATTGCAGTCTGTCACTGCCTCATTTTTTCAAACACCATCACTTTCGTTTTCCTTACATTCATCTTCATTCCCTTTCTAACAAATGCTCCACTCATAGCAGTTACCATCTCCTGCAACTCCTCGGCCGAAGACGCAAGTAATACTTGGTCATCAGCATAGAGAAGACATTTGACGAGTAACTCATTCATTCTCAACCCACTTTCATTCACTTTTAAATCTGTCAAACAATTGTCCATGAACAGATTAAACAGCCACGGTGACGCTACACATCCCTGTCTAACACCTTTTTCGATATTAAACCATTCAGTGTATGCCCCGTTTATCCTTACACAAGCACTAGAATCCCTATAAAGAGATTGCAATGCTCGTATGAGGACACTGCTCACACCGTACACGGACAGTGCTGACCACAATTCATTCCTTACCACTCTATCATAGGCCTTTTCTAGATCTACGAATGCGCAGTAGACTTTCTTGTTTTTAGCCAAACGCTTTTCGGCTATGTACCGCAAAGAAAAGACCTGATCCGTACATCCCATTCCCTTTCTAAATCCCGTTTATACATCCCATATTTTCTCGTCTGTTTCATTCACAACCCTTTCAATCAACACTTTCGCATACAATTTACCGACGACGCTAAGAAGGCTTATACCACGGTAATTTATGCAGTCCTGCCGTGACCCTTTTCCCTTATACAATGGCACGATTACGGCTTTGCACCAGTCTCCCGGCACTTGCCCATTTCGCCAGCACAGATTGAAAAGGCGGTACAGCTGACTAGCCACCAGGCCCTGTCCAGCCCTCAGCATCTCGACGGTAATCCTGTCATACCCTGCAGCATTACCTAATCTCATACTTTTCAACGCTTTCACTATTTCATCCATGCTTATCTCATTTTCATCAACATTTATATTCGTTTCCGTGGAAGGTAGCAGATGCTGTACCTGCACTTCCTCTCTATCGAACAAACTTTCAAAATACTCTTTCCATCTCTTTAACACACATTCTTCTCCTTTTATAATGCTCCCATCTTGACTCCTGATTGTACTCAGCTCCGAGGTAGAAGTTTTTCCTCTGACTGTTTTGATAGTTTTCCAGAAAAACTTAATGTTTGACTGGAAATCTTCAGTGAGCCCCCTATCGAAATCATCTTTTCGTTCTTCTTTCTTTCTAGACACAGTTTCTTTCGCTGCTGTTTTCAATCTTTTATACTTCGTTCTTGCTTCCTTTATCTCGTCATCCGTTGCCTTTTGAACTTTTTGGTTAGCTTTTGTTGCTAACCAATCCAACCACGCTTTCTTCTTTTCTTGCACAACCCTTTGTACATCTTTATCCATCCACACGTTATCATTCTTTCTCCCTTTCCTTCTTTTAGCTACCCGGCATACCTCAATCGCAACATTTACAACCCCTTTCTTAAATGTCTCCCACAAATCTTAAATCATTCCTGTCTCTTCTATCCCTTTAAAACTTTCTTTCAGTTTCTCTACATACTCGTCTTTCTTTTCTTTTTCTTGTAGATTTTCCACTTTTACTCTGTCCAAAACACTCGTACGCTCGGCCCCTCGGTGTCGCCACCGTTTAAAGAGGCCACGCATTCATGACCAGGAAGTGGTCTGTGTCGAGGCCTACACCGCGGTATGCCCGAGTGTCTAGCACTTTCTTCTTCAGTCTTTCATCCACAATTACAAAATCAATCATACTTCTAGACTCACCCTCATCTCTTGTATACAAATGGATCTTTTTGTGGTCAAACATTGTGTTGGCCACGCACAGATTCCATTCCAAGCATACTTCAAGCAGGCTTCTCCCATTGTCATTCACTCTCTCGTCCCCAAACATACCCAGAACTCCTTCATACCCATCACGCTTTACTCCACCAACCCATCCATTAAAGTC
Organism: Parnassius smintheus behrii; assembly: GCA_036936625.1. Lineage (NCBI taxonomy): Eukaryota > Metazoa > Arthropoda > Insecta > Lepidoptera > Papilionidae > Parnassius > Parnassius smintheus. Next base: position 8,158,938 of record JAUPFT010000021.1, on the reverse strand, counting down.
CCCTAACATCACGATCCGTTCATTTTCTCCGCATTTATTCAAGACCTCTCTCATGCTATCCCAAAATTCCTCTATCTCTTGTTGTGATTTTAGTGACCCACCTCCACTCAAATCCGTCGGTGCATAGACCCCAAGGATAAACAAGCGTAAAGACCGTAGTATACTTGGTATAAAGTTCAATATATTTTTTTCGCGGCTACGTCTACGAGTTGCAATTTCATGCCCATTGCCTGGTCATATCATGGACGTATTGCCTCTGTAGTTTCTGTTTTCATAATATCTAATGGTTTTCTCTGTAAGAGCTATTAGATATTGAAGAATCCTAGTGTATTTTAGTTTTGTTATAAATAATATTATTGTTGGATAGACAAACCAGTTTGATGTGGTTTAATAATGTATTTTTTTTTATTTTTTTATTTATTTAATTACAACCTTTTTTACTTATGTTCATTGATTCCCTGGTCCCTGAGCTAGTGTGTGTGTGTGTGTGTGTGTGTGTGTGTGTGTGTGTGTGTGTGTGCGTGCGTGCGTGCGCGCGTTCGTGCGTGCGTGCGTGCGTGCGTACGTGCGTGTGTGCGTGTGTTCGTGCGTGCGTGCGTGCGTGCTTGCGTGTGTGCGTGTGTGCGTGTTTGCGTGTGTGCATGTGTGCGTGTGTGCGTGTGTGCGTGTGTGCGTGTGTGCATGTGCGCGTGTGTGCGTGTGCGCGTGTGCGCGTGTGCGCGTGTGCGCATTTGCGCGTGTGCGCATGTGCGCGTGTGCGCGTGTGCGCGTGTGCGCGTGTGCGCGCGTGCGCGTGTGCGCGCGTGCGTGCGTGCGTGCGTGCGTGCGTTCGTGTGTGCGTGTGTGCGTGTGTGCGTGTGTGTGTGTGTGTGTGTTGGTGTGTGTGTAAGTGTGTGAGTGGGTGTGTGTGCTTTGGAATATATGTGTGTGAGTATTGCTTGTAGTAAACCTACGGCATAAGTGCTTCTGTGCTCTCATAATCAAGATTCTCTAACCACACTCTGATCCTTGCCTTTATTTGGTGGTTGCTGTAATTATTTAAGTTTAATTTAAATTCCCTGTATAACTTATTGTACAAATGCGGGGCAATGTAACTATAGTGTCTTTTCGCAAAAATACATCTTGTTCTACGGGTCGGGGATTTGAATGTCCTTTTCTTTACAATTTTGATACATGGTGCAGTTATACGATGGTACCTTCGTATGCATTGATAGATAAAAAGTTTTCTTACGCTTAGTACTCGGGCTTTTTCATACAATAGTGTAGTTGGATAACGAAATGAAAGCAATAGCATTACTTTTAAAATACATCGTTGGGCACGTTCAGCTTCGACAAGAATTGTCTTACAAGCCCCGCACCATGAACAGATACCGTAACATATTAAAGATTCACAGAGAGTCTTGTAAGTTTGCAACAATAACTTTGGTCTTGCTACAAGCCTTAGTAACTTAAAAACATAGACAAGCTTTCTTATTTTTTTACTAAGTGATATTATTTGATGTTTCCACTGAAGCTTTTCGTCAATTATAATTCCCAAATATTTTATTGTGTTAGTTTTAGTTATGTAAGGGCAGTTACAAGATATACATGTAATAAACTTGATGATTGGAACATCATCAAGTTTATTACATGGGCTTGTATGAATCTTTAATTTAAAATTGTCATTTGGTTGACCCGCTAGAGTTTTGCTGAAACAGATTAATTTTGTTTTGGTTGTGTTTAGTGAAAGTCGATTATTTTCTAGCCGACAAGAAATTTTGGCCAGTCCCGCCTCAGCAGCTTGTTTCACACGCTCCCAGCTCTTTGCATGAAATATTATCACGGTATCGTCAGCATACATAGTTAATTACCGGCATTTAATTCAATTTTATTCATGTCATTTACGTAAGTTAAAAATAATGTCGGTCCGAGAGTACTGCCCTGTGGGACACCGTATGTACATCGCACGTCATTACTGGAATATCCATCCACTCTAACGCACTGCTTCCTGTCACATAAATAACTTCGAAACCATTGCAGTGCAGTCCCTCTTATGCCCAAGTTCTCCAACCTCCGCAAAAGAATCGACGTTGACACTGTGTCAAATGCCTTTTGTAGGTCAATAAAAACACCTACACATCTAATGATTTCTTAAATTTACGCGAACACTACACATTGAATAAAACTATTATTTACGGATTTTATCGCGTTTAATTACTTTAATTTATTTTTATTATTATCCCGACGTTTCGGGTGCTTTACAGCGCCCATGGTCACGGGGGGGACTGAGATGTTTGACGTCCCAATGTCATAGTTAGTCCGGCTACCTTCAGTTTTTTAATATTAATTTTTTTTAATTTTTTTTTTTAATTTTTGGTCCGATTTACGCAAAACGAGCTTATATTATAAGCTTTTTATTTAGTGTTTTGATTACGGGCCAATGTGTTCAAGTCGCACACATGCTTCGCATTAACGAGATGAAGTGAGAGTGATTATGATGCTGAAGTAAACAAAATTAAATAAACTAGGTGATTGCATTAGTGAAAAAGTTGCAAAACCGGCTATATTTTAGTCTTTGCAGCTAAATTGACACTTATGAAATTGTTATTGTCTTGCTGATGATGAAAAGTAATATGTAATGATCAATTAAGCATATCCCTATAAGCTACAAAAGCTGCCTTTCATTTTTGTCAGATTACCATTGACTACAACTCATGTTAAAATATGTACATTTAGTAACTACTCACATCCCTAAAACTTGAGATATTAACTTTTTATGGATGGCATAACAAATGATTTTATAATTTAAAAAATTGTACTTTGAGTTCGTAAGTGATTTATTATTACACTATTAAAAACGGTGGAATAAAAAAGAAGTCTACTTTTTGTTATTTAATTTTTATGAACTACATAATTTATGAAAACATTTTTTTTGTTTCTATACCTAACTAAGCACAAAGAAGAAATTAAACTAATATGAAATTTATTTAATTAAATATTAGAAGCGAGATTTGCCTCCGTCAATCTCAAAATAAAGTTGTCATTGAAAGAGGTTCTTTCTAAATCATAGTTGTAACTAAGTTATTTATTTGATTTTACAACTTTATTTATTGCTATATAAGTTTATTTGTAAAAAAGTTTATTCGTAATTTGCAAATGCATGTTACTTTTGAGCATCAATTAATATTTTTATTATACTATCGTAAAATGTACATCCGATCTTTCACTGTCTCTAACTCTCGTATAATGATTTTTTGGTGACGTGTCAGTAATCACTGATCGTGTAGTGGCGATGTTAGAATATTGTCCGTGGGTGTCGTGAGAGCGAAATAGGGAAACAAAACAGCAGATAAACAGCGGCGTCTTGTTAATAACACCTCAAAAATAATATGCGGTTGCTAACCCGTCTACCAAAAGTGGCACCTATGGGAAATATCTCCTTTATGAGGAAATCAATCTATAGGGAGGACTAGGTTCAGCAGTAGATTTTGATAAGCTGTAGTGAAAAATAAAACAGAAAATTATTTGAGATTATAATTTTTATAAAAAGTGAAAAGAGGAGGTAAAACCGGAGATGAGATTACTGAATAACTTCAAATATTCAATGAGATTATTCTGATATTAATTCCATTATTAATTTGTATAAAAGTCTGAATTCCATGTAACTGTAATTATACTTGCTCTCTATACCCTTAAGACTGGAACACAACATTGTTTCTGTCGTAGATATAGAAGGGTACCAAATTCAGACGGAATTCTAGGCAGTAAAGGTGTCCTAATGCCTAGAAACTAGTTTAATAATTTATTTCATTGTCCCTAGAAATCTAGAAATTTATTTCTATATCTCTTAATAATCTTAATCATATTGTCATAATTTTCTAATAAATCTAAGTAACGTAGTTGTATAAAAATTCCTCTGGTCGATATTTTACAATGAGGTTAGCAAAAATAAAACTCTGTAAATTGCGGTCTAGAAAATGTTGAAAATATGAACAAGGTTTTGAACGAAAACGTATATTATACTAGAAAAGACGATAAAATACAGCCTAGTCGCTTGAAAGTCTAAAACGTGTAATGCTATAAAATTTTGATTATCTATTAAATACGATTGGTAAACGCATGTATTTTTATATTAAATTGGTAGTGGCGTTAGAATAATAGTTTTAATGAACAAAATAACGCAAGTAGTTAGATTTGTGCTTTATTTAGTGATAAAATAAATATATTTAACGTGTCATACAAATGAGACATTAAATGCCATCTTAAAATTAAAACTAACCTATAAGTGGAATTATAACTGGACTCATCTTCCGTGTTGGTTTCATAGTCACTATTATCATGCAATTTTTTTAAATATTATTTTATATTGTAATTTATTTATGCAGTTTGGATTTTGATGACTAAGTGTGAATTCATATTCTAACTTAATAAAATTATACACATTAAATAACGATCCTAAAATAAACAATACATAAACATAGTCACGTATTACATACCACAGTTAAACTCTTATACACTTCTGCTTACAAGCAAAGAAGTGTAATTATTATCTTCTTAAATCACTGTGTGCAGGTACATCTACCGCAAACAATTAAGAACAAACTGCATTGGTAAGATAAAACATCTAAGTACATAGCTCTCAATAGGCTGTTTTCCAGAAGTTGACTTTTACGTACTGAAGAAGAAGAAGAAAATGTGTAAGTCCTCATTTTTCTGTAAATTTTTACCACATGGTGGCTATTTGTTCTAAATATTTGTACAGTACACATTAAACAGCGTCAGATTGACATTTATAGTTGTAAAATTCCAATTTGAAAATGCAGCTATATATTCTTCTATACACAAATAGTAGCACAAAAGCTGCTAGAAAAAGCCATAACTTACAGTTATCAGCTCACGCGTTGCGTTTCTGTAAAATAGAGAACGTAGTTAGCTTACTTGCATTTACCTAGAAATACTAGAGCACTGATAGTTGAATGTTTTAAAATTATGTAGTTTCTGTATCTACACTTTCAAAAAGACCTGTTTTTAAGAAAAGTAAAAGTACGATGAGGGCTGCCCTCACTGTCAACTTTCTATTTTATTTGAATAATTGTAAACTCTATTGTATGTAAAAATCCCATGATAATGTATTTTTTCGTATGAAGTTAATTTAAAACAGCTCAAAAGTATTTCGTCTTCCTCTTTTTGCGTGGTAGTTTCTTCAAAAAGAGATCGTCGTATCCTTAAATCAAAATTTGTTTGTTTAACAACCCCAATCAATGCGAGATAGATAAGTTATATTCTGTAGTAACATTTTTAGTATAGTAACTTAAAGTAATTACTTTTAAAATTAAGTACATCTTCATGTTACTCTCGAGCAACGACTCACTCCCGGTGGATATTACGTAATAAAATTAAAAAGAATACCTTTATTACTATTTCCTTTCTTTATAACCTTTCAAAAGTTATTGTTTTCCCTGGTGGGAAGGGTATCATAAAGACTTGTAAGTGCACGCCGTAAATCTTGTCAAATATGCAATAGATACAAGCTAGTTATTTAAGTTTTGATGATTAAAACTGATGTAAAAAGAGCGAGTATATAGAAGCATTCTGTTTTAGTTCTTTGGAGATAATAACATATCCATAAAAGATTACTTTTTTTGTTTAAAGTTGATTACCGTGGACTATTGCTGGTGTCAATGAAAGGAGACGTATTTTTGGTACCAAAACTTTTATTATAACTCTCATTATTGTACACATAATACAAATATATTAAAATATTAATGTCGTGGAGCAACACTACTCTAAAATATAAAAAAAGAAATTAATACATTTGTTTTTCTTGGGTAATGATAATAAATATACGACTTATTTCTAGTATTAATGAAATAATTTTTTTTCGTTCCGTAATAGCCTATTAATATTTTACGTCTAAAATCCCGCTCAATACTAACACTGCACGGGAACAAGAGAGCGCTAAAACCATGGCGACCTTACCACGCTAGTAGTGAACTTCAGTAACATCAGGGGAATTCATTAACGAAACTTAACGCCGTCTATTACCATCTGAAGACGGCGAAGCCGGCCTTGCCCTTTTAAACCGAGACGCAGGTGTCCTCTCCGGCTGATACTTCGTACCTATCCTACCCGGGGTACAAATTAGAACACTTCTTTGTGCCTCGGGCTGGAGTTTGCATATACATCAGAGAGGATATCTGTTCTCGACGCCTAATCAGTCTGACCTGTCCATCCTTTGGCTACGCATAGATAGCCTCTGTAGGTATCATAGCGGTAATGCCCAAACAGACCGACTAATCGATGACGTGCAGATGGCTACAGATTTCTTGCTATAACAGGTTCCATTCGCAGAGATCCATGGGGATTTTAACGCCCACCACGCCGAATGGTTTGGTTTCCGTTAAACCGATCATGCGGGGTGTTCCGTACTGGAACAGATTATTTATATATTATGTTTTTTGTTTCTTTTTCTTTTCGTATATAATAATAAGTACAAGGCACCACAATTTCGAAGATAGTATTTTTTCTATACTTCTATTAAATTCACTGGGTTGGCGATCAACTGTTTTCATTCTGAATGCAGCCATAATCTTGCGGGTTACGGCTCTCTGTGCGACACAAGCGCCATATCGATTGGCGGCAATTGTGATCAGTCTAATTAAAACTACCGACGCGCACGCATACAAATATACCTCGTGTTTCTCAAGCTCATCTCTCAAGATCTCTTTCACCCTGAAAGTGTTGTGCTTGTGCCCTATGGACTCTTGTGCGATACACTCTGCTGAACTAGGATACTACTATCATTGCATCGACTGCCCCGAGCTCCTTTAGCCAGCCCCTGGATTCGTGGTTGCAGGGAGATGTTAGCGGTAAGTTGCCAAACCCAGTAGAATATCGTACATAAACATTTTTGGTCCTTCGAGCCGGATTAAACATTTTTGATCATTCAATCCGAATTAATATCTTCCAGTTTGTGTTGTCTTGTAAAAAGAAGTATTGCAGTATTACATACTCATTTCTTTTACGTGGTAAAATTCTAATCCGCCATTTTGTAACGCAAAATGTCGGACGACGAATCGCCGTGTGAACAAGATATTTTCGAAAGAGATTTAATTCTTGATGAGCTTAATCGTATTATTCAGCTCGCAGCGACAAATGAACAACATTTTCGTTCGCGAACTATTGATTTAGCTGCTCACCAAAGAAAATTCAATAAAGTTCATACAAAGATTGAGAAAACGCTCATTAAAATAAAATCATTTAATAAAGAGGTACAGATTAAAGTTCGCAATGATTTTAACGATTTATATTATACTATTGTTACTCATTTAAATAATTTAAAAAAGGAGGATGAACAGCAGCGCCGCACGAATCGGTCATTTCAAGCATCCGAGGTCATAGTGCAAGCAAATAGAAAAAACCTACCTATATTGCCATTGCCAGAATTTAACGGCGATCCAACCCATTGGCCATCGTTTTATGACTTATTTCGTTCGCTAGTACATAACAACAGCGCTTACTGTAATGCGGAAAAGTTTAGATATTTACTACTTGCAGTTAAAAACGAGCCACATAATCTTATTAAATCTATTCCTATCACCGATGAAAACTACCTTGTAGCCTTAGATATTTTAGTGTCGCGTTATGATAATAAAAGAATTATTGCATCAAAACACCTTGACAAAATTCTGGATATTGAACCTCGTTCTGATAGTTTAAGTCATAGTGTACGAAATTTACTAAATATATATCAAGAGAATATCAAGGCACATGAAGTTATGAATTTTCCAATAGCTCAATGGAGTTTTATACTATTAAATATTTTGTTGCGTAAAATTCCGCTCACAATTAGAAGAACATTCGAACGTTCATTGAGTAAGTCATCCGAAATTCCAGACGTATGCGTGTTAATTTCTTTCCTCGAACGGGAAATTTCCGCTGACGAAATAACTATTTCTACGAGTTCAAACGTACATTCCGCTAAGAAACCATTGGCAAATGTGGGTAGTTCAGTAAAATTCTCTGGCCGGAACAACAACGCAAGCGACGGTACGGTGCCTACAGCTCGACGCTCTTTGATTACTAACCTTAAGGTACCTATAGAGCAGTCTCGATCTAAAAGTAATGGTAATAAGGTTAGAACTTGTTTACATTGCAACGGTCAACATATATTAAGTAAATGTTCACAGTTTCTAAATCTTTCTCCACAAGATAGATATTCATTCGTACAAAATAAAAACATCTGTTTTAATTGCTTACACGTTGGACATGACGTTCATAATTGTAAATCAAATTTCGTTTGCCGCTCGTGTTATAAACGACATCATACAATAATTCATTTTTCAACGCAATCGTTATCGGTCATAGCGAAACGGCGGCAACTGAGAGTGCTATACAGATCCCGCTTACGAAAGAGCAAAGAAGTGTTATCACGGCTGAGTCACCTTTTACCTTACCTGCCAACATCAGTGCGGTACATAATAATTGCGCGTCCAATGCGCCTTTAGTTCGTACGAATACAGTCCTATTATCCACGGCGCTAGTTGATATTTGCGTAGCTGAGTCAATGGTATCAACCGTTCGATGTATTGTAGACACGGGTAGCCAGGTCACATCTTTTATCACAGAGGCATGCGTACAACGTTTAGGGTTAACGCGTAAACATATAAATATTCCGGTTTTTGGCCTACCGGGATACCGATCCTGTGCAACCTAAAGGTATAGTTTCATGTTTAATTATTCCAAAAGGTAAACAGCAGCCCATTGTACCCGTGGATGCATTAATTTTGCCAAAATTAGTTACAAAAATGCCCAGTGTACCTCTGCCCTATACAGGGTGGTCACATTTAAAAAATTTAAACTTAGCTGACCCCGACTTTCACACACCTCAACCGGTAGAAATGTTACTAGGAGCGGATATAATATCCCACATTTTATTAGGCAACATGATTACTGGACCTCCGGGGTCACCGATTGCGATGAATAGCGTGTTAGGTTATTTATTATTAGGTAAAATAACGTTCGATCCAATCGTTTCGACTCCACTCCAAGTATGTTTTAGCTCGTTTGACAACGACAATCTTCAAAGGTTTTGGGAGCTGGAATCATTTTCTGAGAAACGTACTTACATTCCTGATGAGGAACTATGCGAATCCTTTTTACGAAAGACGCATACGCGGGACGAGACAGGACGGTACGTCGTCGCCCTGCCGTTCAAACCCAATGCTCCACGCCTCGGCGAGTCACGGCAAATTGCATTGGCTCGCTTTCGAAAATTAGAGTATAGATTGGAACGCAACGTGCAGCTGAAAACTGATTATCACGCGTGCCTCCAGGAGTATGAGGACCTGAATCATATGGAGCTCGTTGATAGTGAGCCTTTGCAAGGTGCCAGCTATTATATTCCACACCACTGTGTAGTTAAATAATCGAGCGAAACAACTCGCACACGCGTAGTGTTCGATGCGGGTTGTAGATCGACGAGTGGTTTCTCACTTAATGACGTTCTCCTAACGGGTTCCAAGCTTCACCTTGATATAGTAGACGTACTTTTAAAGTTTCGTGTTCATGCCGTTGCGTTCACTGCGGATATTAAACAAATGTATCGAAATATACTGATTCGTGAAACTGATAGGGACTTCCTATACGGGACTACCGTCTCCGCACGGTCACATTCGGTGTAAATTCCTCACCATATCTCGCTTTGCGTACAATTCAGCAGCTCGCTCACGATGAGGCCGAGCATTTTAGGTTCGCTTCTCCCGTATTATTGAATGACGTATTTGTCGATGATGTTGTTTCTGGTGAGGATACGGAGTCAAAACTCTTACTCTGCAGCAAGAGCTTATCAGCATTTGTAGGACGGCTGAATTCGAGCTACGCAAGTGGCACAGCAACTCATCAGCGATACTCGCTACAGTACAGCTACCAGCTTGTCATGGTGAGCGGGTCGAAAACGTCCCATTTTTTGAAATGGAGAACGACAAAAGAGTTAAGTTCCTCGGCCTCCAATGGAATCCAGGATCTGATACATTTAATTTTAAAGTTCAAATTACCACTCATAAATGCACCAAGAGGTCTATTCTTTCTGAGATCGCAAAAATATATGACCCTCTCGGGCTGCTATCACCGGTAACCGTGTGTGCCAAGCACTTGATTCAGCTATTGTGGATGGCAAAGGTAGATTGGGACGATAAACCGCCCATTGATATCATTAATTCATGGATACGTTTCATAAACGAGTTACCGCTGCTATCACAGGTATCGTTTCCGCGATACATTTTCAGTAATAATATCGATTCGGTAGAAATTCATGGATTTGCTGACGCGTCCCAGATCGCATATGCTGGCTGTGTCTATATTCGACTTACAACCAAGGATGGCAATATTTATTCTAACCTGATTATGGCGAAAACTAGGGTAGCTCCGCTCCGCGTACCTCTTACCATCCCACGTCTCGAGCTGATGGCAGCTCTATTGCTTTCAAGGCTATTAGATAAGGTAGCAAATTTATACAGAGATCGCGTCTGCCGCGAACAGATTTACGCATGGTCCGACGCCTCCATCGTGCTGGCCTGGCTTCGTTCATCACCGCATGAATGGAAGACGTTTGTTTCCAATCGCACTGGCGATATTCTATCCCGCGTTCCCGCCGGTTGCTGGCACCATGTCCCGTGAGCTGATAATCCTGCTGACGCTGCATCACGTGGCTTGCTACCTATCGCGCTAGTACAGCATGACTTGTGGTACCATGGTCCCGAATGGCTCCGACGAAGTCCCGACTACTGGCCTGTTGAGAGTCAAACTATGATGCACCTGTGAAGAAAAACGTAACTTAACACTATCTTTTGGTATGTCTACGGTACCGTCGGTACAAAATGCTGAAATGATAATGCGATTTTCGTCGTTAGGCAAACTCGTTCGGATTACCGCACTAATATTTCGTTTTTATAATAAATGCAAAAGGGTTAAAAATTCGTTCCCGGGTTACGTTACAGTACCTGAATATAATTTTTCATTAAATCGATTAATTTATCTTACTCAACAATCGGTCTTTCAAGACGATATTTTTAAGATATCTCAAGGAAAATTACCTTCTAATCAATTGCGACGTCTTACGCCCTTTTTGGATAGTGACAAACTGTTACGTGTAGGAGGTCGAATTCATAAATCATTATTAACATTTTAATCTAAACATTAAATAATTTTACCGAAAAAACATGCTTTGACTAATTTAATTATCGACGACGCTCACATAAGCTATCTGCACGCAGGACCTCAGTCCGTGCAATACTTGCTGTTGCAGCGCTATTGGATATTTTCTTGCCGCGACATCGTGCGCCAACGCATACATCGCTGTGTCCGTTGCTTTCGTGCTCGTCCAACGCGTGATCAACCGATTATGGGACCACTACCAGCTTTGAGAATACGTCCGGTACGTCCTTTCCTTAAAACGGCCGTAGATTATGCCGGTCCATTTTTTGTTCGTGCAAATAAAGTACGTAACGCGAAAATAGTGAAGTGTTATGTTTCGGTATTCGTATGTATGAGCGTAAAGGCCGTACATCTCGAAATCGTTTCGGAGCTTTCCACTGATGCATTTTTAGCAGCTCTGCGACGCTTCACGTCCCGTTGAGGATTATGTACGGATATATATTCGGACTGCGGAAAGAATTTTGTCGGTTGTAACAATTATCTTAAAGACCTATACGCGTTTTTACGTAGTGATGTCGTTCAAAATACAATTAATCAACAAACCTTGCAACAGGGATTTACGTGGCACTTTCAACCTCCGTATGCTAGCCATTTTGGAGGTCTCTTCGAAGCCAGTGTTAAAAGTTTCAAACACCACCTACATCGTGTGGTTGGAACTCGTACTCAAACTTACGACGAGATGCATACTCTTCTCTGTCAAATCGAAGCCGTGTTAAACTCTTGTCCCCTTTGCGCCATGAGTTCGGCTTCTACCGATCCCCTCCCATTAACACCGTCTCATTTTTTAATAGGAGACCCCTTAACAGCTCTACCCGATGTATCTTTGTTGGATGAAAATCCTAACCGTCTCACTCGTTGGCGCTGGATACAACAGTCGGTCCAGCACTTTTGGAAAAGATGGAGTAGAGAATATCTCCATCACTTACAACAAAGTAGTAAGTGGCTTCATGATCGCGGCTCCGCCATTCGTGAAAGCACTGTTGTTGTGGTATGTTCACCTTTCGCCATTACAATGGAAGCTCGCGCGTGTACATGCTGTTCATCCTGGCTCCGATCAAGTTACTCGTGTAGTGACCTTAAAGGCTGGGAATACTATTTTTAAACGACGTGTAATAAAGGTTTGCCCACTTCCGTTAGAGTAATGCGTTATACTTACAACCTTAATCTTAGTACTTAAGTCATTTTTTTTTCTTTCGATTGATACTATAAGTTAGTGATTTTTTAAAAGAAATTACTTCTTTTAAGGTGAGCGGCATGTTCCGTACTGGAACAGATTATTTATATATTATGTTTTTTGTTTCTTATTTTTTTTTCGTATATAATAATAAGTACAAGGCAACACAATTTCGAAGATAGTATTTTTTCTATACTTCTATTAAATTCATTGAGTTGGCGATCAACTGTTTTCATTCTGAATGCAGCCATAATCTTGTGGGTTACGGCTCTCTGTGCGACACAAGCGCCATATCGATTGGCGGCAATTGTGATCAGTCTAATTAAAACTACCGACGCGCACGCATACAAATATACCTCGTGTTTCTCAAGCTTATCTCTCAAGATCTCTTTCACCCTGAAAGTGTTGTGCTTGTGCCCTATGGACTCTTGTGCGATACACTCTGCTGAACTAGGATACTACTATCATTGCATCGACTGCCCCGAGCTCCTTTAGCCAGCCCCTGGATTCGTGGTTGCAGGGAGATGGTAGCGGTAAGTCGCCAAACCCAGTAGAATATCGTACACGGGGAGATTTTTGTATGGGTTTGTATTGGCATATGGTCCGACACAACTGGTAACTTAGTCTACGCGAAATTTAAATTTGAAAGATAATATACCCTCCCTGTTGAACCTTCTGCCGACTTCTCATCCGGACGGATATCAGGTTAAGCTCTTTGAATCGTTGTCTAATCCGGAATGTGGTGCTACTCACGTTCCCTTCACGTATGCGTTTTGCATGTTGTCGCCGTGTTTGGCATCACAGATCAGCGGATTGGGACGGAATGCGGTGTTTCTTTGCATTCTACGCATGGGGTCTTGCTTCTCGCCAGATGATTCCATCACTATTGCTTACTCTGTCACTGATGTGGTGCAACAGGGTATAGAAATATTCTGTTTCTGTCTCTTTCTGCGCACGGGATTAATTTGCTACCTCTAACCAACTCAGTCGCCGACGGGATCATTACAGTGGCGCTCGCGATGTGTATGTAAGTACCTCAGATCTAAGATATATTCGCTTTACACGTCATTTCGACGGATGGTTAGCTTGATTGTGAGTTCTTATTATTTAGTGTGTGCATGCATGTATTTCGTGCAATAAATCGGTCTGATTATAGAATTAAACAATATCTTCAATTAGTAAGGCGTTATTGATTGAATAAATATCATATTTCATAAATTAAGAACTTAATATTGACACCCCAAAATCTGATTTAGGTAGTAAGACTGAAGATTTTGTGGAGAATTCCGACGTTCAAGGCGATGAAATTTATGAACATTCCGATACTGAAGATCAAGTAAATGTAATACAAAATTGTACAAATCCCGCAAGTTCTGAGATACCAATAACATCTTATATAATTCAGCTGCTACAAGACAGCATCAGAGGGAAACGTTAGACATTTATGGGCAAGCATTAAGTGACAGGCTTCATCAAGAACTTCGGTGAGGAACATCGTACGCACTTTGGGGGGACCAACTTGATCATGCAGAGGACTAAGCGGTTCATTACGCTTTTTCTTTTATTTTTAATACATAAGATTTTTGACGAGATTGTCATGTGGACGAACGTGAAAATATTTGTAAAGTGAGCCAACTACGAGAATATATCGGCTACTCAAAGAGATGCCAATATTTTAGAGGTAAAGTATTAGTGGGAGTTTTAATTCTGATAGCAGCTCTCAAATATAACCATCTGATATCGGACGAAATATTTAATTCAAAATTTTGTTGTACTGGATACGTTGCTAGCGTGACTCGAAAAAAGTTTAAAATTTTCTTATAAGAAGTTTTCGATTTGACGACAAAAACAAGGACCTGCACTGAACACAGAACGATCCCTTTACGCCAATTAGAACAGTTATTTTTTGTGTCACAATTCCGTAATAGCTATACCCCAGAGGTAAATGTAACCATTGATTAGCAGTAACTCGGAATCCGTGCAAGAATTCTAACGGATCGTCATTGGGCGAATATTTTATGACAGAGCTTAGGCACAGTATCCACGGTACAAATAGAAATGTTACGACTGAAAACTGGTTCATATAAGCCTGCAACTTGAACCGTACAGGCTTATTATAGTAGGAACACTTCGAAAAAATATAATAATAACATATTCCATAAGGAAGATACAAGAGGAACTGAGAAACTCCAGAACTAGGGAAGTTGAAACTTCTATATTTTGTTACGACGGACCACTCCCATCACGCCAAAATTATCAAAAATATGTAGTTTATTTTCTGTCTTCGTGTGCTGTAAAGGGGAGCATGAACACATTTTATACGTGTGTTCTGCCCAGGGAGCAGCCAACACTCCGTGCGATAGTTCGGAGATGTTCTATATATACTGTGTATGGTTCGGAATATTGATAGCGTGATTTAGGCTTCGGTGTGTTTCGCTTGCGGCGCGACGACAGCGCCGCCACATCACCCCCCTGCTCAGACCGGAGGTCGATAGTGCAGCCTCGTCGCCGACGAATGTGCAAGTGCCAGGAGACTGCCTTGTAGTCTGCGGTGAGTCGAGAAGAAGGCAAGTAATCTGCGAGAGTGCCGTGAACCAGAGGCGAGCAGCAAAGCTCAGAGCCGTGCCGAACACTGTATGGCGCAGAGAGTAGCTTGAAGGAACAGAAAGCATTATTATTCCAGTGCTGCGATGAACCTTGTTAAGCTAGATGGCTTGCAGGATATGAAGACTGTAGACGATATCTGCTCGGGAGCAAATGGGTGCGATATTCTATGACGATGACGAAGCTTGAAGTTTCCGAAGGTTGTTGGTTTCGTGTTCAGATCACGTTGGATGGTCACCACTGTGGCCGGTAAAAGGAAAAGGGGAGATCTCCCGCCGAGCAAGGTGTTCTGCCCGGGTAGCGGCCAACACTCCGTGCGATAGTTCGAAGATGTTCTATATATACTGTGTATGGTTCGGAATATTGATAGCGTGATTAAGCATCGGTGTGTTTCGCTTGCGGCGCGACGACAGCGCAGCCACACGTGATAGAGTCACGTTGCAGCTATATTATGGTTGTAGCACAAATGGGAAGGCTCAACCAGGGAAGGACAAATAAAATTGCTGCTTATGCTTCTGAGTTTCGTATAGTGAGTGTAGAGAACCGGAGACTCGTTTTATTGGAATTGAAGCATTTCATCGTAGTATTCATTAGTAACAACACATCTACGTTTTGATTCTTTATCCAGGTTAAATTTAGATGTCTCTGGGCCTCAGCTTCCACTTACCATTATGTGGACTATGTGCTCGTTTGTCACCCTTACACCTACCTAAATATAATATTTTTCATACAAAATTTTCACCCTTGTTTTAGAACCCTAAGGTTAAATTTTATAACTTAACTATTTTTAAGCATTAAATATTTTGCTCCGTACAAAATTGAACAAACCTAGCTGTTCTCCCCTCTCCTCTGGTAAGAGGTTGATTTGAAAAATTGCTTAATATATTTCTCGATATCAATTCCATACCCTATACGCCTACCCCTTTTTCCGTGAGGGTTTGTTTTTAAACGCAAATTCGTAACCATTTTTATACAGTACTTTCAGTAAGTACAGAGTCTATCGCTCCGTGAAATAAAAATTTTCATACAAATTCTAACACCCTATTTCACCCTCTTAGAGATTGAGTTTTCCAAAATACTTTCTTCGTGGATGTCTAAATCATTAAAAGTCCAAAATTTTGTGTTTTTACGTCGAGGGGTATGGACTGTGTGTTGATAAATTTGTCAGTCACTTAGCATACACCTGTCGGTAAATGGCAAAACTAAATATACAAATTATATTCTATTATGTCTAATATAAATAAAATTTCACAAATGCTATATGCAAAGAAATTAAAATTAATATCTTTGCAAATTAAAATATAATAATATCGTCCTCTTTATTAATAAATCCAACTTTAAACATTTAAATGAAAATGGCAAATGAGCGCGGCCAGCGCGGTGAATTTTTTCTCGCCCCAAGAAATATGAAAAAGCCTATACCTAGCCAAGAGCCATTATCAAGACTGCCCAGCTCCTAGGATAAAAGATAGCATGATGAATTATAATCATTCCCATGTTTTGATCTCTACGTTTTTTTTTATAGAAGATAGGGGCAAACGAGCATGCGGCTCACCTGATGTTAAGTGACCACCGCCGCCCGTGATCAACCGCAACACCAGGGGAATTGCAGGTGCAATACCGGCCCCTTTAGAAAGGAGTAAGCTCTTTTCTTGAAGGCCCCAGGTCGTATCGGTCCGGAAAAATCGCCGGTGGTAAACTATTCCACAGAGAGAACGTGGTAGAAAACTCTTTTGAAACGTACAGTGGTGGACCGCTAAGCATACAGATGGTGTGGATGGTATCGGGACGTTTGCCACGTAGTGCCTTCACGAAATTTGGCGGCTGGGATTAATCCTAACAATTCCTCAGAGCACTCTCCACGGTATATGCGAAAAAAATGAAAAGAGATGCAACATCTCTTCGCAGTGCCAGTGAATCGAGCCGATCGGAAAGCACTCGGTCGTCGACGATTCGAACCGCTCTGCGCTGGATGCGGTCAAGTGGAAGGAGCTGGTACTGGGGAGCCCCAGCCCAGAAATGGGAACAGTATTCCATGTGCGGCCGAACCTGCGCCTTATAAAGTTGCAGGCGGTGTGCCGGCATGAAATACTGTCCCACTCTGCTGAGCACGTCAAGCTTTTTAGAGGCCAATTTGGCCTTCTCTCTTTCAAGTGACCACGAAACTGCACATCACTCGATATGTCGACGCCGAGGATTCCGATGCCGGCTGAGACAACAAGGAGAGTGCCTTGAAACTGAGAAGATACGACAAAGTGGTTCTTTTTAGAGGTTAACGCGCATACTTGTGTCTTCTGGGAGTTAAACTGGACTAGATTTAGTCGCCCCCAATCCGAGACTCTGTTCTGCAAAGACTCGACTTCAGACACAAGTTTGTCCTGGCACTCGGAGACGAATTAATTTTCCCGAGAAATATTGGCTCGGCCGGTGTAAAGGGCATCACCAGTGCTGTCATCTGCATAGCAATGAATGTTACAGGCTTGCAACATATCATTGTTATGCAGAAGAAACAGCGTTGGCGATAGCACGCCTTGCTTTTTGGAACACCTTGTGGAACACCAGCATTAATAGGCTTGCAATCGGAGCTTGCACCGTCTACAACGACCTTGATGCGAACTACGTGATACAATAGTAAAAATACCATCAAAATCCATTTTATAGTTTTTGTGTGATGCGTGTCCAAAAAGTAGTATATCCAATTGAAATTTAAAAAAATTGAATGTCTGGAAATCGTAAGTTAGAGTTTCATAATAGAATTATTATTATCATTATAGTAATAGATTACAAATAAAAGCCATTTTTTATGTTTGCACTACTTATTTTGTGAGTTAACTATGAGAAGCATCGTCGAAATAGGGTAACAGGGTCGATCCGGGCAGTACAACGAGTTTAATTTTAAATATGAGAAACTAATTATAATAAGGATATTAAATGGTTGTGTAGTGACTGAGTTGATGGGTGAGTAATTTTTTGCTATGGTTAATCCCGTCTAACCAGATGAATCCCAAGGCTTTTGACAGATGGGGATATATAACCATGTAATTTAAGCCAGACGTAAAATGTCCGGACCAGCTACAGGTTTTATATATTCCATATGTGATAGAGCCATGCTGAAACTATATCGCTGGTATAGTTGTAGACCAGGAATGGAGCACGCTTTCACAGAATATCAGCGTAAAATAGCAGCGTAACGTTGCTTAGTATCTTATGGTGCGTGTAGAGAACCGGAGACCTATTTTTACCGGAAACGCGGCATTCCATTTTAGGCCTCACGGGAGACATTTTCATTTTGATTCGTGATCGAGGATACATGAAAATGCCTATAAACTACAGTAACCACTTACCATCAGATGGACTGTGTGCTCGTTTGTCACCCTTATTCTATAAAAAAGGTAGCAGCGTCAATGGTACAAGACGTCTGGTTCTGCAATCACTAATACACCTTCCAAGTTTTGTGATTAAGCAAATCATCCTTTCAACGAGAGAAGTGCATACCCAGCTATGAATCCGGCTGGTGAAATAGAAGAACAGAAGTGGATTGAATCAGACAAGTTTAATTATAATGTCTTCTTTAAAATAGAACAAGAGATTTATTTGAAAGAATTTCCTATAAATATTTTAGGTTTACCAGCACCACCACAAAGTTCTTAAAATATATTTATTTAAAATTTATTTCTACAATTTCTTCAACTACCGACTTGCTCGCCAAGCGTGGCAACTGTGACACATCTCACCAGGAGGACCTAGTGATACAGGAAGTCGATGGATGCAGGTGGCTTAGAATCATGCTTTGTGGTATACCTTGCGGCTTGTGTTCAACGGTGAACTTGTGAAAGGGTTTTCACAGAATACCAGCGTGAAATAGCAGCTTCATACTGCTGTGGTTTGCATGGTGAGTGTAGAGAACCGGAGACCCTTTTTCACTGGAAAAGAGGCATTCCATCTTAGTCCTCACGGGTGACAACGCATCTGCATTTTGATTCGTAATTGAGGATAGATGTAGATGTCTATGGGCCACAGCAACCACTTACCATCAGGTGGACAGTGTACTCGTTTGTCACCCTGTCATATAAAAAGGGACTATAATATTTTTATTTGTTCTTATAAGGAAATTAAATAATGATGATACCTTTACTAAAAAACCCCAATTCTTGAATTTATTTTTGAGTTTATTTTCTAATTACCTTTCTTTATGGTTAATCCAATTTAGGAGCGAAATAAAAACTATGTTTTACATTACAGTTAAATGTGCGTTAGACGACAGCAAATTACGTCCCAACCCTCAATTACTTTTAATGTATTCTAGAAACTACATTTGCAATCCAATTTCAGTATGTAATTACATACAGATGTGTTTTGCTAGGGGAGAATTATATCACCTCAAATTGAACTTTGTTTAATCGGTGTTACTCTGCACAATAAGATTCGTAACGATGATAGCTGCAGTAAAATAAAGTAACATACATAGTTAAAAATCGTTAAACTGAAGTCGCAATGAGCTTGCCGTATAATTAATTTAAGAATCGAAAACCGACTGGGAAGTAATGTTCTGTATCCCACTGATGAGTCCGCTTTATTGTAGAGCGCCCTCTTACAGTATGTAGTGAAGACGTGGTGACAGCAATATTCAAATTATGTAATCCTATACTATGCGTTTTCGCCAGTGAGAACTAAGATAGAATGTCTCGTTACCAGTAAAAAGGATCCATGGTTCTCTATACTCACCATAGGAAACAGCAGCGATAAGCTGCTATTTTACGCTGGTATTCTGTGGTTTATTTCTTAGAGATTGAAATATTTTATTACTTTATTAAATTCCTCAAATAAATATTTCAAATACACTTGTTGTATTGTAAAACTAACATATGTATTACTATATATATATATATATATATATATATATATATATATATATATATATATATATATATATATATATATATATATATATATTGTAATACTAACACTATACAAGATTTATAACTAGTGTTCATTAGTTTGACGTGAATAATTTTTAAATTGACGCAATTTTTATTCCTTGAGGATTGCAGGTAATAAAACTCGAAATACTACACACACATAAATAAACAAAAGTAGCCTGGCATTTGAGAGTTGAGTAATGAGGTCCACAGAGAGAAGAGTACTAACGTAAAAACTGAACATGGAAGGTTAGAAGTTATATGTATGTTTTAATTTTTTTAACGTGAATGAGAGCGAAACTCTTCAAGTATTCAAAAAAAAATTAAGAATAACGCAGTGTTTTTGTTGTTGTATATCACGTATGCTAATATTAAACAATTTTTTTAACAGAGATCTATTAAGTTAGCCAAATACTTATAAAATGTGACTACTGTTAGAGAAAATTAAGACATAAATATCGTAACAATATTATTCATATATTTTTCTATTCCTCGTTTTGTTCGTGTTTATGTTTCGGAGTGCAATAAAGTTATCTATCTTTGTAACTGTCACTCGCGTCGTAATTTCATACAGTGACAGAGAATTTTTTTTACGATTTGGTATTTTGCTGAATATTTTTATACAAAAGAAGAAACAAACGAGCACACAGTCCACGGTGGTAAGTTGATGTTGTAGAAAAATTCAACCAGGGGCTAAGATAAAAAGATTTGTTATCAGTGAAAAGGTAGGACTCCTTCGTCACCTAGCACTCTTTAACACTCTTTCTAACACTCATTTTTCCGTTTATTATTCAGAATTTTGATAGCTTGATTTAGGTTTCGGTGTGTTTCGCTTGCGGCACCACGACAGCGCCGCCACATCACTCCCCTGCTCAGACCGGAGGTCGATAGTTCAGCCTCGTTGCCAACGAATGTGCAAGTGCCAGGAGATTGCCTTGTAGTCTGCGGTGAGTCGAGAAGAAGGCAAGTAATCTACGAGAGTGCCGTAAAGCAGAGGCGAGCAGTAAAGCTCAGAGCCGTGCCGAACACTGTATAGCGCAGAGAGTAGCTTGAAGGAACATGAAGCATTATTATTCCAGTGCTGCGATGAACCTGGTGAAGCCAGATGGCTTGCAGGATATGAAGACTGCAGACGATATCTGCTCGGGAGCAAATGGGTGGGGTATTCTATGACTATGATGAAGCTTGAAGTTTTCGAAGGTTGTTGGTTGCGTGTTCAGATCACGTCGAGGTCACCACTGTGACCGTAGAAGGAAAAGGGGAGATCTCGCGCCGGGCAAGGTGTTCTACCCGGGGTGCGGCCAACACTCCGTGTGATAGTTCGAAGATGTTCTATATATACTTTTTATTATTTGTAATTTTGATAGCGTGATTTAGGCTTCAGTGTTTCGCTTACGACGCGACCACAGCACCGCCACAATGATCCTTCTTAGTCCTCGGAGACAACGCATCTGTAGCTTTCTTAGTATACAGTTGGCTGGAGAATTGCTGCAGCCACTTTAGGTAAGCTGTAAGCTGTGCTATTTGTTTGTTACTTCTGTTTTATAAAATGTCTTTTCTACTCGATATATTTATTTTTATATTGTATAAAACGATCTGTTTCTTTTTGCAACAAAACCTTTAAAAAAAGCTGACAGCGACGCATAATTATTTGTTTAAAACTTATTACGAATGACATTTTTCAGTCTGGAAAAAGCAAACATTTTGTGTTTTTTTCGTTGATTTTTGTGTGGCTACGTGATATATCGCTCTGGGATCTATAATCAGTAAGTACTGATAAAAAGCTTCAACTGAATGAGTATACAGTTTCTAAGTTCTAAGGGTTTTGACCTATTTTCCTTACAATTTATCTACACGTAACAAAAAAATCAAATAGTTTTACTTATTTCAATGTTTACAAAATCAGTCCAAGATTAATAAATTTTCTTACAGGTTAAGGAAATTATTAACACTTAGTGGGAGAATTTTAACAAAAAATTCAACTACATTTCTGGTTAGATTTTCATTTTGGGATATTACTAAAAGGAAATTTACATATTATTTAACTGATTTATTTAGCTCTCATAGCTTATAAAATTAAATTGTTTTTCTTATAAATTAGTTTTTTTTTGTTATTTAGTTACTGGTTTTATTACGTATAAAATAATTTTCAAGTGTGTTTAAAAGTGCGATTAACTTTGTCAGGAACAAAATGTGAAACGGAAATGGTGTTAATAATTTATATAAAATAATAGTAATGTGACTGATGACCGTGAAGTTTCGAATCCCTGGTCAGGTTGAAATCAGTTTTTCGTATCTAGAGAGCTACAAAGTTATTTAATGTGATACTGTACGCAGTTGAAACGGATATTTATCTTCGTGAACATACAACTTTACGGTATATTTTGTTAGAGAATGGTAAAGGGTTACAGTAATTTTAAAGTTTTAAATACAAGAATTAACTACATTGTGTAACTTATAGTTACATTTACAGATTGCCTCATGTTAACAAGGAAATTAAAACGTTTCATTCATATTAGGTATTTAACGTGCTTTTTTATTATTTATTAAATTTTCGCCAGCCCTTCGGTGTTATACGGAATACATTTCGGAGAGGATGACAACCAGACGTTTAGCTAATCTCGATCCGTTTGTTGTCGACATACCACGCATTTGAACTAAACGGTTTAATTCGTCGTTCATAATTCGTCTAGCAAAGAAGTGCTTCTGTCCAAAGCCCGCTTCTGTCCATTATTTTCCTTTACATCTGATGACTAATATAAGTATATTTTTAAGCTGAGTCAGTTCTTTTACCATCTTCGGTTATATCACCACTTACTATCAGGTGGAATGGTATTCAAACCCTAGCTTATAATAGTGAAAAATTCAATAATTTAATACTTTATTAATTTAATTAATTTGAATAAACCAATTTTATGGATTTCATCGAGTTTAATTCTCAATTCATTTACGCTAATTAACTACCTAACTTATTTATTATCAACTACCTAGGTATATATTGCTTTGCTGCACCTCTGCAAATTAAATAGTTAAATTATAATTTCAATTGTATTACAATATTTTGCACCACGTTATGGAGAAGTTTTTGCAATAACGGGGTTATTAGGGTTCCGTAGTCAACTAGGAACCCTTATAGTTTCGCCATGTCTGTCTGTCCGTCTGTCCGTCTGTCCGTCTTCGCTTAATCTCTGTGACCGTTAGCACTAGAAATCTGAAATTTGGTACCAATATGTGTATCAATCACGCCGACAAAGTGGTAAAATAAAAATTGTAAAAAAATGTTTTATTAGGGTAGCCCCCCTATATGTAAAGTGGGAAGTGTTTTTTTTTTATTTCAACCCTAACGTGTGATATATTTTTGGAAAGGTATTTAAAAATGAATAGGGGTTTACTACAATCATTTTTTGATAATGTCAATAATTTCGGAAATAATCGCTCCAAAATTAAAAAACAATATGTCCCCCCCTCTAACTTTTGAACCATAAGTTTAGAAAATATGAAAAAAATCTGAAAAGTAGAACTTTATAAAGACTTTCTAGGAAAATCATTTTGAACTTGGATGGAAACAACAGTACCCACCACCGGGAGCAGTTGCAGGAGCGCGGAGCGCTGCTGGAGCGCGAACATAATGGATATCCACCTTTAAACTCATAAGTGGGAACACTTATTGTGACGGACGGGAAACTACGGAACCCTACACTGAGCGTGGCCCGACACGCTCTTGGCCGGTTTTTTTAAGTTCCATCTGCGAACAATTAGATAGCTCCAATCATTCGTTTACTACATTCGTATGCTAGTATAATTGCATTACAAAAGCTTTATACTAATACTTTTGTAATGCATCATTATCAATAATATTGCTGATATAAAGCTTCTGTAACACAATTGGCAACTTATTCGACCGAGTAATTCTTCTTTAATGCGATTTATACCTTCTTTAACCACAATAATGCTACTGTAATGCAATTATTGTGAACCTATTTAAGAACTATAGCCGTATAATTGGTGCCTAAATAAGTATTATGGTAAAGGTATAAACGTTTGTAATGCTATTATAGAACTAACTTAAAATTTATGAAATGGTACAGAAATATAAGTCGGCCGTTATACTGCTTTGATTTGTCATTTGGGTAACTGAAGTTAATGCTTAGCGTTACGAGTAGCTGTAACGTTAACATTGTTTAGCATTGGTTATGATACCAATTCTACCGACTTTTCAAGCAACGATCCATATAAATCTTACTCACTCGCAGTACCGTTATCCATCACAAGTCCGATGAAGTTGCCATAGGTCATCATTTAAATCAGGTTTACGTTAATTTGTTACATATATATCACACATAATAAGGAAGAAATCAGTAGAACTAGTTGAATAATGTTAAGCGTATTTTTAAACAACAAACAGAGTTTTAACTAAATGCTTTCTAAATGAACTAACATCCGTTATTAACAAGGAAACATGAAATAATTTCTCACGTACGAGTATGTTTATTTCGTAATGCTTTTAAAATAATCTTAAACAAATTTAAGAAAACTTTGTAATATAAAAATGCAATATTAAGTGATAACATAAAATCTTGCAATGAAACGTAGGTTAACTTAACTATTTGACGCATCTGAAACCCCGCATAAGTTAGGTTTTTTTTTCATTTTGTGACTTATTGAATGTTCTCCAGGACAAATGACGGTCACAATGGCCAGTTTCAAAAGAGATTAGTCATCTGCATAAGACAGGGTTATAGTGTCAGAGTGTATACATAAGCATAGGTGCGCTCTCTGTTTCCTCACTCTCATAGTCCGATGGAACGGTAAACCGATACTACTGCAGATAGATCAATTACTCGTTTCTTTTTGCCCAACCCGGGATTCGTATCCGATACCTTATTATCAGTAGTCAGTTTATTTCTTTCAAATTAGTATAGCAAGTTTTACGTATTATTCAATAGTCTACGTAAAATTAACTTCAGCCTATTACGTACCGCTGCTGAAGGCCTTCTCTTATATTTGAAAGGATTGTAGATCACTTCAGGGTTAAATCTGCCATGCTGATTTTTTTTATTCGACTACTGCCGTGTCGTGTCGTTCTACCCCAACGCAATTTATTTTAATATTATTTGGAGTGGTTAAGGGAGTGTTATTGATTCTAACTGATATTAATTTTTAAAATAAATTGTTCATCGCATTGCTGTTTCAGTGACCATTGCCATCGTGATGTTCACATGTATCTGAAATATTTTGATCTTGATCTTTTCAACATCACCAACACTTTGTTAGTCAGGACTAAAAGTTCGAATTATGTAAAGAGAAATATAAATAGATTATTTTTATTCAATATTTATTATTAGTGTCAGCAATTCTTATTTTAAAACTAATTTTACGGTTTTCATGGCGTTAATTTTAAATTATTTTTAAATAGTAGTAAGTAATTTCATTCAATGTCAAGTATTTGTGTAAATAAAAATAATTATTAAGTAATTCTTATGTTTAATTTGCCACTGGTTAGCACTGGTGGGGCACTTTTAAAAGTTTTTCTTTGAAAGAAAAAAAGAAACAGATTACAATCAAGTATTATGTTACACAATTAAACATACAAATCATACTAGAAATAGCTTGATAGCCATCCCTTCATTCCCACTGGATAATAATTCACAAATTTCTCAATATTATAACAATCCTTTTTAAACAATCTTTGTATATTAAAGTTTTTTACTCTTGAGGTGATGTGAAGGTGAAATTTTGTATATTTCTGGTTTGAAAAAAAAACAATAATAATTCTTTCGCACAAGCTATACATATACTATGGCTATAGGTGCAATAGATCAAAAAATACATTTAAATCTGTTCACAATATGTTAAATATTACCAAAACACACCATATCTGTATTCAAACCTCTTTCTAAAAAATATGAACATTTTGTTATTAATTTTATATTTTTAAATATACCAGGAAGGAATACAAACATTGTTTTTTTTTGCTACTTTGTAATTAACCTCAACTTTTTTTTACCTATAACGATAATAATATGATGATAATAGTTATCATTCCAGTTTATTTCCCTTTCTCCCTAACACTCGCCCGGTTGGTCTCCCGGTCAGTTGGGTACTTATTTTTTAATATATTTTTACTTATAAATTTAACTATATTTAGGGAATATTTAAATATTTATACAGCCCAACTAGATGAGAAAGCTATATCTGTACCCCAAATAATATTAATTCATTTATGTCTTCTGCTTTTAATAGAATTTTATTATATTTAAATTAAAAGTGTGAAGTAAGAAGTGAGCTTTTTTAACAAAAAAAACCAGTAAGTACCTACCTCTTGGCCTCATTCAGTCTAGTAGAGGCAATAAATTCGAGGTGTATTGCGGCCTATCTGCATAAGTACTCCAGTAAAAGCTGGAAACACATGGCCTGTTACACTTTATATAAGGTATACTTTGGGTGTAGTCCAAGTTGCGATAAATTAAAATGTGTCAATTGGTATAAATTTAAATTCATTCATTCAAAGGTTCATCTATCACATATGCTTTTCCAATAAATTGTCTATATGAATTGGTTATTTCATATGGTAAACACGCTTGCCGGTCTGGTTTCAAGCAGTAGATTCTTAATATTTTTAAGTTTGATCAGAAAGATGCTGTTGCCGATCTCCTGTATGAGAGATATGGAGTTGTTTATACTTTTAAGCTACTATTACACCGTTAACTTGAAAATGAAGTTACTAAATACAAATGTTGCAAGTGAGACAAAATGTTCCGTACGAAATTCAAAGCCTTGGCCTGCAGCCCTGCCTCTGCTGCAAACTTCATTTCAGTTTTATAGCATTAAAATTTTTGCTTAGTTAGTCATGGAATATTTTGCGTGCATTTTCCTTAGTGTTATCGAGATTACTTCTAAAGATTACTACCTGATTGATTGCCTATAATTACTATTGCTTCTAAGAATTGATTTTTACTAAATGAAGTATTTATATTTAAGCAAATAAAGAGAAACGTAAAACATTATACAAATAATTGTTTAGGGTAAAGAATAAAATAAAAACATATTTTACATCTAAGAGTAAAATGTAATCCCTAAAACTGTTGTGCAGTTTGATATAGCTTTAGGCATACTAAAGACAGCCATCTAAACGCCGAAAAGCGGATTATCTCTTAATTTCATTAAGAAACGTTCCAGGAACGCCACAAACCACGGTCCTAAGCCACCTGCATCCATCGACTTCCTGCACGTCTTACCAGGTCGTCACTCCATCCAGAGGAGGGCCGCCCTACCCTTCATCTACCGGTACGAGGCTGCCACTCGACAACCTTTATTCCCCACTGGTTGTCGGTTCTTCGAGCTATATGGCCGGCCCATTGTCACTTACTAATCCGTTGGGCTGTGTCGGTTACTCTTGTTCTACTGTGGATATTTTTAAGTCTATCACGCAAAGAAACTACTGATACAATAAAAAAGAAAAAATATATATGGTACCCACAGGTTTTAATTGTTTTAGTTACTATTAGAAAGACGCTAATGCCCATCTCTTGGTTTGATTTTTCTTCCGTCGCTTTTTACAATAGCCACGAGACAATATGGGGTAGTGGATATTCCTACACCGCCACTGCACCTCAGTATGCACAGTATGACAAATTTCATTCAATATCTTCACATTTTATTCTTATACCAAAAAATACACTTTTTTATAAACTCCCTTAGGCTAAACCGCAGCTGCGTTGTTATAAGTAAATTTTGATATGCGATTCATTTTGTTTCACATAGAGTGTTCCTTGTTCATATTTTTTTTGTTCTGTTGAATTTATGTACGCTCTTTACGGTTTCTGATAAGTTTTGTAAGACGCTTTTTGCCAACGAAGTCACAAAAACTATCAAAATTTTTAAAAACAAATCAGCAACCGGCCCCAATCGCATTAGCAACAGAGTGCTAAAATCACTCTCAGCACCACTTGTCAGCCTCCTAGTAGGCATTTTCAACGCTCTTCTCTCCAGATGTTCCATCCCGGATGCATGGAATGAAGATGACGTCAAAGGAATACCAATACCAGGGAAATCGCGCAACTTAGCCTCTAGCTACAGACCCGTTAGTCTCATCGGCACACTGTGGAAAGTTTACGAGCGAATAACATTGAATCGCCTCCGTAAATATATATTTGCCAACGAGCTTTTTTCCGACGAGCGGTTTGGTTTTCCAATTTTGAAGGCATTTTTGCTATTGAATGGAGGAAGTCCGATCTTCTAAGCACCGCCTCAAGGCTATGGGCCACAGCAACCACTTATCATCGGGTGAACTGTGTGCTCGTCTGTCAAAAAAATGAGAAAAACGCGATTGCTGTTCGCGTGATCCCTGTTTTATATCTCGAAGCCAAATCAGTATTATTTTTTTCTATTAAAAAATTGTCGGCAATACTCCGGATTTAGCAAGATAGTGTTGTTTCACCTCCGTGCCTCGGAAAACACATTAAGTCATTGGTCCTGCGCCTAACCACACTCTTGTCAATGTCTTGTGAATTGCCTTCTCATTTGAAAATAAGATTGTGGCAATAGACGGAGCACCTTCACACTCTAATCTTGTCCTGCACAGATGCTAGTCTCCGTGAAGTGTAAAAGCTAATTCTCGTTGAAAATTGAAATACTTCCTTGTATACAGATGAATCTGTCTAAATTATACGCGTTTGTCCTTAATCGCTTTCAGTTTAACTGAACCATAAATTCCTTAGAGCGCATGAATTTTAAATCAGCAATTATTTTTAAATCTTTCAGTCATCCGAGCTTAACAGAAAATTAAATCTTATTCACATTAAGGAAGTAGCAATTATTGCTTTTATTGATATATCTGTACGAAAACGATCATAAACAGTATTAGCCATTATTACTGTCTGAAAATTAATGATTTAATTTATTTACAGAAAAATTTCACCCAATACGAATTAAATAATAGATTTTTTTTGATTTTATCGCTTTACCGAAACAAACTTTTTTTTTATAGAATAAGGTTTATAAGCGAGCACACAGTCCACCTGACGGTAAGTGGTTGCTATGGCCCATGGACATCTACATTGAGAATGACCTTTATTCAGCAGTGTCTTTTATATGCTGCTATTATTGAACTTGACAGTAACCTCAAAATACACATGCTAGTCAATAGTCCGAATGGGTTTCTGCTGGTTCTTCCTAAGTTGGTTTTTTCCAAACCAGTGGTAAATAATAATAATATTGTTACGAGCTTAGGGTGCCAGACTTCAACTTAGGCGCGTAACAATATAATAATGTTTTCTTTCCCTTTCCCCTCACCCTCGGCTCTTTGGTCTCCCCTGCCGAAGCCTTCCATCTGGTGGGATTTTTATATATTTATGTACTTATTTACTTTAAGTTATTTATGTTAGTATATTTAATATATACTTATCATTTCCTTTTATTTATTTATTCAACCCAACCAGATGGAAACTCTAAAAATACCCAAAAATAGCTAGTATTATTATTTTTAAAGCTTTAATAATTTTTAATAAGTATTATTGTAATCTTTATGTAATCGAGGATAGATGTAGGTATCTATGAGTCACAGCAACTACTCACCATGAGGTGGACTATTGCTCGTTTATCACCCTCATTCTATAACTAAAAGAATAAAAATGATTCCTTTCTATTATTTTCCACTCTAATAATGGATGGATTGGTTATCTTTTAAAAAGGACCTGTAATAATAAAAGTGTTATTTCACTACACCTTATCCGTGTAATTCTTAAAACAAACTGTTTTAAAAGACTATAATTTACTCCGTGCACACTATCAATTTTGTGAGCAAATTAATGTATAGAGAATGCAGTTTCCCTACGACATCCATTTGTCTCCATTAACCTCCGGCACTCCGGCTCATGACCCTGTAACGCCGCTAACTGAATCCGGGAGACTGAGAATTTCTTGTTAGAAAAACCCAATAACGGAATTCGAAACTGGGATCACATGATCATCAGTCGCGTTAACGACAACTGCTGCGTGCTGCGTGCAACAAGACTGATAGTTATACGATTAGTATAAGCCATAAGATCTTCTTGGAATATACCATTAATGCCTCTAACGACGTTCACGGGACGAAAAAGGTGATGGATTCACATAATATGCATGACATGACAATATAAAATTTTATTTAAATATTATATTTTATTACTGGCTCAAATATTACAGATGAAATGCGCAAGTTATCCTCGCAATGATAAATTATCGGTATTTGGAACGTTGCAGAGAGACGTGTCTGCATATTTAACACTGCATAATATATTTCTCTCAAATGCATGTTGAAACAACATAAAGTAATTAAATATTTCCTTATTTGGGTTTACTAGAAAGAGAATTAAGCCGTACATTATAAATAAAAACTAAATAATATATAATTTATATACATTATTGAAGATTATATAATAATACTATATAATGGGAGTATTTAAATATAATCTATCTAATATATAAAAATGTATGTTTATTTCTTCGTATTTTATGCGATGCCATTCCGTTCCGTGCAATATGTAAACTTTGTTTAAATATTGCATACGCTTGCGCGAAGATTATCGGCATATCACAATTAACTTACAATATGTGACATGCGTATCGTATCGACAAATTTATTAGAAAGTAATATTATGTCATTTAACTTCATTAAATGTATTAATATTCCTAATAAAACAGTACAATGCGTCCAAATTTAGAAAGATATTTCCAAAATTGTTTCCTCTGCAGTAGCTTCGCGCCGAATACCAGCTAGTTATAATATAATTATTATAATTAAATTATAAAATACATTAATGCCAATTAAAATTTAACTGTGTACATATTATTTAAGCAATCACCAGAGGGATATGCATAGACTACGGACTTCCATTTGGCACGATCCTGACACACCTCTCTCGCCATCTTTACATCCATGTATCTATGTATACACGCTCGTCGATTAAGGTTAATCACAAAATCTAAAACCCAAGGTCTAAATCATCTAATCTGGGCCCATTTTTAATATATTGCCAATTTGGTCGATAAACCTTCGTCTAGGTCGTCCCGCCCCGACTCTATCGTTCACATCTGCAGTATAGCTTGGTTGTTCTTGTCTCGCTCTTTGCTTGGTTTGCTTGGTAATTCTTTCTACATGACCAAACCACCGAAACATTCCTTTCTTAATCCAGGTCACAACATCATCTTGCAATCTTGTTTATGTTTGTTATGTTATGTTATATGTATATCTACCTAAGCGTCGAATGCAGAAAACATTTTTAGTTTTTAAGATCCATTTTTTTAATAAGAGAATAAAATATTTTTATTTAATATAGATTAAAAGTAATCTTTATTGAAAGTTGTAGATGCTCGTGTGTGAGAATGTTAATAAATAGAGCGGGTTTGCTGGCGGGATGTTAACTGGAGAGCACACAGTAGCAGTTAGATGAGCAATAAATAACACTTCTTGAGACTTTCTTCTTATTTTATTTTCTTGATTCCTTATTATTAAATTGCCGGATTTGGAATGTTTTACCACAAAAAACACCCCTTTTTTATAGGCAGCTGTGACCAATCAGAATTGAGAAAATTTGCACGCGGCACTAACGAATTTGCACATTACCCATCGACCAATCAGAGCATAGAACAACCTTTTCTGAGAGAAATTTACAATTTTCTTTAATAAGTGTGGTAAAACGTACCTTACAAAATTTTTATTTATTCCTGACAATAGATATGACTTATCTCTATTATTTCGAACATAAAACATTCATAAAACCTTTAATTTATACTTATAAAAAATAAAAATAGTTTCGTGGTCGCCTCACGGTTTAGTTCCGGAGTAGCTAAGCGTTTTTTCTGCGAATTTTAGCGAATGCACAACGCTTATCACGATAACATTATGCTTAAGACTTTTCACAGAACATATTTAAATTTTATTAAATTAAAATCTATTTCTATAATAAGTAATTAGATTACATAAGGGATTATTTGACATATTATTGTGTTAAATTACTATAAGAGAAAGAGAATTAAACAAATCATTAAATTTACACTTAAAAGTTAATATCTCTAATGCAACTCTTTAAAACCGTAATAAGAGAAGGTTCTAATAAGTAACTAGTCTCGTAACTTATTTTAAACATTCTAATTAAACATAAATAAGCGATTAGATTTATATTTTTGTTATATAGTTTTTAAAATAAGAATTTGAAGCTAATATAAGTTATTATTTCACTCTCTTGGTATTAATGCTATTAGTTGTCATACTTAGTTTAAATCATAGATAAGAAACAATTAAGATTAAATGTTTAAATTCACTTTTCACTTCTAACACTTAGTTTTATATCACGAATAAGAACAATTAAGATTAAATGTTTTTAGATTCACTTGTTGTCGCTAACATTCTCCCCTACGGTGCGTAGCACTGCATCTTCTGGAGGCGACGACTCCGCTGGCACCAGCACGATGACACGTCGAGTTGGACGGCGAAGTATTCCACCTGATGTCCGCACGTCCAGCACTCTGGTTCTTCCGTCTGATCCGGGATAGGTTTTGATGACTTCTTCGCGAGGCCATGAGTTTCGTGGTAACGTAGAGTCCACTATTAATACAATGTCTCCTTCTCTTGGGTCTCTGGTTTCTCCCTTCTCGAGTTTCCTGGGCATCAGGAGCGGTAAATATTCTTTAATCCATCTTTTCCAGAAGTGATCCGCGAGTCTTTGAGTGGTTCTCCAGTTTGCTTTTCCGATGAGCTCCGTGTCACTGAACTCTCCCGGCGCCATCGCTCCGCATGATCTTCCCAGTAGAAAGTGATTCGGTGTTAGGCTCTCCTCGTCTTCTGGGTCGATGCTGATCGGGGTGAGAGGTCTCGAATTGACGATATGTTCAACCTCGGTCATTAGCGTATGGAGTACCTACTCGGACGGGCTCTTTTCGCTGAGAACTACTGCTAGCACCATCTTGACTGTTCGTACGAGTCTCTCCCAGGCGCCTCCCATGTTCGTTGCACCCGGGGGGATGAACTTCCACTTGATGCCTTTTTCTTGCGCGGCTTCTTCTAATTCCCTTTTTGCCCCGACGAAGTTGGTACCGTTGTCGCTGAATATAGTTTTCGGGGTCCCTCTTCTGGCTGCCATTCGTCGAAGTGCCATGATCATTGAGCTAGTGCTGAGAGAAGGTACTAGCTCTAGATGTACTGCTCTGGTAGTGAGGCAAGTGAATAAGGCTCCCCAGCGCTTCTCAGTTCTTCTTCCGACGGTGACTTGCATCGGCCCCAAGTAGTCTACTGCTGTGCAAGAGAACGGGAACTGATGATGCTGTAGTCTCTCGCTCGGTAGATCTCCCGTCGGGGGTATCTCTGGTGAACTCTTCTTTGTCTTGCACCATTGACAGCTGTGTGCGACCGCTTTTAAAGTTGCTCTTAAACCCAAGATCCAGAATTTTTGACGAATTTCGTTCATTACTTTAGCGGTGTTTCCGTGAAGGAATTTCTTGTGATAATATTGTATTATTAAACGGGTTATTTTTTGTTTCCCGTCTAATACGATAGGATTTATCCTTCTTTCGTTATGGTTGTGGAATTTCATTGTCCTACTCCTTAATTTGATGATTCCACCGTCTCCAATGTAAACGTCGATTTTCTTAAGTCGACTTGAGTTTTCTAGAGGTTTTTCTGTCTTCAATCTTCTTATGTCTGACGCAAAACTGTCGCTCTGGCTTATTTTCATTAATAATTCTTCGGCCTTCTTTAAGTGCTCTTCTTCTAGGGGTAGGTATAGGCGCTTATTTTCGTTTTTGTTGGTCGACGGGTTTGAGGCTTGTGCTTCTTTTTTCTTGGTTTTTTGTTGTGGTTTCCAAGGCTCATCTTTCTGGCGCGTGGCAGTGGTGGTCGCTTTACGGCTCTTCTTTAATAGGTAGTGTGTAAAGGCAACCACTCGGGCTGTAGAGCGCAGCAGTCGTTTCCAGCTCGAGAAC
Organism: Parnassius smintheus behrii; assembly: GCA_036936625.1. NCBI lineage: Eukaryota > Metazoa > Arthropoda > Insecta > Lepidoptera > Papilionidae > Parnassius > Parnassius smintheus. The sequence goes on along the minus strand of JAUPFT010000021.1, from coordinate 8,125,089 downwards.
ATTTCTGGGTTTAAAAGGGTGTCTTCTGCTGCCATCGTTGCCAGCACCTTTTGTTTGTTCTTCTCTTCTGACATAGTAATTTCTGGTTTGAAGTCGTGAAATGGCCATTCTTCTTCTGGTTGACGGAGAAATGACGGGCCTTTGAACCATCTGGCGTTATGGTCGAATTCGACTGGGGTTCCCCTTGTGGCGTCGTCCGCTGGGTTTTCCCTAGTTGGTACCCATCTCCAGTCTTCTGCTTTGGACTTCTCTTCGATCTCGGCGAGTCGGTTGGCCACGAAAGTTTTTAATTTTCTCGATTCTGACTTTATCCACTGCAGTACTGTGCTGCAGTCGGTCCAGTAAATCTTTTTCGATATTTCGAGCTCTGATTCTTCTTCAATTTTAGCGGCTAGCCTGCTTCCGAGTAAAGCTGCTTGTAGCTCCAGCCTTGGAATCGATACTGGTTTTGTCGGCGTTACTCTTGCTATGCCGGCGATCATGTAGACATGGACTTTTCCTCCGGGCTCGACTATTCTCCAGTAGATTACTGCTGCATAGGCCTCTTCGCTCGCGTCGGTGAATGTATGTAACTGTCCTTTTCTGCCTTTGGGCGAGACGCATCTTGGGATCTTCAGCTATGCCAATGTTGATACTTCCTCTAAGTATTTCATCCAGGCTTCCTTTTGTTGTTCGTTAATTGGTTCATTCCAGTCTATTTTCTTTCGCCAGATGTCTTGGATTAGTTTCTTTCCTTGTATTAGAACCGGCGTTGCAAAACCCATTGGATCGAAGGTGGACATCACTGCACTTGTGACTTCTCTCTTCGTTGGAGTTCTTCTGCCATCTTGCAGGTCCTCCGGCGTGTTGCGTAACCCGACGTTGAAGGATAATGCATCTTCTTTTACCAGCCATCTTAATCCCAGAGTCTTCTCTTCTTTGGTCAGTTGTAAAGAGCTTTCTTTATTGGTGTCTTTTACTTCTGATATTACCCCTGAATTGTTACTGGCCCAATCCTTCAGATGAAAGTTTGCTCTCGCGTGGATGTTTTTCACTTCTTTGGATATCTTCTTTGCTTCGGTTGTAGACGCGAAGCTCTGCAAATAGTCTTCCATGTAATGGTTTCTTTTAATTGCTTTCACTGCTTCGGGATGAGTGTTCTTAAATTCTTCTGCATTCTTATTCATTACCTATATTGCTGTTGTTGGTGACGACGCTACTCCGAAGATGATTGAAGACATTCTATAATCTTCAGGCTTGCCGGTTCTTCGGCTTCCGCGCCACAGGAACCTGAGACTGTCTCGGTCGTTCTCTCTAACTTTGACTCGGAGGAACATGTCTTGTATGTCGGCCATGACGGCTACCGGTCCCTCTCTGAAGCGCAACAGTACTCCAAATAGTAATTGTAACAGGTCTGGGCCCAAGAGCAAGGCGTCGTTGAGGCTCTTTCCTTCATACTTGGCAGCTGCGTCGAACACTATTCTCAGCTTCTTCTTTACTGGATGCACAACGGCGAAGTGGGGTAAGTAGAACGTTCTTCCTTTGTTGGAGGTTTCTGGAGCTATCTCTGCGTATCCTTTTTCGATCAGACTTAGGATCTGTTCCTCGTAGTACTTTCTTGCTTCTTGGTCTTGATCTAGTTTCTTTTCGATGCTAACCAGGCGTTAGACTGCCTGATTGTAATTGTTGGGTAGGGTTTCGTCTTCTTTTTTCCACAGGAGTCCCGTTTCATATTGACCGCTTGGTAGTTTCTTCGTAGTTTTCTCGAGGGTTTCTAATGCTCTTCTGTCGCTGTCGTTGAATGGCGATCGATTCTGGATCCCGAGAGACTCTAGTTGAAAGTGTTCTTGAACGATATCTTCTATGTCTTCTTCACCAGTGGTCGCTCTGCCATAAGGAGTGAAGTTTACTATGGCAGTTGCTCCTGTTTCACATCTGTGTAACACCCACCCTAAGTTCGTGAGGGAGGCTACAGGATCTAATGGTTTGCCCTTCTTCAGCTTTCTTGTCACTATCAGTCCCCAATTGTCTTGGCCTATCAGTAGCTTGAGTCTCTCGGTGATGTAGAGGAGTTGATTTTCAATTGCTTTCAGGTGCTCGCAGTTTCTCACGGTGTCCTTGTTTATGCATTGTTCAGACAGCTTCAGGTCGTCGATGGTTCTCGCTACGATAGTCCTCTTTTCTTTTCTATGAGCCCCTTTTATTTTGAACTCGATCTTCTGTGAACTATCTTTTCTTAACACTTTCCCGCCAACGGTTTCGATCGTGAGTTTTTCTTTCTTTCCTTCGACTCCGATTTTCTCAGCAATTGATGCGTCTAAGAGCGTGACCGTTGACCCGTCTAGTAGTGCTAATACGCGAACTTGTCCTTTTGGGCCATAGAGGTTCACGGGGATCATCTTTAGTTAGGCCTTTTCTTCTCCTTTGGCGTTATGAATTGAGGCGACCTTTTCTTCTGAGGTGCTACTGATGTCTTTTGCTTCTTTTTCTATCGGTGCCGGTAGTTTGTCAGAATGTAAGATGGTATGATGCCATCTTTTACACAGCTTGCAGACTGGTGCTTTGCAGTTGATCCTTGAGTGCCTGAATTGAAGACACTTGAAGCATATCTTTGCCTTCTTGGTCATATCCCATTTTCCATTCAGGTTGGCTTCTTTGAACTTTTTACATTCTAGTGCGAAGTGTTCTTCCTCACAGAATGGACATGACTTCTTATATTTTTCTTTTGACGCTCCTTGTACCAAATGAACGGGTTTTCTTATTCCTCTTCTTTGTTCTGAGGGCGCTTCAGGCGGAGCGAAGTCTCCGCACATGTCGGCTTCTGTTTCTAGGAACGCTTCAACAAGTAATAGCTCCTGAATTTCCTCATCTCTTCTGCTTCTGTGGTAGGCGAACCAACGGAATTTCATTGACCTCGGCATCTTGTATACTATAACTCTCAGCGATTCAGGTGAACTGAGATACTGCGGTTTCTTCAGGGCTTTGACTGTCTCAACTGCGTTTTTTACTTTGCTCGCAAATATGCATATGTCGCTCGGGTTCTCGCCGAGTCTTGGGAGGTTCTTCATTTTTTCTAGTTCTGCTAATACTAGTGCTTCAGGTCTTCCGAATCTTGCTTCCAGTCCCGTGATCGATTCGCGTGGGTCTTCGGCGGTGAACAGCAGGCTTTGGACGGCTTCTCTAGCTTTTCCTTGGATTGCTATTCTAAGGCGCGCTAGGTTCTGATTGTTACTGAAAGAAGCGGCCGTATCCTCGTATAATCTTTTGAAGGCAAACTGTTCTTCACAGGCCCCGTTGAAATGAGGGAGTTCGAGGCGTTTCGGTGAAACGGTGTCACGTGATTTTTCCGATAGCTTTAGTATGACTGAAGCTAGTCCCTGGATGTCACTTTTCTTTTTTTCTGCCTCTATTGGTATGTGGGTCTTATTAGGCATGTCTCCAGTCTGGATGAACTAGCGTTCGACTTCTCGAGTTCGTTCGAACAGTTCTTCTCCGGCACCATCTTCTTATTCTGACTCTGCGGTGAGAAGTTCTAATTCCGCTTGAGCAACTTTTGACCAAGCTTCTGCCAATTCTAGTTCCCTTAATGCCATTGTCATTTTTGCTTGCGCTTCTGCTCTCTTCCTGTGCGACGAGCGAACGGAAAGCGTGTCTGGATCGCGGGTCGTCTTCTTAGGGTGAGGCTGCTGCAGAGTCTTCATTGCGACACTTCTTTCTTGAATCTGCAGCGTTGGATGACTCTCTTCTTGGTGAGGAACTGACGCTTTGATGGTGCGGGTCGGGGGGTGGTATGGGTTACGTCCCCCGATGTTGATTCTTTTCCGGCCATGTTCTTATTAAGGAGTACGGGTTGTCTGTGTATGCTGCTGGGCGATGCTCTTGTAAGCGTCGATCGATCTGAAGTTGACGCGTTAGTAGCCGTCGTGCTTGTAGAATCACTCGGCGTGTTCATGCTCCAATCCGGCGTACTGGTACCCGTAGTAGCGTTACTTTCACTAATAGTCTTCGACTGCACTGATTTTGATCTTGTATTTGAAGGCATCTTCCTAGTTTTTCTTAAACCCGATCCGGCTTCTCGAAGGACCAATGTAGATGATCGTGTGTGAGAATTTTAATAAATAGAGCAGGTTTGCTGGCGGGATGTTAACTGGAGAGCATACAATAGCAGTTAGATGAGCAATAAATAACACTTCTTGAGAGTTTCTTCTTATTTTATTTTCTTGATTCCTTTTTATTACATTGCCGGATTTGGAATGTTTTACCAAAAAAAAAACGCCCCTTTTTATAGGCAGCTGTGACCAATCAGAATTGAGAAAATTTGCACGCGGCACTAACGAATTTGCACATGACCCATCGACCAATCAGACCACAGAAAAACCTTTTCTGAGAGAAATTTACAATTTTCTTTAATAAGTGTGGTAAAACATACCTTACAACATTTAATTTATTCCTGACAATAGATATGACTTATCTTTATTATTTCGAACATAAAACATTCATAAAACCTTTAATTTATACTTATAAAAAATAAAAATAGTTTCGTGGTCGCTTTAGTTCCGGAGTAGCTAAGCGTTTTTTCGCTCAACATACAAGTAGCGCCGCCAGGCGGCTGGAATGCACAACGCTTATCACGATAACATTACGCTTAAGACTTTTCACAGAAAATATTTAAATTTTATTAAATTAAAATCTATTTCTATAATAAGTTATTAGATTACATAAGGGATTATTTGACATATTATTGTGTTAAATTACTATAAGAGAAAGAGAATTAAACAAATCATTAAATTTACACTTAAATGTTAATATCTCTAATGCAACTCTTTAAAACCGCAATAAGAGAAGGTTCTAATAAGTAACTAGTCTCGTAACTAATTTTAAACATTCTAATTAAACATAAATAAGCGATTAGATTTATATTTTTGTTATATAGTTTTTAAAATAAGAATTTGAAGCTAATATAAGTTATTATTTCACTCTCTTGGTATTAATGCTATTAGTTGTCATACTTAGTTTAAATCACAGATAAGAAACAATTATGATTAAATGTTTAAATTCGCTTTTCACTTCTAACACTTAGTTTTATATCACGAATAAGAACAATTAAGATTAAATGTTTTTAGTTTCACTTGTTGTCGCAGATAACAGAGGATTTTCCAAATTAATGGTAAATATGACAAAAGTCATCTCATCTCATCTCTCAGTGGGATGTGCCGAGGTCGGTATGTAAACCTTAATGACCTTCAACGAATACCGATTGGTGATTCTGAATATAAAGTTCGCTTCGGGAGAGGAGCGAGAGATGTGTTGCGTTGTGGATTATAAATCCGACACCTCCTTGGGACCAATGGCCGCCCTCCTTGTTATAGAACTGGTTGAATAAACGTGAAAGGTGAAATAAACGCGATAAAATCCGTAAATTTAGTTTTATTCAATGTGTAGTGTTCGCGTAAATTTAAGAAATCATTATAGAACTGGTTGCCAGATTCGAGGATTATTGTGTGCTTTACCCCTCTTCGGACCTCAGATTATCCTATAATATCCCAGCGCAACTTGTCTACCTCTTTTTCCAGCTCCATGATCTTCTCGTCAGTCCTCAGGATACGTGCGTTAAATTTTACCAGGTTGAATCGTCTTAGGTAGCAACCGAACCTCCACCGGAGATTCTTAGCACTCCTTACCCTGCCGCTATCATGAATGCCACCGAAGCCCGGAATAACGGGGCTGTCTGGGACTGAGGGCTGTTTATTTGTATCTTTACTCATGGATGCCCACCTGAAAAGTGTGACAACGACCAGTGAACTTTTGATAGTCTGTAATGAATGATGTATGAATGAATATGGATTTTTTGTTTTAAATGTTTATTTATATAATGATGATGTTTAATGATGACGGATGTTCTTTTGTTTACAAGTTTATTTACTTACACATATATAATATGTTAATAGACATAAAATATACACATATATAAAAACATTTATAGAATAATGTTGATAAATGAGCACACAGTCTACCTGATTGTAAGTGGATGGTGTGTCCCATAGGCATCAACATCTATCCTCGAATAGCCAAGACCAAATCGAGAGTTTTACCCATAGTGTTTGTTATAGAGCTATCTTCTGTTAAATTATTTACATTGAAATAATGAATCATGTATGTGTCTTCGGTTTATCCTTCACTTAAAAGTTCAGAGACAAGTACTGTATTATTCAGCTAGGTCTCTGTTAGCACGATAACATTATAATCTGAAATTAGTTAGTTTTGTAAAATATGTGGATTTTAGTGCGTAAACCTTGAACATTTTGATAGTATATACACGTATCACACGTATAAATAACACTCGCATAAAAGTAACACTCGCAAACTCACTTGTCAAATGCTTTAGCGTACTTCACGTTGATCTAAAAACACGAAATTTGGCAAGAAGCAGTCTTACAGCACAAGTGTAAGAAAAAAATCCTAAAACTGTTAATTTCTTAAAAGTTAAAGTTACAACCCATAAACATCTTACTGCTGGTGCCCAGACTACTCTCAATTCTGAGAGGGTTTTACCGCGCTATCAAAATGCGTGTTGTGTCCGACACATGTCTTGGAAATATTTTTTTTATTTCTCAGGTTTCCTCACTATGTTTTCCTTCACCATCGAACTCGTGCTAAATAAGCACAAAAAATTTCAATTAGCAATTTCATCGATGCCGGCAGGGATGCAACCCGTGTTGCTCGCGTACTGTGAAATTTACAGTTAGAGCTAAACCCCTGAGCTACCACGGCAATTAGTTTATATAGTTAGATATATCATATAAATAATATTTTTGCGAATAAAATATTACTAACCCCTGTCACTTTATCAATGGGCTTTATAAGCAATTGCCTGTACCTTGTTAAAAGTTAAATATTTCGAGAATATCGTGACATAAATTTCGACTTGTATTATTTAAATGTTGACATTTTACTCGTACAAATCTGGGCCCAGACGTAGAAATTGCTTTCACGTTTTTGTAAACATCAATTACGTTCAACTAACAAATTTACGCTTTCACTGGTAAACTAAATAGAAGGTTTGACCCACCTTTAAAACTGATTTTCTCTCATTCTTTTTTATCTGAATTGGAGTAGAGGATTTTATTTAAATATAAAATCCTCTACAAGCTTAAATTCGCGCCAATTTTCTTATATAACTCAGTATGAACAACGAAAAGAGGCCCTCTGTCTAAGTACTCAGGGTTGACAACGCATCTGCATTTTGATTTGTAATCGAGGATAGCTGTAGATGTGTATGGGCAACAGAATCCACTTCCCATCAAGTGGACAGTGTGTTCGCCTGTTACCCTATCCTATTAAAAAACTACCATAGTAATAACGCTTGTTAAGCGGGTTGGTAACCACACTTTTCCTTGCACCAGGTATAAAATTAGTTCAAATTTGGTAGCGTAGGAATCTTGGTCACATATTGTCGTCCCGTGGATATCGTAAGAGGCGAGGGAAGGTACAATAAGAAATGAGTAGCAAAAACTTCCAAGTAAATATAACTAAAACTGCGGTTGTAAACCCGTCTGCCAAACATGGTGGCTATGACTAATATCCTCCCAATGAGGCAATATACAGGGGACGCTTAACTTGAGGAAACCCTAAATAGGATATGGTGTACAAACGGAATCTCCGCGAGCGTGATCGTTTTTCGACTGAGCTGCTCCTTTAGACCTGTGATGGAGCCACGTGTCTAAGGCTGCCGAAAATCTAGTTCCCCGGTCGAACCTTAAACCTACTACGCGGGATATTAACTAAAGTGGACTGTATATGCGATTGCTTCTACGCTTACGTAAAAGCGACTACTATAGCATGCGGTACAATGCACTCGCTCTCCCCTAAACTAAAACTATTATTGTGCCAAATCGATGAAAAGGAATCCTGCCTGATTAGGAGAACACAGAATTGGAGCGGGTTAAAACAATTATATTAATCAGGCAGTAAATAAAGGAATATTGACTCACCGGGGTTTCTTCTATCCTGTAGAGCACTATAGCGGCGACTTCCGGAACTTCTTCTGGACAGACACTCTCGGGCCCCAGGGGTACGTCGGGAGAGAAGCGTTGTAGTTTCAACGACTAGCGCGGCGGGAAGAGGCTGTGTGGTTTCAACGACGACTGCGACGGGAAGAGGACGCGCATCGGTCACGCGTGCCTTCTATATCCTCGGTTCCGATGATTACGTGACATTCTAGAATCATCTTCTTGCCCCTCCCACCCCACCACCCCGATGTGTCGATAGGAGGGTATGAATGATATCGTTTTCGGAAAGGAATAAGCGACTTGGCACCTACCGTCCAATATAAAATAAATACGAATGGGTTTCCGCGCAACCAACCTGCATCGTAGTTTTATCACTTAATGAATCTCAAGACTACTGGAATTAAGAACAGTACCGTGAAATTGCAATTTTATTTGCACAGCACGATCTATCTTTAATTTAATCGTATTTTATTTGAATATAAATTGGTCTTCTTACCTTCTCACAAAGCAAACGTAATGGTAACTGGAGCATTGCTTCCATTGTAGTAAGTGCAGTAATAAATCTACTAGTAGTAACGGCTTCCTAGTTCAATACTTACCTTAGTTTTAAACATCAATGGTTGAAACATTATTTTTTTTTATTTACGAAATCAATTGTTATAATAATTACATTAAAATAATTAATATCATTTACTATAATTATAAAAGTAAAAGTAAAAACTTAAAACATCTTATAGTCTTACTTTCAGCGGTATAGTATCAAGAACGTTGGCTGATTTTCCTCGCTGAATATACTTAGCGGTTGATCGTGAAAAAAACCACTTTTCTTTTACCAACTACGGCAAATGCATATTGCGGATCGAAATCTAACTCCTTTAGAGACTTCATATTATGTGGAACCCTACGGAGTAATCGTTGTTATAGTGTTTTTCAAAACTGATGTTTGAAAAACACTATCATCATATTTGTTGTAACAGGAACTGTTGTAAGATAGAGGGAGATTTATTTTTTGTACTCATAAAATTATAGCACAAGGTTTAGAATTTATTAATAAAACACTAACACTAATAACAAGCTTATTATCCGTCTTATTATCCAGTTTTTAAATAATAATCATTAACTTTTAGAAGGCCATTAAAATGTACTGCACTCTTACGTAATTCTGACGTCAAACACCGTGAAAATCACCGGATGTGTTTCCAAAGTCTGAGGTTCCCAAAGTTATGCGAGTCAGTTACCCTTTTTTATAGAATAAGGCCAAGAAACGAGTAAACAGTGGTAGGTGAATATTGTGGCCTATAGACTACCCCTACCTATACCATTTTTCTTTCAAAATGAGGTACGTTCTCACTCCTAAGTTCTAAAACATTCACCCTGTATTTTAATTTTGAGTTATTTTTTTGGTTGAAAAATATTACGTCCTACGTAACGTACACTAGAACTTTTTCCCGTATCGTGATGGCAGATTTCATACATAAACGTCACAAGGACAAACATACAGACCCGAAACTATGGAGCCGTTTTATGATTAATTGTATGTCGAGACAAGCCGAATTCTGCGTATAAAAACAGCAACACGAATTAGGTCTTCCCTCTAATTTTATTAAGAAAGACCTTAATTACATTAATAATTATTTATTGAAATCAAAATTAGTAATTTTTTTTCATTGACGAATCGTTTTAGTTTACGATCAATTCAATATAAGTTTATTTTGACCACACAGGAAACGATGATAAAATACTCTGCATGTGCTAATTTTTGAGAACGAAAAAAAGTATTTTATTGATATAAAGCTAAGCGGCTAACGTTAAAATTAATGGATTTTTTTGTTTATTTAATAAAAATACCGGAATCTCAAAAATAATTTTATACTAAGCGTTCAACATTAACCCTACTAACAGAGTAATCTAACAGAGGTCGATTGCAAATTGCACGAACCATCCCCAGGCTGTTTAATTTTTCTGTTATTGTATACCACGTACGTAAAAGGCCAGGTTAGCGAAATTAAATAAAGATATTGAAGGATATGCTAATGTTAGCACAGATTTACAATCTTATTTTAGGTAGGATAGGGTAGGTAGGCGCGTGGGCTCTCTGATTAGAAAGACAACCACTTATTTAATTCTGTTGCTAAGCAGATATGTTAATCTAATTTTGTTTAACGGTCAACATTATCAATATGATTATAGGCTATGATATAAAACGTGACATCATAGCGTAAATATATTGCATGCAATGAGCTTAAATTCTTTTTTATTTTTTTACCCCACACTAGTATTTTTTCCGTTATCGTGGAGGCAATTTCACGAACATAAATTGCACAGGAACAATCATCTAGACCCGGAACAACTTTTGGCAGGCCTTGCAAATACTTGTTCCGTGTAAGAGGGAACTCGTTACTAAGGCACTGTACCACGGAGCCGTCAAATTAAAAAAAACGAATTGAACGAAATTGACTTTCATTGGATCTGTACTCAATAGAGAGGCGTGCTGGGAGGCTTATTGGTGATATCAATATAGTTAGAACCAATCTTTCTAACCTCCAGCACAGGCACGGAGTAGTTTTAACCCTTTTGGTTTTATACAGGATGGATTCTGAGAGTGCGCGCAGGAATTACGTGATTTAATTCCTCTCTCTTCATTACATCATCGGAACTACCAGGCGCTCGGCTCCCCACCCATTCATTTTCGACATACCACGCATTCAAACCAAACGATTTGTTCGTCCTTCATAATGCGTACAACAAAGTAGTGGCATAATCTACCCGCATGTGTCTTTCGATCCGATTATAGTGTTGAAGTCTTCAAGGCAAGAGTAAATAGGATTTTGTTAAGTAATTGCGCTTTACCATCTTCGGCTGCATCATCACTTATCGTCAGGTGGGATAGTAGCCAAGCACTGACTTATAATATTTAAAATACGAGGAGAAATGCTTTGATGAAGCAGAAGGGTCGAATCGACAAGGGAAGAACCATGCTTTCAGAGTATAATCGAGAAAAATTGAAGAATAATATTCTACGCTTGCTAAGCGTAGAATATTATTCTTGAATTTTTCCTTATCATTAGTTTAGTGACTAACAAGAACCGCAAAGCCATTTTCCCTGATATGGAGGCAGTTCATCCTAATGTACACGATTTATCATGATGTGAACTATTCGCTCGTTTCTCATTTGTACTTCTATCAATATGTATAAATTAATTTATTAAATATTCTCTTAAACATACATACTAATCATGTACCTCCCACCAATTTTATTCGAATTCAACCATATCCTACAAATAAGAAACTTCTTCTATTATATGAGTAAATTTTAAAGTACCTTAGTCTATGTTTATATTTACAAATAAGAAACTTCTTTTATTATATGAGTTAATTTAAAAGTACCTAAGTCTATGCTTATATTTATAAATAAGAAACTTCTATTACGTAGGCGGTCCCATAATGAATTGGCCTAACTATGAACCAATGAAGGAAATGAAACGAAAGCACTTCTGACATCTGTGAGTCAACATCTCTAAACCTTTATAAAAATAATCACATTTTTTATCCTCAAAATGACTGAAGACGGCCGCCTGCAACTCTTCATCGCTTGAAAATTTTCTTACTCTTAAGTCCCGCTTTAAATTTGGAAATAAATAATAGTCGCACGGGGCCATGTCTGGACTGTAAAGTGGATGTTGAACTTCTGTGAACCCGCATTGACGAACTGCATCCTTCTAAATATCAACGGTATGAACAGGAGCGTTGTCATGGAGCAACAGGACACCTTTAGACAGCTTGCCTCTTCGTTTTTCCTTTATCTTGTCTCGTAATTTATATATTAAAGAAGCATAATATTCGCCGTTCAAGACTGTATTACGTTCTTTAAAATCCACCATCAAAATGCCTTGAAAATCCCAAAAAATTTGCACATCAGTTTTTTAGTCGATTGTTGCGCCTTTGCCTTTCTAGGGAGCTTTTCACCCTTATAACGCCATTCCATGGACTCGCGCTTGCTTTGTGGATCATAATACAAGATCATAGTTTCGTCACCAGTCACTAGCCGCTTGATCACAGTCTTTGGATTTTCGCCACAAAGATCCAAAAACTCCGAAGTGCAGCGCACTCTTTCCTGTCTCTGTACCGCTGAAAGAAGTTTCGGTACCCATCTTGCACTCACTTTTTTCATGTGAAGATGTTCATGGATCGCGCAATGAACGGTACTCTTAGAGAGCCCAAGCCTTGCTGCAATTTCTCTAATCTTCAAACGGCGGTCACTCAGAACCTCCTCTTCGATAAGAGCAATCGTTTCGGGAGTGAGCACTTCCACAGGTCGACCGTCGTGGCCAAAGTCTTCGACGGTTTCTCTCCCGAGGCGAAACTCTTTCACCCAATTTTTCACCGTGCTATAGGAGGGGGCAGACTCTTTATACACGCTATCCAATCGTTCTTTTATTTGGGCAGGGGATAAACCTTCTTTAAACAGAAACTTTATGACACTTCGATACTCAGTTTTCGAGATTTTGAAAAAATACGGGACTCTCGTTATTCAAATGCCTGTTAAACTAAGACTAAGCATTTCATGTCGATGCATGTTTCTTATATTAAGTGCACGATAAACGTACTATTTAATGCAACACAACATGTAGCGACATGTCGCGTTGAACTATATCAGACCAGTTCATTAAGGGACCGCCTAGTATATGAGTAAATTTTAAAGTATCTAAGTCTATGTTTATATTTACAAAAATGTATCTCAGACTCGCCATTAAACAATATTTCAGAATTTATCTCAAACATCCAACACTCCATTTAATTTTTTTATTATGTTCGCCGGCTATTGTGTAAATAGCTTAAAGATACTTGTTTTGCTGTTAATGGTTACCCACACAATATAATTTATATAAAGTTGAATAGTCATTACCTGTTGCGTTTGTATACTAACTTCTTTATCATCTTATAATCCATCACATTATAATAATCATTCATGCTCATTACAGCATCTCATTATTCATAAGCCAACAGCATCCATCGACTTCCTGTGTATCTTACCAGGTTGTCACTCAATGTAGTGGGGAACTGTCCTCCACTTCATCTACCGGTACGCGGTTGCCGCTAGAGAACCTTTCTTCCCCATCGGTTGTCGGTTAAATTGTGAAGTTTTGTTATGAACAGTTGCTTAAATATTATAAATTCAGTTTATAAATACCGTTATAGCCTATCTAAATCCACTGCTAAATTTAAATCTACCTTATAGATTCCTCATAAGGGGTTAATTTCCTTAGTTGCCACGTTTGGCTGGTGGGTCAGCAACGGTATTTTTTTAAGTTGTTAGCTGCTGCTCACATTCTGGTTTCTTTATTTTTTCAACTCTTACTTATACAATTCTTATACCGTTTGGTTGCTATGTAGGAAGATCCTCTACACTATATATACATATATATATATATATATATATATATATATATATATATATATATATATATATATATATATATATATATATATAGCGGCGCGGCAGTGCCCCTGCCAATTCGAGCGCGAAGCAAACACTGCCGTATTATCCTTTACTGGAACCATTTCGCCGCATTTTCAGGCCCCTATTTGAGAACCTCTGGATAATACCAGAACGCAGAAATATTCGTCATCCAGTAAACTATAATCACGTACTTAAAATCCAAAATTTCAAGTCTGTAGGTCATTTAGTTCCGAAGTTAAGCGAAAGCAAAGTTTCGCATTTTAGACACTCACTCACTCACTCATGAATCAGAATAGAACTAGTACTTCCTATAAACTCAGAGAGCTTAAATTTGGCACAGAGTTAGGGTTTAATAGCCATATAAAGGAAAAGCTATAAAAACTGGGATAATCGAACATCTGGAGTACCTGGTGACCCTGATTAGAAAACGTAAGAGCCCAACCAAACTATTAGAAGAGATCGACATACCGCCTTTACAAAAAAATATTCAACTTGGTGGGCCGCTTCATTTGATGTCAAAAATCGAAAGTCTAAAGTATCTGATGAAGAACCCTCAGCTGGTCTCAGCTGTATTAGAGATATGGTAATGCCTCCTTCTACCATTGGTACATAAAAATCTACTGTCATTGCAAAAATCCAGCGTAGTGGGACCTATCTAATTTAATCTAGCCTATAGCGTCCCACTACTGGGTGAATGCCTCCCCTTCTGCTTTTAGTACGCATATAAATAAAATTAAAGGAAAACTCTGGATAACACTAGATTGGCTTTTATATTTATACTTACAAGTTTACTAGAAAAATAGCGAACGATTAACTTTATTCTACTCGAACATTACTCAAATTCCTTTAGGTACCGTGGACATGAATTCATCTCCACGTTGAGTGCCGCGGACATGAATTCATGTCCGCATTACGTGCTGCTATTTTCTTCATTAATTGATATAAAAATACAGTATATTTCCAATTGAACGCTATTTCATTCGATTCTGAACGAACTAAAGAGTATTCTGAAGAATTATATTCACTCGGTTACATAGACAAAATCAAATATAACAGCCATTGGCTTTTGTGCTGTTGGTGCTGTTAGTTGCGTAATCGTTGAAGTTTTGTGATTGTGATTTTAGTTGGATTTTCTTTCAAAAAACTGTAAGCAATGTTATTTATCTTTACTACGTAATGTTTTTGAATGATCTAAGTTACAACGACAGCAACTTTTTATGTTTCAATTGATAAAAATGTAGAATCAAAAAACCTCTACGCGAAAATTTCATAACGGTGAAGATTTCTAATAAGATAATAATAGTATATTTCTTATTCGAATACAATAGTAAATACTTTTACTAGGAATTGCTAAATGTCGTATTTATATGATTGTATAAGAAAAATAAAGGAAGACGCTATAATATTTTAACTGTGGTAGAGCCACACGGCAGCTTCGCTGTTGCACGTATGGGCCGGCTCAAACCGGGGTGGTACCACGACATCACAGAATACCGGCGTGAAGTGGAAGCTCTGCTTCCGCGTTTCGTCTGGTGAGTGCAGGTGGCCGGAAGCCCAAATCCCCCCCCCCCCCCATCAACATGGTAGCGGAATTAAATAATGATAGACTACCCCAGTAGGGTACCAGCACCCCTGGAGAATCCCTCGCTGAGCATCCACGACCATGTTTCTCCAATTCTGAGCTCGCTCAGGCTGCCCCGCGTATTCTGGGGGAGGGGGGCAAAATTCCGCTCAAGACTACAACTGCTCGGGGCAAACGGAGCAACAAGACCAAGGCGACCCTTGCCACGCTGTCCGTGAATTTCTGCAATATCAGGGGACTTCACTCTAACCTAAACGCCGTACACTACCATCTCGAGACAGCGAAGCCGGCTCTGCTCTTTCTGACCGAGACGCAGGTGTCCTCTCCGGCTGATGTCTCGTATCTCTCCTACCCGGGGTACAAACTGGAATACTCCTTTGTGCCTCGGGCTGGAGTTTGCGTTTACGTCAGAGAGGACATCTGTTCTCGACGCCTCGGCAGACTTGAAGGTTCGGACCTGTCCATCCTTTGGCTACGCGTAGACAGCGACGACCATCCGCGCGTCTACGGGTGCCTCTATAGGTCCCATAGCGGTAATGTCGAAACAGACCGACTCCTCAACCACGTCCAAATGGCTGTAGATTCGTTGCTACAGCAGATCCCCTCCGCAGAGATCGTGATCCTCGGCGACTTTAACGCCCATCACGCCGAATGGCTTGGTTCACGTTTAACCGATCATGCGGGGAGATCTGTTTATGATTTTGCCTTGGCATATGGTCTGACACAACTGGTTACTTCGCCTACGCGGATTCCAGATGTGGAGGATCACCTTCCCTGTTGGACCTTCTGCTGACCTCTCACCCGGACGGATATCAGATTGCCGTCGACGCCCCTTTAGGCTCCTCGGACCATTGTCTGGTCCGGAGTGTTGCGCCACTCACGCTAAAATCGCGGTTGCATTCTGCCGCCGTGTATGGCGCTATAGGTCAGCCGATTGGGATGGGATGCGGTCTTTCTTTGCATCCTACCCTTGGGGGCGGGTTTGCTTCTCGCCGGATGATCCCAACGTTGTTGCGGATTCTCTTGCTGATGTGGTACTTCAGGGTATGGAACTTTTTATTCCTTCCTCTGTGGTGCCCATTGGAGACAAATCTCAGCCATGGTTTGGTCGCTCCTGTAAAATAGCATCATGTTATAAGCGGGAGTGCTACCAGGCCTGGGCTGATGCATCAGCGTCCCGGGATGTAAACACCAGCGCTCTAAAAAGGATGTATAATTCCGCCTCTAGGTCCTTCAAAAGAGTCATTGCCAAGGCAAAGTCAGAGCACATAGGCAGGATTGGCGAAAAACTAGTTCGCCTTCCTTCTGGAACCCGTGCATTCTGGTCTCTCGCCAAGGCTGTCCAGGGGAATTTCTGTCAGCCATCTCTTCCATCTCTGCACAGGGAGGACGACTCAGTCAGCTGGTGATCTTCTGGTCTACCTAACTCACAGATGGGCGGAGGCAGTAGAGTTCAAGGCATTGGCCGTTAGTTTGGACATTGCGAAGGCCTTCGATCGGGTTTGGCACAAAGCGTTTCTTTCGAAGCTCCCTTTCTATGGGCTTCCCGAGAAATTGTGCGGTTGGATCACCAGCTTTCTTGCAGATCGGAGCATCAAGGTCGTTGTAGACGGTGCAAGCTCCGATTGCATGCCTATTAATGCTGGTGTTCCACAGGGCTGGGTGCTATCGCCAACGCTGTTTCTTCTGCATATCAATGATATTTTGCATACCCGTAACATTCATTGCTATGCAGATGACAGCACTGGTGATGCTCTTTACACCGGCCGACGCAAATATTTCTCGGGAAAACGTCTCCGAGTGCCGGGACAAACTTGTGTCTGAAATCGAGTCTTTGCTGAACAGAGTCTCGGATTGGGGATGACTAAATCTAGTCCAGTTTAACCCCCAAAAGACACAAGTTTGCGCGTTAACCGCTAAAAAGAACCCCTTTGTCGTATCCCCTCAGTTTTAAGGCACTCCCCTTGTTGCCTCAGCCAGTATCGGAATCCTCTGCGTCGACATATCGAGTGACGTGCAGTTTCGTGGTCACTTGGAAGGGAAGGCCAAATTGGCCTCTTAAAAGCTTGGCGTGCTCAGCAGAGCGGGATAGTATTTCATGCCGGCACACCGCCTGCAACTTTACAAGGCGCAGGTTCGGCCGCACATGGAATACTGTTCCCATCTCTGGGCTGGGGCTCCCCAGTACCAGCTCCTTCCACTTGACCGCATCCAGCGCAGAGCGGCTCGAATCGTCGACGACCGAGTGCTTTCCGATCGGCTCGATTCACTGGCGCTGCGAAGAGATGTTGCATCTCTTTGCGTATTTTATCGCATCTATCACGGGGAGTGCTCTAAGGAATTGTTCGGATTAATCCCAGCCGCCAAATTTCGTGAACGCACTACACGGCAAACGTCCCGATACCATCCACACCATCTGGATGCTTGGCGGTCCACCACTGTACGTTTCACAAGGAGTTTTCTTCCACGTACAACCTCTCTATGGAAAAGTTTACCACCGGCGATTTTTCCGGACCGATACGACCTGGGGACCTTCAAGAAAAGAGCTTACTCCTATCTAAAGGTCCGGCAACGCACCCGCAATTCTCCTGGTGTTGCGGTTGATCATGGGCGGCGGTAGTCACTTCACATCAGGTGAACCGCATGCTCGTTTGCCCCTTCTTCTTTAAAAAAAATATATACACAAAAAGTTTTGAAAATGAGGTTACAAAGTGCGCGCAAACTGTCTATTGTCGAATTTTTAGCAAATGTTTGCAAGTTAAAAAGTAGAATTATTATAATTATTACATGCATAATTTCAGTTCATTTAGGAACAATATGTTGTATTGATTGTAAGGACATAAAAATATAATAAAAACTTACGATATTTCATTCATAAAATAAAATTTGTTGTCAGTAAGTATACTTTATCAAGATCCGTTAGAAACAAAGAGCTGTACAAAATAAATTAAACATTTAGATGTTATGGTTATTGTTTCTACTTATCGAAAATCTTATCGGCTTTAAATAACTGTAACAAAAACCTCTTTAAACATAAGTGAGAAACATAAATTTTTATAACAAATGCCGCCAGCTGAGGTGACAAAGCTGTGTTTGTTACGGCGGGCGCAGTAAGAGAAAGGTTAAATAAACAAATTACACTAGTCTTACCAGAAGATACTGTTTGTTTACTACCGACTATAAATATGTGTATGCAGTTAAATAATGCTATGTTACAAGCGATTCCGCACCCCGAGATAAAGTTAGTTGTTAAAGATTCCTTGGATTGTTCAAAATGTATGATAACGAAAGCCCGGACGTGTTTACAAAAATATGAAGATGATGCGTCGATGACTGCTGGACTGGAAGAAAGTATAATCATTAAAGAGGGAGTTAAAGTAATGCTCAGGATAAATATTGATGTTAGTTTAGGTTTAGTGAATGGGTCATTAGGCGTTGTACAAAAAGTGAGGTGGGACCCGGAAGACCAAACAAAGCCTAAACAATTGGTAGTAAAATTCGCTAATAATTTGATTCACGAATTATTGCCTATTCAGTCAAAATTTGAGATCATACCCCGGGCATACGTGTACAGGGAATAATTCCCAATCTGTGTGGCGTATGCCCTAACAATTCACAAGAGCCAAGGTCTAAGTCTATAAAATGCCCTCATGGACATTGGCGCCTCCATATTCACTTGTGGCCAAGCCTACGTGGCGCTTTCACGAGTAACCAATCTTCATGGGATGCACCTCATAAATGTTGGCTTCAAGAGTAAAAATAAATCAATGTGCCCACGTTTCTACAAAAAGAAGTGAAATCCCACCAAAAACATTCTGTAAAAAACTAGCCAAGTCTCGATGGAGCTACTTGTTTATCTCTAAAAAGTAATGAAATCTAGACAAAGTCGTGCCAAGTCTAAGCTTCCTTACTGCGATTTGTTTATTATTATAGTTAATGTTGTGTGACTTGGCCGTTGAAGGGTACACAAGGGTACAAAACCAGGTACTATATGACACCCTGTGATACATGACACACTGTTTGTTTCAGGCTCGCCCATACAAAAGTATTATTGAAATACGCAGCTTTATCAAGCCTACAATTGACTGGTTATTCAATCAACGTTTTCCAAGTGGCAATTTTCCATCGTCAATGGCTAGCGGTTCTGGCGACACATTGGTGCAAGGGTGTCATGTAGCACCTGATTTTGTACCCTTGTGTACCCTTCAACGGCCAAGTCATACAACATTAACTATAATAATAAAGAAATCGCAGTAAGGAAGCTTAGACTTGGCAAGACTTTGTCTAGATTTCATTACTTTTTAGAGATAAACAAGCAGCTCCATCGAGACTTGGCTATTTTTTACAGAATGTTTTTGGTGGGATATATATAAATATATATGTTGTTAGAGTCAACTATAGTGAATTCCGTAAATTGTAAGGGGAAATGGTGGTAAATCATAACATATATATCACACCAGCGAATGTCTTTTTAGTCAAGTGGTCGTCAGTCCCGGGTCAAGTAAGAATAAGCTATTTGATTTTTTTTGGTAATAAATTTTTTGAAGCCATCCGGGGTCTTGAAGTTGACAGTATTTTGGTCCTGCGCCTGATTTGGGGGTAGAATTTTGTCTCCAAATTTAAATGAGTACCACAACTGAAGTAAAACCTATTTAATATTCAATAAAACCGGTTCAAAATAACGAAAATATCGCATCACATGCGTATTAAAAGTCATCATACATTTGAATTTAAAATCTCCCTTTATTAAAGTTTGCTTAAAATACTATCAAATTCTTAGATACGTAATAATGATAATAATATATAAAAATACTACAAAAATCAGTTGCGCATTCGTAATAAATAAATCAAATTTGTGCTCAAGACCGTATGCTTTGGATGTTTACTGAATCTAAAATCAATAGCAAATCGCTCGACAGCTGTGAGGTTTTAAATTTTTCCTTTTTTATAAAGCAGGACTAGGTATGTGCGGCGGAAAACTTTAAGCTTGAAACGTGTCCGCGGTGTAGTAAGAACTGCAGGACGCAATATTGAAATTTTCTAGTTTTGTCGGTCGAATGGTAGGCGGAATGTTAAGTTACGAAACTACATTAATGACACAACGAGTTTAAGGGAAGTTTCTTATTAACGGGTTCTCTTTTATAATAGAATAAGGGTGCATAACGAGCATACACATACATTAATCCTCTATTAAATACAAAATGCAGATGTGATGTCACCTCTGAGGACTAAGATAGAACGCCTTGTTCGCATTGTTGAACGCATCATTACAATAATTACAAGAAAATTTTAGAAATTAAGCTCCATTAAACATTTACAATTTTGCCTAAACGATAAATGTCATTTTTAATACAAATAAAATATTGTTCAGTTCAAACTAGGTTAATTGATGAGACTAATTGATGGGTTAAGCTTGAACTTGTTCTTTTGTCCTTTGACGCTGCTACCCGTCGCTGTTCTAATTATTTTACCATCTCGCTTAATAGTTATTTCGTTAAATCGTGATTAAGCTACAATGTGATACCACCATCCGTCTGAAGCCATAATTTTGGCTAAAATTTCTCATAGTCACTTCTAATAATGTTCAGGTAAAATTTTATCACGGCAACCACTCTTAATGGAGACTAGCTATGTGCGCAGGATAGAACTATTGCCCATTAATGTGTGCAAAAGCAAAGATGCACTTTTTATTCCCTTACTCTCATAGTTCGATAGAACGGAAATTCTAGGAGACTATCACAGAGAGATCAGTCATATGAATAACGACTTTACGTGACAAATTATCAGTAATCAACCCGATCCTCGGAGATTGGGTTGATTACTGACAATTTGTTGACAGAAATCGAATAACTGATATTGGTCCGCTCCTGATTCGAACCCGATACCGCAAGATCAGCAGTCCTTTTACATTGAGAGCTGCGCTGCAACATGAATGGGTCAGTTCGAATACGAAATGACCACGTTCTCACAGTATATTTACGTAAAATAGTCGCATAATGCTGCTATGTTTCGTATGATCAGTGTACAGAATCCTTTTAAGAAGTAACGAGGCACTTCGTCTTTGTCCTCGGTGGTGACAACGCATTTTCATTTTCATTTTATATCGAAAATAGATAAAGGTGTCTATGGGCTTCCGCATCCACTTACGATCAGGTGGTCTTTGTGCTCATTTGTCAGCAATATTCTATAAAAAATAAGTCATAAGTATGTAAGTGAGTAACTTGACGAACGAGGCAAACAACGTACTGCGCAAAATGATGTGATGAAATCTCTTTACGCCGCCCACACGTGATTTTTTATATTCGATTTACTTGTGTCTAATCTAATGTGAGCATTGCAAAAAGTACGAATTACTAAAGAGATTAAATTGATTTAGATATAAGTATTTATTTTCTTTAAACTTGTTTGCTTTAGAACCCTCATAAAATGAGAGGAAGTTTAGGCCCATTGTAACTTTATTTTTCCGAGCTTGCTAAACTTTAATGTTTTTTCTTAATTTTGTGCTTAATTTTTATTAAAGGTTGGTAAGATGCTTAAATTGATATTTACTTGCATTTCTATGGGGAGGATATAATGATGATAATAATTCAAGTAACTTAAAGCAACCTAAGTAAGACTATGCGTAATTTTATACCTTAGTAGGAAAATATCATGCAACTTGAACTTCCGTTTCATAAGTTGCAAACTTAACAAAGCTATTCTGTAAAGATAATATGCAAAGTCAAAAACTATGTGAACATTTTCACAGTTGCATTCGATGCATATAACGAGACATTCGAAGCTTTACGTGTCAGTTGTTCGGCATGAAAGTTAGTGTGAGCTGAGGCAATTACAAATACGTACGAAATGTAAATGAGACAGAAGTTGAGTTTATTTCAAAATTTAGTTTTAGAACGCTCTTTGGACAATTTCGTTGAGAAAAAAGAATGTTTAAGTTATGTTGTACTTGAGAATGTTCATTTAACCCTGCTCATATCAGTAGTTAAGTAGAAAAGGACTACTCCTCCCCTTTCTCCATCTCAAGTAAGGCGCACCATAACACATGGCGCAGCGTCCGATGTGCGAAGGCAATGGGACCAGGAAAAAATGAGCACTCAGAAGCACTAGTCTGCCTGACCCCAGCGACGGACTTGGATTATGGCTCCGCTGTCAACCAAGATTCAGCTGCGGAGGGTAGGGAGAGCGGCGCCTCCCAATACCAACACTCCTCTTTCCGCGCAGCCCCTCCACCACCGCATCAACGGTGCGGCCCCGTTTGAGTCGCGGAGGTTAGGGCGAGTGGCGCATCACAATACCAACACTCCTCTTCCACCGCGACTCCACCTCGGCTGCAGGTAGGAGGAGAGGACACCCCTCCCGTCGCAATCCACCAGCACGCATCCGAAGTGGGCTCGCCAAGCCCACTCGGAGTGGCCACCTCGGGCTGGCCCTTCACTTATGGCCAGCCATATGGGTTTCTCTTTGTTCACTGCGAGTGACCAAGCCACGTTCTCTAAGCCCCCCGCCCCGACAAGACGGAAACCCGTTCTAGGGGGAAAGCGACAGTACGTAAGCGGCAGTAGTAGTCATAACAGGGTTATTACTAGGTTACTGTACTAATTGTAAACTTAAGAAGTCGTGGGTTTGAATTCACCTTTCGACAACTATCTTTTATAATTCCCATAACAGAATAATATACTTAATTTTTTTAACTTCTTTTAATTTAGAACAGAGTACACTGAGTAATCTGTAGTGTACATTAAGGGACGATTAATAATGTTTGTTCTAGTTTCACATATGAACATGTTCGTATAACAGGTGCATGCTATTTTTTACTTTTGTTAAAAAGAAGATAACTACGTCTTCCTTCGTGGGGCAATCAATTCAGTAGTTACATAAGTGCAGTTCTAATAATTTTTCTTATATTGATATTTACACGTCAAGAAGTTGAAATCATGAACTAAAATGTACGTTGAAATTAAAACAACACTGAACCCTCAAGCATCTATATGGTTAAGAACACCTAAACCGAAGTCTAGCAAGACGACAACTGAAAAGAATTACAACAGCAGTCTATACATTTCATTAGGTCTTACGACAACCCAGGCTTATCCCGGCTTTGATAATCCACATTCAGATAGTACACATGCTTTTTAGACGAAGTAATTCAATAGGTGACGCAAATTAGTTGCATGCACAACGTTGGTAGACTAGCTGAGTCTCTCACAATCCATCCCAACCGATGAATTAATCCACAATCATAAGAAGGAGATTGCAACGTTGTTCTGGTGGACGTAAACTCAGTTGCTGATCATGAGGGCGCAGGTTTGAATTTCGCGTCGTGCCGAGATCAATCATGGGGTTTATCTGACAAGAAATTCTCAGTAGTAGCCCGGAGTTCAGGAAGTTTGCACTTTGGCAGTTTACTGGCGAATATGAGAGTAATGGAATAGTTAGTGCTTATGCAAACTCTCGAGCACTATAATCCTGTCCCGCACAGATGGATAGTCTCTGCTGAGATGGCTGCCGTGGCAAAAATTCGGTTTTCTAATTGATCACTTGAATTAGCATAAAGTTTTAATTTTTAATACATTAATTTTACCACTAAGTGAATTTCAGACAGTAAAATTAAAATATTACTTTAATTTAGTGTTCAATATAATGAATTGTTATAGGTTTTACTGTGACTGTGAAAATGAAAGGATCGAAAACAATAGTCACCGTTTGGTAGCAGAGTTTTACAGGAACTTTGACACAAAATATCACAGAATGTGTTAATAATATACCCTTCAGATTTAATGTGTCCTATATTTCCCTTTACAGTCAAACGCGGTGTTTGCTTTTGATCTATATAATGTTATGTAATTTGGTGATAATAAAAATTTAGACCAAGAGAAAGATGATGATGCTGATAATGGTGTTGACTTTACAACATGCAAGCATACGGCCCACCTTATGGTAAGTGAAAAAAGGTTAAAGATATTAAACATTAATTAGCTAAGATCCACATAATATATAAGCGCGTATCTTCTCGATTCTAAACTAAGTATTTTCTTAAATATTTTATATTAGAATTTCTGCGAAGTAACGCCAGATTCTATTTCAAATTATAGTCAGTGGTTTTTCTCATCTACCTTAATCTAAAATCAATATGCAGATGAGGTGTCACCCATGTGAATTAAGATGCAATGCCTCGTTACTAGTGAAAAAGGGTCACAGGTTACCTGCATTCACAGTAACACGGCAGTATTATACTACTATTTACGCTGGAATATTTCGTGCTTACGTGCGTGGTACAGCAATTTCAAGTTGCAAGTTAGGTCAACAGGATAACGATTACGCTATCACAGATAACGAGCGTGAAATAGCATAATGATGCTGCTGTGTTTCCTACGGCGATTTTGACTGGTAACGAGGTATTTTAGTCCTCAGGCGTGGCAGCTAATTCACATTGTGATTTTTAATCGAGAATTAGATAAAGAAGATTAGATGAAGGTGTTTTTGGACTAGAGCATTCGCTCAAAAATACTATGAATACTATAAGCTCGTTTTGCGTAAATCGGACCAAAAATTAATATTCAAAAACTGAAGGTAGCCGGACTAACTATGACATTGGGACGTCAAACATCTCAGTCCCCCCTGTGACCATGGTTGCTGTAAAGCACCCGAAACGTCGGGAATTAAAAATAAGTAAAAGTAGTGAAATAAACGCGATAAAATCCGTAAATTTAGTTTTATTCAATGTGTAGTGTTCGCGTAAATTTAAGAAATCATTACTGTGAATATTTTTATAGTGATATTAAGTTAAGTAGTAAGAAAATCACAGTTTTTTTTTTCAAGCAACTTTAAAGGGCTTGTATTTGGGGTAAAAATCAATTTTTTTTTCTGGATAAAAAACTTTTTGGAAATGTGTCATCCTGCATGCTTACCATAAAATAATTGTTCCTACTCACAACGCTGGCTAGAGTTAGTAGGAGATTCACGAGGTGATCTATACGCTGGCACTTATATCACTATTCAGAGGTTCATTCTCAGAATAAGCTGTGACAGCTTAGGTGCTAAGCGTTCGTCGAAAATTTCACTTTACACGTGCATCTCAATTTGAGTTTCACCGGTACCAATAAATCTAATTACAATTTAAATTTTTACCACGTGCTCAATGCATATCCAATAAATGATATATTTCGAGAAAACTTGAAGTGCTTATACCACGTTAACAAGCATACGCCAGCGCCTGTGTCAAGTACTGGGACGTGTAATAAGGCCAATACGTTTAATACGTTATCAAATAGATCCTGCGATAAATAATACAAATAGTTTTGGTGATAAAATATCTACCTGTCCAACTCTACGATGCTACTGGTTAGGCTTTGTTTATGCGTGGCACAATACACTAATATTGATATATGCAATATATCTCGAAAGTTTTTCCCATTCTTATGGCAGTTTTTATTTTGTATTATCTCCTCAGTTTCAAGGCACTTCCCTTGTTGCCTCAGCCAGTATTGGAACCCTCGGCGGCGACATATCAAGTGACGGGCAGTTTCTTGGTCACTTAGAAGAGAAAACCAAATTGGCCTCTAAAAAGCTTGGCGTGCTCATTAAGGCAATACCGTATTTCATGCCGGCACACCGCCTGCAGCTTTACATGGCGCAGATTCGGCCTCACATAAAATACTGTTCCCATCTCTGGGCTGGGGCTAGCTATTGCCAGCTCCTTTCATTTGATCACATCCAGCGCAGAATCGCACAAGCGTCGGTGACCGAGATCTTTCTGATCGGCTTCACTCACTGGCACTGCGAAGAGATGTTGCACCTCTTTGCGTATTTTATTACATCTACTACGGGAAGTGCTCTGAGGAATTGTTCTGACTAATTCTAGCCGCTCAATTTCACCATCGCAAATTGCGACACCGTCCATACCATCAGACTGATTGGCGGTCCACCACTATGCATATGTGAATATTATTATATTTGCATTCACTTAGGTCAAGGAACTTTTTTCATTTTTATTTTAATAACTAGTTAATATTTCATAGTTATAGTCAAAGCAGTATTTTATTACTTGTTGTTGCGACCTAATAAGCGCTTGAAAGCGTTATTAACCTCGTAGCTAATTTGTAGCACGTAACTTTCGTTACGTCGTAGCCGGTTCTAGTTACGTAAACGATTTACAAGATTAATGTGACCACTGTTACTTTTTTAATTATTCATTTGCGATGGATTAAATGTATCGTAAGGTTGATTGTTACTTCAGCTAGCCTTTAATTCTAGTAGAAAGAATAAAATATTTATGCTCCGTTCGTATTCGGAAATTACCTCCCTTCTGGGACGAACCAGCCAGAAATCCAGCAGTGTTAATTTTAAAACGTAAAATAATAAAATAATAAAACACAATTATTTATATTATGAATTAAATAGAATCAGCATGGTAACGATATCATTCCCAAGGGTAATTTTTATTTATGAATTCCTTAATATCATAATAACCAGTAGAGTTTTTGAATAATGAAATTTTTAAATATATTGTGATAAACATTAGATATATTTGTATTATATTGAACATTCTCTCGGATTTTGTCGATAAAACGTAAGCGTTGACCTATTAATGAATTGCCAATTATATCTATGGTACATATGAAGTTACTGGTTGCGCGGAAAACCATTCGTATTATTATATTTGACGGTAGAGGTGCCAAGCCGCTTGTTCCTTTCCGAAAAACGATATCATTTGTACCCTCCTATCAACACATCGGGGTGGTGGGGTGGGAGGGGCAAGAAGATGATTCTAGAATGTCACGTAATCATCGGAGCCGAGGACATATAAGACACGCGCGACCGTTGCGCGTCCTCTTTCCACCGCAGTCGTCGTTGAAACTACAACGCTTCTCTCCCGACGCACCCCTGGGGCCCCAGAGTGTCTGTCTAGAAGAAGTTCCAGAAGTTGCAGCTATAGTGCTCTACACGAATAGAAGAAACCCCGGTGAGTCAACACTCCTTTAATTAGTTCCTGCCTTATATAGTTTAACCCGCTCCAATTTGTTGTTCTCCTAATCAGGCAGGATTCCTTTTCAGCGATTTGGCACAATAATAGTTTTAGTTTAGGGAAGAGCGAGTGCATTATACCGCATGCTATAGTAGTCGCCTTTACGTAAGCGTAGAAGCAATCGCATATACAGTCCACTTTAGTTAATATCTCGCGTAATAGGTTTAAGGTTCGACCGGGGAACTAGACTTCGGCAGCCTTAGACACGTGGCTCCACCAGTTACCGTTTTGTCGTACTTTGATCTGAAATATCTCCTCTTTGGTTAAGAATCCCAAATTTAAATTTATATGTTCATTTAGGTAATTCATGTGAGTTTTGAAAACAGTCATTTTTATTTCTTTGGCATCGCCTAATACCGCACAGTGGATAACATGAAAAATCGGTATGTTTACGATTACGAGTTCTACCGTGGCACCAGTACTGCAGAAACAGCTCGAAGGATTAATGATGTGCACGGCGATGGTCGAGTCGCGAAAGCAAGGTACGATTTTGGTTTCAACGTTTTTGTTTTAGAAATGTCGACATTCAGAACCAACCCCGTGGACGGCCGGAAACCAAATTGGAAAATGAATAATTAATGGCTAGTGTGGAAGCGGATCCATCACAAAGCACTTTAGAGATAGCTGCAGGCTTCGGGATAAGTGATGGAACTGTATTAATCCACATGAATCAAATCGGAAAAGTAAAAAAAACTTGAACGATGGGTACCTCATAAATTGAGTGAATCGTACTTGCAAACACGCGTCGACTGCTGTGTTATTTAGCTCAACCGACACAAAAATAAATGGATTTTAAATCGAACCATTACTTGTGATAAAAAGTGGATAATGTGCGATAACCGGAAGCACTCCTCGCAATAGATGAACCATGGAAACCCAACTAAATTTTGCTCTAAACGAAAATTGACTCAGAAAAAGTAACTTGTGAGTGTTTGGTGAACTAGCGTCGGTGTCGTACACTGCAGCTATCTAAAATCTGGCCAAACGATTAGGGCAGATATCTATTGTCAGCAACTGTAAAACCATGAAGGAAAAACCAACTGCTAAATAACCGAGATTGGTCAATCGCTCTAGAACACTGCTGCTTCACGCCAGCGCAAGACTACACACTGCACAACAAACAACCACTAAGTTAGATGAGTTACAATTGGAATATCTACGACATTCACCGTGCTCCACGGAGCTTGCTCCAACAGATTACCATTTTTTTCCGGAATACGGACAACTTCTTACAATGAAGAAAATTCAACTCCGATGGCAAAAGTGCATAGATAACAACGGTGCATACTTTGATTAATTAAATAAATTTTACAAAAAAAAAATTGACTTTATATTCCTCCCGTAGAAAAAGCCAATTTCATATGTAATGACTTAATAGAATTACATTCATGTTTTTGTTCTTAGCATTTGGAGTATGAATATTTTTGTTCTTTTCAAAGCTATTAATAGTATTACGAGTTTAGGGTTCGATGTGTTCGCTTCAATCGCCAACTCAATACTGCCTCGGTCGCGGTCTATACTGGCCTTATAAAGGCCTTTTTCACTGAAACATCTAGAATGTTCGAGCCCATACCGGTCTCAACCAACTAAGTGTAGAAATTTCCCTCCTAGTTCTGCCACTCGATACTGGACGACGCTAGTGGGAAAGTTCTAGTGTGGAATTTTATAAAAAGCTCTCCTAGTTCTGCTACTCGATACTAGATGGCGCTAGTGGCGTTAATTGTAGCTTGCAACACTGCACCCTCCTAACACATGCTCGTCCCGAGCATTATCGGTCCCATAACAACGCGTCAGTCGATCCACATGGACGATCTTAGAAGTACCTCTTGCACCTTTTTGTATCCGGTAAGTTACGTCATTGATCCTTGTCACAATCCGGTACGGTCCTTGCTATTTAGCTTGAAGGTTAAGAGATTTTCTTTTGCTGTGAACTGCATTGTGCAACCACACTAGTGAACCTTCGTCAAAACCTTTGTTGTTCATTTTGCGGTCATGCCGGGTTTTCATCTTTTCAGACATTTGCTGGGCTGATTATCTGACGTGCTCATAAGCGTCATTCGTTTTGTTTTGCAAGTAATTTGCATAATCGATTATACTGCAGCCGTAATTCTCTTCCAAAGTTTGCGAAAGCTGGTGTCACTAATGTACTTTCGTAAACAGCGCTTCGATATGACAATAAAACGGTTGTATGTGCTTGTCCCAATCTCGTTGCCGATTTTCCGCATCTTTTGCTAGATACCTCTCCAATGTCTGATTAAATCAATCTACAATTCCATCAGATTGCAGATGGTAATAAGTTGTTTTTGTTTCATGAGTACCCATAAAACGGCAAGTTTCCTGGAATATTTGAGACTCAAAATCCCTTTCTTGATCGCTGTGAATCTACTAAGGTACTCTCACCACAGCACAGGGCAGGTTACCCTATTCCGAATTTTCCTAACTTAAATTCACCGCTTTCTCCTGTGCCTAGTTTTGCGTTTAAGTCCCTCATCAACCCTGCTTGGTGGGTTTTGGAGGAATTCATAGCTCTAGAGATATCCTCATACATTTCTCATCTTACTTCGCCTTCTCATCGGGATGTGCCGAGGTTGGTGCGTAAACCTGTATGACCCTCAGCGAATACTGTTTAGTGATTCTGAGTATCAGGTACGCGACCCTCGTCAACACACTCTCAATTTTTACAAAGTTGTTGACGAGAGAATTGTGGGCGATAAATTCAACACCTCCTTGGGACAGATGGTCGCTCTCCCGGTGATAGAACAAATTGTCGGATTCGAGGATTACCGTGTCCTCCCCCTCTCTTCTGAACTCCGATAATCCTATTATATGCCAGCGCAACTTGTCTATCTCTTCTTCCAGCTCTAGAAACTTCTCATCAGTTCTCAGGTTGCTGTGTCGAGTCGTCATAGGTGGCAACTGAAACTCCAACGTACATTTTAGCACCCCCGCCTTTACCATGGTCGCCACCGTAGTCAATTTTTTTATTGTATAGTTGTTGTTGTCAGGAAGATGCTGCTCCCCATCTCTTACCTGCCTCCCTCTGTCACCTCTTACGACACCTACGGTAATATATGGGGTAGTGGTTATTCTCATCCGCCACTACACGACCTGTATATATATATATATATATATATATATATATATATATATATATATATATATATATATATATACGTATATAATATGGCGTCAATATAATTAATCACAATTTATATCTACATGTAAATGCATTAAATTTTCGTAAGTATATTTTAAGACTAAAGTAATTTTTTAACATTATACTTTTCTCCAAAAGTCTGCAATTTATGTTATAAATTTACAGCCCTCTTTTAACAGCAACCACATTTATTTTTAAATAAAATCTTGTCTGTAAATATTAATGTCTTTTATAAGTTAAAATAAACCATATTCAAGAAACTTAAAGGGAAAAATAAACTGACACGACAATTTAATAAAAATATACTCAAAATGGGGAGGATTTTCCTAAAATACTTAGGATTTCAGCTATTACAAAGACGATGCTAAAACACGTGCTACGATCTAAATTCTGTCACGTATTAAAATAGCAATCTTTTATTCCGCCAGCATTTATTTAATTTCATTTTCATTATTATCTGTAATATTTTTATAAACCTTTGGACTTTGAATATTTGTCGGTATGTATTTCTAATTTCATTAAAAAAATTGTATAAAAAGGTTGACTATAATATTAAGAAATTTATGGATGATTTTCTACGTGGTAGAGCCATGCTACAGTTATATTAGTAGTATAGTCATAGCACGAATGGGTCGGCTCGACCGGGGAGGTACCACGCACGCTCTCAGAGAATACCAGCGTGAAATAGTAGCATAATGCTGCTGTGTTTCGTATAGTGAGTGTAGAGAACCGGAGACACTTTTTGATGGAAACGAGGCATTCCATCTTAGTCCTCACGGGTGACAACGCATCTGCATTTTGAACCGCATACGAGGATAGATATAGATGTCTATGGGCCACAGCAACCACTTTCCATCAGGTGGACTGTGCGCTCGTTTGTCATCCTATCCTATATAAAAAAACCTGATAATGAGGAACCTTGGTATTAGGTGATTGATAAGAAGCCAAGCTATTTTAAATTTGTTTTGTGTTGTTAATAGTGTAACATAATACGCGCTTGTAAACTGTTCATTTAAAAAAAGAAATGTCGTTGGGAGGTTCTTCCCAAGACAAAGGTCTTTTCTAAGTATATACGAGTATAGCAAAATAACGGCTTTCAATAAGTATTAGGTATTTGTAATCTATACTAAATAAAAAATTTCAATCTATTTTTTTCTTTATTTTTAAATAATAATTATATTTTTATAAAATATATTTAGCCTATAACAATTCACCAATGACTTAGGCCTCATTTGAAGATGGTCATATTACATACGTGCATGTCTCAACTACATCCATCGACTATATATATATATATATATATATATATATATATATACATATATATGTGTGTTATTATTTAGTTATATATATATATGTGTGTTCCATCAGATAACTACTAATGGGAGGCAGCCCAGAATTAGACAACCAGCACCAGACAAGCTAGTACGAGACTTAATATGGCCGGCCCTTTGCAACTTCAGGCTACTAATACGTTGAGATAAGTCCTCTCATTCTTCTGTGAATATTCTAGTTACGGTTTTATTTTGAATAGAGAAACTCCGAGAATAGCTTCCTCTATAGATTACGGAATGATTTTGCTCGTACTCAAAAGACCAGGAATAGAGGACTTCGTTTCTGTTTCGTTAGTTATTACACTAGGTATGCCCGCAATTTACAGTTTTTCATTGCGCACTTACGTGGTAGAGCTATGCTGCAGCTACATTAGCAATATAGTTGTAGCACAAATCGGTCCGCTCAACCGGGGAAGGAGCACGATCTCACATAATGCCAGTGTAAAATAATAGCTTGACAATGCTGTGTTTCGTATGGTGAGTTTAGATAACCGGCGACCCTTTTTACTGGAAATGAGGCATTCTATCGTAGTCCTCGCGTCCTTATTGTAATTGTTTTTAGGAAGACGCAGCTGTTCATTTCCTGGTTTGTTTCGCTCTGTCACCTCTTAGGACATCCACGGATCACGTTTTAAAGTATTCGTTTAATTATAAATGCGTTGTAATTTAAGACGTGATGTTTTCAACATAGAGAACGATTCATAATCTCATGAATAATCTAAAACAGCGGGGTGGAAAGCTAATCTAGCTAGGGAAAATTAATTGGGAAATTAACGCGGTACAAAAAGGTGCGCGTGCAGTGTGAGGCGTATTAAAAATTTAGAGCAAGAGCCATATGTATATACTTTCAATTTTATTCCAAGGATAAATCATAAATTATATCCAGGAAAATGTTTTTATTCGTTGATTTATTTAATTTGTCCAAACCCACACACCCCTCTTTCCTCGAGGAAATCTGTGGGAAAACCCATGTTTAGCAATGGACTTTTATAGGCTCTAAATTTTTAGTTTTTTTTTTTAGTTAGGGTTAAATCTGAGTGACAGGTTGAGAAATTGTGTTATTATAGAAGATAGCAGTTTGCAGGATAATGTTGTGACCAGGATTAAGAATTCCATTCTTCGCTTCGATGTTTTGGTCATGTGGAAAGAGTGACAAAGCAAATTTATGTTGCAGAAGTGAATGGCAGAGTCGAAAAGGACGTCCTAGGCGAAAATTTATTAACCAAATTGGCGATATATTGAAAACGGGCCAAATTAGGGGTACCCTTAACCGACGAGCATGTATGCGTAGGTATATGGATGTAGAGGAGGCGAGAAAGGTGTGTCAGGATCGTGCCAAATGGAAGTCTGTATCTCCGGCCTACTCCTCTGGGTTACAGGCGTGAGCGTTTATGTATATGTTTATGTAACTGTACAGATGCGATGTCGATGTTAAGGACTAAGATGCAGGTACAAAGCCTTATAAGTGTAATTATGCAGGCTCTCAACCCTTAAGACCTTCAGACTGCAACACAACAGTGTTTCTACCGTCGATATAGGAGTGTTTTATCAATCCAAACGGACTGCTAGGCAGAAAAGGTGTCCTACCACCTAGAAACAACTTATTTTTTTTTAGGTTTAGGATATTATTTGTTTCTCAAAAGATTACAAATCGCTTACAAGAAATTAAAATTTAACAAACAATAATAAATAAATGTGGGTAAAACGTAAACATTTAAAAAGAACAGTAAACATAGGTTTGAACATCGCGCACAAATTCTAATGACCGAACAATTAATGCAACCGAAACAAAAATAAGGGTGCATTCAAACTAATTTAGATTTGATTTTAGCTTGTATTTTTTTTTTGCTTAATTTTCCAAAATATAGCGTATAATAAGTTTTTAAATAAAGATAATGTTGTTGATTCTTTTTTTTCCCTAGAAACTTACAAATGTCTTCATAAAACTATTCCATTTTATTACTCTAAGTCATATTAATAAAGTGTATAATAATTTTGTGTTGAATTGTGGTACATAATTTCCACTGGTCGATATTTAACAACGGTGTCAGCAAAAATAAAACTTGTCTGTTAATGGCGGTCTAGAAAATGCTGAAAATATGAATGGCTGTTTTAACAAAGACGTATAGTATAATAAAAGTGGCTTAACGATAAAAACAGCCTCGTCGCTCGACAGTTTGAATATAATACTATGTTATAAATGTTTTATTATCTATTAATACGACTACTAAACGCATGTATTTATATATTAAAATAAGTAGTGGTGTTAGAAAACTCATCTTTAATGAACAAAATAATGTAAGTAGGAAGATTCTTAGATAGTTGTGCTTCGTTAAGTGCTAATCGAAATATATATTACTTATTCAATATTTATTTAAATACAACTTATGTGTATTCAAATTAAACGCTAAGAATCATATTAGAATTGTTAAATAAAGATCTATATGTGGAAATGTAACTAGACTCATTTTCCGTTTCGATTTTATCTTTACAATCGTCTTGCAAATTTTCATATATTAAATTATTAGTACTTTTGCGATTTTGATAAATTAATATGAATTCGTATTCTGTCTTGAGAAAATAATTCACTCTTTCAATCATGACTCTACAATAAACAATACATAATTTTTTACAGAATAAACGAGAACACAGTTCACCTGATGGTAAATGAATTATGTGGCTTATATTGACATTTATCTTCAATTAAGGATCAAAATGCAGATTTGCTGTCACACCTGAGGACGAAGATGAAATGCTTCATTTCCAGTGAAAACGCTATCTGGTTTTCTAGACACACGATGCGAAACACAGCAGCAATAAGCAGCTATTTTACGCTAGTATTCTGTGATATCGTGGTCATTAATTTGCTCACTTCACTGAAGGTTACTTTCCTCTTTCACTTTCCATGCTAAAATGGTAGTTAGTTCACAAAAAATTTGCGCAAAATAGAATTAAGCTATTTTGAGCGTTCCCAAGCTTATGCACACAGAAACAATGCGCACGTGCATTTACTCAAAAATTGGGTAGTTACGCCTTTGTAATTTCAAACATCTACATAACTATCTTATAAGAATTCCTCCTTTTAATGAGAAAGGCTCTTTTCCGGAAGTGGACTATGCCTGATTAAGGAACAAAAAAATGCAATAAATACTCATTTTTGTGTATATTTTCATCCGCGCTGGTTATTTGCTCTTAATATTTGTATACAAATTAAACAACGTCAATGTCATATCTTGATGTAAATATTCCGCGTTGAAAATGTAGTTATATTCTTTTACACACAAATCACACATGCTGCTGGAAAAAGCCATAACTTACAGTTATCAGCACACGCGTTACGTTCCTGTAAAGTAGAGAACGTAGCTGGCCTATTTCCATTTACCTAAAAATACTAGAGCACTGCTAGGATAAATGCTGTAAAAGTGTGGTGTTAAGAGTTTCTATATTAAGAAAACATAAATGTGGATCCTTAACTATCAACTTTCTTGTTTCCGTTTTGTGTGTAAAATCGTTTTTATGTTAAACAAAACCGGCCAAGTGCGTCTCGCGCATGAAAGGTTCCGTACCATCGCACAAGATTTAATGTTATGTTGTTAGGTACTATGTAGGTGGAATGCTGTAATACAAACTTCCAGTATTTCAAGCGTCTACTTGTATCCGTTATTAAGATTGAGTAAAAAAGCTCAAAAAATATACGTTTATAGAATATGCAGGAACAGTGATCGTCTCTTAAAAACTGTGAAGGAAATATATTGCAATTATAACGAAAACTGTGTGATGTTGAGACATATTCAATCTACGCTCAAAACTTCTGAATTTACGCACACACACACAAATGCAAATGCATTTTCAACCGTGCAGCTGGCACGACAAATGTTTTTTTTATCTTCATTTTGTCAAATGTCGACTTGAGAGCAAGGTCTCATCATATTCAGACACAATGGAAAAGCCTCATCTCCTACAAGAATGTGTGGTTATTGTTTTTGGAACTGGGATTCCAAAATTGCTTTGCCTTAATTTCTTCCCATGTCTGAATTCTTACCATAAGTTCCAATATTTACGGTAATGAATTTTTCATTTGTATGTACTAACGCTAGTAGCTCTGTTAGAACGACGTGCTTTTTGTAGGAAAACTAATTTGAACCACTATGTTGTGGTGATTCGATTTAAACATGTTTTGGGTCAAGAGTTGCTATAGTATTAAGAAAGATCCATTTTTCACAGACATCTTTTTCTGATATTATCGACAATTGTTTGTTGACATTGCACACTGGATTACACACATTTGCAGAATCTAGTACGGCACATAAAAAAACTAATCCGCAACAAAGTACTGAATACTAAATACTTATAGTAAATATGCATATATATATATATATATATATATATATATATATATATATATATATATATATATATATATATATATATATATATATATAAGCCACGTCAAAAAGATCGACGAGACAACAGAACCTAGTCTGGATGCAACTGAGTATTCCAATTTCATAATCTAAAGAAAAGGTTCATGAATTTAGCTCTTGACATGTGAACTAAAATGTCAAGAGCTATATTCATGATGATTCATGTCAAGTGTAATTAAAAAATATTTCTTCATCGTGAAGTAAATCGGGAACAAATAATGAATGATACTCTTTATATTTGAATTTGGTCACTTCAAATTTATTTCATGAATCCACGTTCTACGTTTAGTTTAACGTTCTTCTTCATCTCCCAACAAGCAGCTAATAATAATAATATCTTCATCAATCTCCATGACCGAATACGTTAACTCACGACGAGAAAATACTCGAAACTAAATTAAAAATCCGGATACAATCGGACAATCCGTTCAATCCATTGCGTGCCGTGCATGTGGTGCTTCCGGCGCGAGCCAAGGGACGCGTACCTTTACCTTATTTGTGTACCTTACACATTCAAATAGCGTTTGAGTGTCATCTTTATGATTATTGGTATCAATATCCATTATTATGATTCAATAAAATTTTTATAACAGCGTTTTTTTTCTTAAAATAACTACACTTAAGTAGATTTGCGTAATTTCAAAAATGTAGAAAAGCCACATCACCTTAATAACATTCTAGGCATCATTACCGCTTACCATCACGGAGGTCAAGTATTCACTTTTGAGATTTAAAGTCCACAGCAAAAGGTATTTTGAATATAAAAGGTGATTAAAAAAACGTTTCTATAAGAATAACTTTATAGAAATAAGTATAACGGCAGTAGCATTAAAACGAAAATTGAAATTAAAATTTAGAGATTACTTTACGTTGCAAGTATCCAAGTTTTACGTTTGGCTTAAGGTTTAAATTCAGAGCAAATGAATTTTCTTCAGTTGGTTGAGGGTATGAAAGTAAAATAAAATATTTCAGTTTCACAATTTATTAAACGTCGGGTCCCTAATAACACACACACACACATACTCTCACCACTCTCACCCAGAAAGAGTTAAAGTCTACAGACTTCCATTTCGCACGATTCTTTCATATCCATATTATACTTACGTTTACATGCTTTTCGGTTAAAGATACGCTTAATTTGGCCCACCTTCTGTATTAATTCGCCAATTTGGCCGGTAACCATCTAGGATCTAGGTGGTCTCTTGGTGACTCAATTCCGCGAAATAAATTTGCACTCTCACTCTTTACTCGCTCATTTTTTCTACGTGTCCCAACTACCGTAATATTCCTTTCCTAGTATTGCAAACCAAACGGTAATTCCTTCGTTACCTACTAAATTTCTCACCTTATAATTCAGAGTCGCACCTAACATAGCCTTCTATTTATACAACACTAATTTTATTACTATATCAAATTATTTAGTAAGTCATTGGAGCGTACTTTTGCTGGCCTGCGAAGAAACAACTTTTAATTTCTCTCGTACTTTCATGATCATCATTTTTAGATTTAGACATTCATTCGTAAGGTCTGGTAACTGCTTACTTTAAATTTCATTATCGCGAGAAACCCGTGCTCAATTCCGACCAGCATCAAGGAAATTGCTAATTGCAATTTTTATCAAACTAACTTCAAACAAAGTGGGCCACTCTTTATTACAATTTACAACTAAGATGACATAATTATGTAATTATATCGATTATCTTATTCTTCAACTCAAATGTAGCACTATAGTTCAACTGCTGCTTGGTGACACTAATTACATATTACGTAAGAGAATAGTACCCAAGCAAAAGCAAACTCTAATACTTAGTATGTAGGTTTCTTTATAGCTCACCACGTGATAAATTAACAATAATTTTGAAAATTAATGTAGAGTGTGGTGGAATCTACAATCCAGTATACTGTCCCCTGGGTATCGTAAGATACCAAATAGGAAAATTGGAACCCGCCTGCAAAGTGTGAGAACTATGTAAAGTCCTCTATATGAGGCAATTTATGGGGGAGGTCTATGTTCAACAGTGCACTTTTATTATCTGTAATGGATAGAAAACAATTAACTACTGTAGTAGGAATTTTTTTTGGAAATTATCTGTTGGAAATTAGGTTACTGGCACACAATGAAATTTTGTGTCCTATTGAAGGTGTTACGCCAACATCACGACTTTTCTCAGTTGCTAAGGTTTTTTGTTATTATAGTAGATCGAGCACTAGTCTATGTAATAAAATAACATAAATGATTTGAATTATATCAATAATCTGGCGAACTGAACTCGGAAATGCCATTTGAAGCGACAGTAGCCTAATGGCAGGGCGCGGACCGCACCCCCCGAACGGGTTCTCGCCTTGTCGTGGCGGAGGGGCTTAGAAGCCGTGCCTTGGTCACCCACGGCGAAACAAAGAGGAACCCATATGGCTGGTCCGAGGTGGAGGGCCGGCCCGAGGTGGCCACTCCGCGTGGGCTTGGGAAGCCCACTTCGGATGTGTGTTGGTGGACTGCAGTGAGAGGTGTGTCCTCCCCACCTACCGCTGCAGCCGAGGTGGAGTCGCGGAGGAAGAGGAGTGTTCCGCGACTCAAACGGGGCCGCACCGTTGATGCGGTGGTGGTGGGGCTGCGGGGGGAGAGGATTGTCGGTATTGCGAGGCGCCGCTCTCCCTACCCTCCGCAGCCGAATCTTGGTTGGCGGCGGAACCATAGACCAGATCCGCCGCTGGGGTCGGGAAGGCTAGTACTTCTAAGTGCTCGTTTTTCCTGGCCCCATGGCCTTTGTGCGTCGGACGCGGGGGCGTCTGTTGCACAGACGTAATTGGAGGCCGTGGTGGAGGCGCGCCATGTGTTCTGGTGCGCCTTACCTGTGAAGGAGAACGGGGAGGAATTTTCCTCTCCCGAGGAGGTGCTGCCATGAGGCGGCAGGCGCTAGTAGGACCGCGGATGTGTGCGAAAGCGCTCCCGTAGCCCTGCCAATATGCGACAAAGGTGGAACACCATGGGGTTTTAGTCAGTGCGAGTCCGACATAATCCGTCCTTGCCCCCGCGAGGCGGGTATGCGTAGGCATTTCCCATGTATAAAAAAAAAAAAAAAAAAAAAAAAAAAAAGGGCGCGGACCGCAAACTCAAAAAGGTCGTGGGTTCGAATCCGCCATTCGAATACTGACGTGAACCACTCGTAACACAAGCAATTTAAGCTTACCACGAGTGGTTAAGGGGAATATTAGTAATGTTTATAGCATTGTTAATATTCTTTAAAAATTAAAGAAGAAGAAAGAATAAATAAATTTAGCTGAGCACTGTGAAATTTCTTCACATATTCTTATCCAGGGTTCGCATGAAATCCCAAGACGACATTGTATAATCATCGCAGTCTGTAGTATGGCATGTGAAATTGATATCTCATTACTGACATCACTGGCCATCTGTAATATTCCACTGTCATCACTTGTAAAACGTATTGGCTATATGATTACTAGTTGCTTGGAGATATGTGTATTTAAATG
This sequence comes from Parnassius smintheus behrii, assembly GCA_036936625.1. Lineage (NCBI taxonomy): Eukaryota > Metazoa > Arthropoda > Insecta > Lepidoptera > Papilionidae > Parnassius > Parnassius smintheus. The sequence goes on along the minus strand of JAUPFT010000021.1, from coordinate 8,085,626 downwards.
AAACGAGTGAGGATCCTATAATTACTAAAATGAAATTCTGACTGCAACTGCAACACTTCAAAATACCATAAGCATCCACTGCGTAGATCGGATCAAAAATGAATAAATTTAAACTGCACAGTCACACCTCCTCTTAACACCTCATTAATTATAAGGGCTGTAAAGGACTCGTAATGTCGACAATTAAAAACCACTTTCATTTACATTTCTAGTATTCGCGTAAACATACTAAGAGATATGTATTTGTGGGAAGGACTACGCACGAAAATTCTCTGCGTTAGAATTTTGTAATAAAGTTATCTGCAGTGGAACCCATGCTAGCGAAGTTTTTCAGAATAGCGTCATCTTCAATAGAAGTAGTGACAACGTGATAAGACATGCAGGGAGTCGATGGGTGCAGTGTGGTCTTTGCGACATATCAATGATCAGTAGTGGTGTAGTAGTGAACTGAAATGATGAAAAATGATGACCGTTTCTAATAATAAGTCATATTATATTTTTATATAAAAAGCTGTGGTATCTCAGAGGTCGGGCGCTCGTGCGCTGTAAACAACACAGTACATAAGAAGTCTGGGTTCTATCCCCGCCGGCACCAATAAAATTGTTAATTGTGATTTCGTATACTGTATTTACTAAGAGCTCGCCGTTGAAGAAAATGTCGTGAAAAATTAAAAAAAAATATTTCGAAGACTCGTTCAGTCTGCAAACACACATATGGACAGCACTGTGGACAATTTCTTGTCCTTAAACCCCCTCAGTAACAAGAGAAGGCATGTGGCCTGTAGAAGTGAGACGTATTTAGGCTGAAACTTTTATCAAATAGTTTCTAAGTTCCTGTAGTTTTTTTTTTGGTTTACACGAGAGATGCATACGTATACCGGCCTCACGGATGCAACGATTATATCGCGTTATTCAAATTCACACCGACTAAAATTCAATGGTTTCCACGCTTGGCATACGAATTATCAACCGTAGTTTTTTTTATTTTTAGTCGTTATTAAGAAGACTGTTGCCTATCTCTTGATTTGTTTACCACTATCGCCTCTTACGATACTCACGAGATGATTTTGATGCCGTTCACGGCAATCGATGTCGTTCTTTGAGTAGAAGAACTGATTACATTATAGTCTTGATCAAAGCAAGGGTGTCGAAGTAATTCAAAGAAAACTACGTTTTGAAAATTAAAAATACTCGAACTTTTTTCGAGGTTTTCTCAGAATGCATCTTGATGATTCGGTCTAATTCACAGAAAATCTAAGTTCAGCAAGGCTTTTTCATGTATCGAAGACCGCTTTTCGATCGGACACTCCCTTTAAGGTTATGAGATATTTACATGTTTACATATTATATACAGACATATGGACATCATCGCAAAATAGATAGAATAGATTCCTAGGACCTCAAAACGTCTAGATCTCATGAGAACTCGATTTTCAAGAACCGAAGTGAAAACAATATCTTCCCCAAGTTTTGAAAATCATTGATATTTTAGCGGAAAGTTAAAAAGAGCCAGCGTTATAAAAATTTTGAGTAAAAAATAAGTAATGAATAACAAATGTATGGCAATTCACAATGCTGTATTAGTCCCTACTTTAACGTATGTTAGTGAAAGTTTGGTGTGGCAGAAGAAGCACGATAGTAGAATAAATGCAGTAGAAATGCGGTCGCTAAGAAGTATGTTATGGCTGAATCTGGGTGACAGGGTGATAAAATGTGTGATAATAGAAGAGTGTGGTTTACAAGATAATGCCGTGACCAGTATTAAGAAAGGAATGCTTCGGTGGTTTCGTCATGTAAAAAGAATGAATGAGAAAAGACTGACAAAGCAAATATATGTTGCAGAAGTGAATGGAAGAGTCGAAAAGGGACGTCCTAGGCGAAAGTTTGTCGACCAAATTGGCGATATATTAAAAATGGGCCAAATTAAGAGTACTCTTAACAAATGTACAACACATTTATGAAATATTTTTCTTAAGAAACTACTTGCATCATCTGTCAGGTTAGCAAATCTTATAAGTGAAATCAGTGTAGTTTCGTTATTGGATTTAACACAGCAAAGCTCACTATGGCGAATGTCACCCTAGCCAATAATATTCAGAGAGAACCTCAAGTTAGCCTGCCACAAAGGATGGCGGAGTTTGAGGAACGGTTACAAGCTGCTATGGTACCATCCACTCCAACACTGTTACAACTCAGTCACGAATTCCAGGCTTTTAAGGAACTAGTAAGTAATATGCTAAACTTGTTACAAAATCAGAATACTAGATGTGTTAATTCTATCGACGAAATGGGCATGAGGCAACGGCAGAAGCTTTTACTGTTTAATAGTATTGCTGAGAACCCTGAAGTTAATTTAGTAAATGAAGTTCTTGGTTATAATGAAAACAAATTAGGAATTACAAATGTTGACCGTCCGCATTAAAAAAGTGTCATTGACTAGGCTCTCATAATAGTAATAATAACAATGTTAGGCCAATTCTTGTCCATTTCCATGAATATCAAACCAAGTTCGATGTCTGGAAGTCCAAACCCAAATTAAAAGGCACTTCATCAAAAATCAGGCAAGAGATATACAAAAACTGAAGGAAACGTTTCGGCATCAAAAATGTATGGACACACGACGGTATTATTTATACTAAGCTCCCCGATAGAAGCCGTGCTAAAATAATTACTGAAGAAGACTTTAGGTGCTTGGTAGTTAAGTGGTCATCAACTGGTTCTGCTGTGCTAAGTGATTCGTTTTCTCCTAATAATAAAGACACTGAAATTAGGCCTGCCATGCCACAGAGCACCCCAAAATTTAATCGTCCGCAGGATGTGGTGATTGGGCACAATCAGGTAATCTCTGCAGCCGTTAATAATGAAAACAAGAGGACAAGGCGTGATAATTCCAAAAAGTAAATCATTTTGCTACAATTTCTCTTCATATTTATATTGTTAGTATAATTAAAACTTCTGGGCTTATTAATTAGTTTCTAGGTTATTTTTGTTGTTCTTTACTATTGTAGCGGTTTAATTAACAATGTTACAGATCATAATTACTTGATTGTTTAACATTTTATTTTATTTTAATTTGCTACTTAACAAGTTTTTCGATTTTGACTTATGGTGTACAGTATTAGGTAGTTACAATAACTAAGATTATATTAAGGAGAGTATAAAATTTATGCTCTAAGGGTACAAAGATTCGACTAGATCATGACATTTTTGTCATCAATGGAGAAGATAACATAGTTACAATATTAGACTTTTATGTACGTAGGTAAAAAGTCTAGACCAAACATATAATTCTAGTTTTTATTTCACATCGATCGGTGCACTATTACCGAAGTTATAAGCGTGGAAAGTTTACGAACATTTCTAAAATCTCGCCCGTGCCCACGAGTAACGCGCGCCGATCATACGTTTTTAGTAATATTTCGCGGGTGAGTTGTTTGTCCTCGTTCGCTCTGGTGTTTTTAAGTATTTAATGATGGAAGAAGGGTTTCAAAAGGGTCAATCTGACAACCTTCCAATAGTCCGTGACACGATGGTGGCGGAATATTTTCTAAGAAACAAAGATTTTGTCGCGGCTGAAATACGCGGAGTCAAAATGAAAAGGTAGGTATAAGAATAAGATAATATTTTTATAACCTAGGTACCCATTATTACATTAATACTTCTGGGTTTCATTTGCTAATGATAAGAATAGGTTCAGTCTCTCGGTCTCGTCTGTGAGGTGGTTGATTTCAGCCAGTAAAAAATTAAAATTAAATTTATTTAAACATGCCATTAAAACAAGGTCGCATTTCGCGGCTAAATTCGTTTATTCTTTCTTTGTGGAATAAGACCTTGACTATGTTCATTATGAACTTGGCTGTATGATATACGTTACTACTAGTAGCGTCTATAGAAAAAATAAAAAGAATCTTGTCATTGAAGTTCCGTTGATTTTGTTGAATAAGCGTGTGATAATTTTGCTTTTAAAATTGTGAATTACTTCATGTAGTTTTCCATATCGTTTTCGACCTAGAACAAAATACAAACTTATTTAAAATCTATAAAAAAAAATAAGGAACCTCGTAATTTGTATTCCATCAATATTTAAAATATGTACCAACTATGTAATACATAAAAATACGACAACACGAAAAAAAGTAAGTGCTCCACTTCATAATCAAACATTCCATTATTTGCGGCCCGCAAAGTATGAAAGTTGAACAGCTCTGCGTGTGTGTTTAGTTTTTGCACGAAATATCGTAAAAATATAAAAACGTTTGTTAACATATTCCATATTTTAACCTTTATATGCATTATAAACATTTTAAAATTTACTGCAAACATAGGTAGGTATCTAAACTTACGAACTCAGGACAGGTCATTGACTTATCTACATTACATAGGTACTTTACCCAAGTTTGGATGTTTATTTACACTGAAGTAGTGTTAGTTAAATATGTAGGTATTAGGTATTGTTTCTTCTTGAAATTATAATGATCATTAAGCGTGGAAAGGTTCAATGAATCGTTAGTTACTTAAACACTGCGACTTGAGTAGGTACCTACATGCCTAATAGAAAGCATTTACTAGCAATAACCAAGACCTATCATGTGAAGGTTATTATAATTTGAATACTTGCATCGAAATGATCCTCACAACAAAATGCTACCGTGTTCGGTCCTAAAGGATGTGCTCTTCTCATAACATTTGTCCATTTTTTTCTGATGGTAGGGTTTCTAGGCACATTAAGAAACAACTTTTCAGGTGTTTTTGTGGCCGTATTTTTACATTGAGGCACAGCACAATATTTAATAGATGGTGTCATGTTCTACTATAATGTTTCTTGTTAAAAATAGATAGATAGGTCCGCATGCGACGGGCACATTTGAGTAAATGTTTTGATTTTCTAAGTACGCGTCGGGTCGCTCGCACGAAGATGGAACTTGTGACGTCATCAACGATGTCGCGCTCGGCCCGCGGCTCAGATCGAAAATGTTAAATTTGCGCCTTTATACCTCGGTCAGTTTTGAAGATAGAAAAAATTTAAACACAAAGTTATTCTCATAATTTTTTGTGGAATTTTTTGGCATATAAAACAAAAAATGGTTACCTTCTCCATTGTTTTTTCTCATACTTTAATGATTTATGTTAGTCTATTTTGATTGACTACATTTACCTACTGTTATTTATTCCCATTTTAGCAATTCAATTAATTGTTATTTTAGCTTAGTAACATGATGTGAATGGTAAATATTAGGGTAGTGCCCAAAACATACAGATTTTTCTTTTACTTAATTCTTTAATTTAGATATAGTTATTTTAGCCTTTTGTATACTACTTATTATATCATAATGTAAACTCCACATTTATGTTACTAATGTCATGTTTAACAGAAAATAATTGGACCCTATGTCATAGCCATTGTGCCTTTTGGGTAATTTTTGTGTTTATGTGGAACCTTCACATTAATTTACCTTGGTTGTTTGGATGTTGATATTCATAACTTAGTATTTTTATAACTTGCTTTGGTATTAGTTTTTTTTTGTTTTTGTTTTCTTTTTTTATTACTTTTAATCCGAACGGTTATTTTTAATATATTTCTAACGGATAATTAGTTTGTTTTTTGTAATAAAATTAAATAATTGATTAGTGCTTCTTTTATAGCCATTGTAATGTTACTTATTTACTAAATCAAATTTTTGGTGCTTAGTGATTTAAAGTGTTAACTAAGCTGTAATAAGAATTATAATATAGACTGTACTTACTTTACTTTACCCCTTGATGTACTTATAATAAACATTTTGTTTCTGTAAACAGTCAACTAATGGGATGATGCATAGTATTAAGTATTTTTTGTATTTTAATTAATCATTTTTAAATATTTTATTGTATTGTTTTATATTATATTTATATATGTATATATGAACGCAAAAATATGTACCTATTACTAAGTCGTTAGTTGCCAATGATTAAAGATGTGTCCGTAAGTACGTGTTCTTACAATACATAAGTTAAGCATTTTTTTCTGTTTGCCAAAAGCTATAAATTTAGTCACTATGTTTGACTTGACATATGTATGTGAAACATCTTTCACAAAGATTAATATTTTGAAAAACAAATATCGTCCGAGATTAATGGACGCCAACCTAGAAGAAACCATTCGAATTTGCTGTTCCCCTCGAGAACCAAACTAAAAAAAGCTGGCACAATATTGTCGGTGTAGTTTCTCCTATAAATTTTAGGTCTTGTGTTTTATAGTTCAAAATTTGATTCAAAATGCTACGTAGCTAGCGCTTAATTATTATCAGGTAATTTTTTGGACCTCGTTAAAATATTCCTATAGTATCCGGATCCCACCTAAAACTACTTGCCGACCCTTACACTAGAAGGTTCCCAGACGACCGATTTCGGCGAAACCCGTATTGCCGGTCACTAAGGAGGCCATTCTGTTCTAGGTATGCGTTTAGCGGGCTTTGAATATACGCTGCATAATCTTGCAGAGTATGTATGTTATTGAGATTGACCGTACATAACATAATTCAGTGTTTTTTTAAGGAACTTAACTATATGCTACATTTCTAAAGTATATTATTTCATTTGTCTTTTTTTTGACAAATCTAACGTACCAATTTAATTTTTAAGGTAAACTTAAGAGTTTCGAGTTTTAATTATTCCAAAAACTCGCGGATCTGTGATATGAAAATATGAAAATGTTTTATAAAGCGCCAACGTTACTAATCCCGCACAATTGTGAATTATCCGAATGGCATTCAGTATGTATAATACGGAATACATATATATGATATGGAATGCACTAGCATGTTATGGGTTAAGGGGTGTCAACTACTTTTAGTCCAAAAGAAAACACACCAATAATCACTGATTTTAAAGAATTAAAAAATCCTTAATTTTTATTTCAATGACTATTTTACATTTATATTTATGCAAGCGGTCAACAATATCGCGTTAAAATCAGATGTACTGAATGGAGATTTGTGGCGTCGAATTTTGGGCTCACAACATGAACGATTTACATAAATTTCGTTTGAATTAAACGTTATGGCGAGTGTAACAGACAGATGAGTAAGTATTTATAGTCCCTTTACTACTTCAAATGTCTAACAATTTTAAAATATGATGTTAAGACACGGATCAACAAAGCAAAATAGACCATACGCAAATCTCAAGTGACGAATCAAACAAAAAAAATGCTTAACTAATGTATTGTAAGAAAACGTACTAATGCACACATCTCTAATCATTAGCAACCAACGACTTAGTTATCGGTGCATATTTGTGTGTTCCGCAGCGTTCTTTTACGAGCCCATAAAGAGAGAAAATAGGAATATGTTTGCGTTAGTGTCAAAAAGTTGAGCATAACTTAGGCGTCACTTGAATTATTCTGAGTCTTTATAAGACAAACCAAACTTTTTCAGTCTCTTCATGAATTGACGTTCTTTCAGACGAAATTAAGTTCTTAAGCCGATTTTTAAAAAGACGAGGTTTTCAATTCTAATATATTCTAGTTTTCCCTTTTTTGTGAAAGCATTCTACGAATTAATCATTAACTTTTATAATTAATATTTACCAGTAAAGTTGTTACACTACTATTAAAGTGCTGCCTTAGTAAAGTATGAAACTAAGTACGAGACATGTGCACTTAGCTTCGTCACATCTCCCTCGATAAATATGTATTATCAATATTCCCCATAAATATAACAACAGACTGTGAGGCATTCTTTCTGTAAACCTCATTAAATAAGTTCCGAATGTAATGCTTCTCTTATTGTTTCAGTGTGTAAAGTATTTCGACTTCGATTTCGATTACCTGCAATCCTCATTGAATAAAAATTGCGTCAATTTAGAAATAATTCACGTTAAGCTAATGAGCACTTTCCAAGATATCATATTAGATTCAAAATACACGAATGAATATTTCCAATGCACTAGGTATTGAAAATATGTTATTGGGAAATTTCACATAGAAATAAATACATTGCGAAATGATATAAATATTAAAAAAATTGTGCGAAGGTAAATATATTTTACCCATTTAAAAAAGTCCTAATAACATATATTTTATTATTATTAAAAGCTTTTATTTAACTTCACTTTAATTTATGTCCTGAAATTATGTCCTTTTTTGTTATTCTGGGGTTTTTGTAGTCCCCGATTACAATCTTTGGGTCCAATTGTTGGGGTCAAATTTTCCAACTGAATTTAAAAATTACGCCTGGCTAAGTCACGTCATTCTAAATCCACACCAACCAAAATGGCAGACTAACCAAGGTGGCAGACTAGTTTATTTTTCTGTCATAATATAGAAATTATATGAAAGGGTTCTTAAGTTATATAAAGGTTGGAAAATACGAAAAATAAAATGGCACCACTACAAATCCAATATGGTGGACTACCAAAGACGGCGGACTATGTTTTTTATTCACCTCTAGGATATTTATATCAAATGAACAAGGTAAACCCTTTATTTGGTGAAGAGAATACGAATAAAATGACGTCCGAATTCAGCTCTTCGAAAAGATGGTGTATTTCTGCCCGGCTAAACGATAATACTAAGCGGGGTCGTATCTGAATTAATATCAACCTACATCCTGTGCAAATTTTACAGGTGATGAAGAAAAGCAAACTGGTGGAAAACAAAATGGCTGCCATACCAATTTTAAAGGGTTAAGCTAGTTTGGTGGTGCTCGAATACATTTGGTAAGGACCAGGATCTACTCTACTGCTGGTAATAAATATTCAAGATGAAGGATCACAGATTGCTATCAAACGCCAACAATAAGGCATTAAATGGAATGAACATACCGAAAAACATGTCTAGCGATATAATGATTTCTTATATTTACGCGAACACTACACATGATTAAAACTACTTTTACGGATTTTATCGCGTTTATTTTTACTTTTTATTTTTAATTCCCGACGTTTCGGGCACTTTCCAACTGAAGGGAAGTCTGCAGTTTGTGATCATATCCTAGACGGCCCCAACCATTACATCAGATTTGATAGACCACAAATCCTCGCGAAAGAACACCGATTCCTACCAAGGATGATACGTGAGGCTATTGAAATTAAAAAACATCCTAATTTCAATAGAGAAGGAGGCTGGGTACTACCACCTGCTTGGGATCCTATAATCAATAAAATTAAAACTAAACCCAAGCATACCACTGCAAGACCTCAAGACAGAGTTAGTTCATTTTGCATAGATCGGACCATAAACAATAATTAAAAAAGCTGAAGGTACTCCGGGTTTAACAATGACATCGGGACGTCAGTCATCTCAGTCCCCCGTGACCATGGGTGCTGGAAAGTGCCCGAAACGTCGGGAATTAAAAATAAAAAGTAAAAATAAACGCGATAAAATCCGTAAAAGTAGTTTTAATCATGTCTAGCGATAACTAAAAAATAAATTATTAGTAAAAGAACATTTAAAAAACAAGCTTTTAATTTAATGCTCTAAAAGGAAGAAAATTAACTTGAAACTAAAGCAAAACCATTAATTAATAAATATCATTTAAATTGTGTAATGTATTACACAATTTAAATGATATAAAAACTTGTTGAGACATTTACCTGTGTAAAGAAACAGAAACAGAAACAGAAACTTTTTTATTCAATGTAGATTATAACAAATACTTATTAAAAGTCACTTTTTTCATTTACCACTGGTTCGCAAAAAAAAACCTCTGTCCTGGGAAAAGAACCAGCAAGAAACCCAGCGGGACTATTTTTTTTTCCAATAATCGCTTACAATCATGTTTACAATTAAATGTGTACAAAAATAACAACACTATGTTACTTGATAGTTAGGGAAATTCCAAGAAAAAATTGTTTTTTATAAATTATGTAAACCTCGCGGTAGGCTTTTTTATCAATAAAATAAGAAATGCAAGAAATTGATGGATTTGATTTGATTTAAAGTTTATTTTATTCCTTTCAGAGCATTTAAATAAAAACTTGATCTTAAAAATATACTTTTTCCTAATAATTTATTAAATTTTCTAGTCTATGTCCGACACGGTAAGTTTGTAATTTGAGTATGAGGGGACTGCTTCCTGACACAGATGGTATCCTAGTTTAGAATTGTTGACGACACCGTTTAGTTTATAAGTTACGTCATCTATGTTTAACAAATATTTATTATCATTTGAAGAATTTAACAACTTTTTTATTCATATTCAATATGTGTTTCCATCGCCTGCGAAAAACTTAAAAAAATGAAAGGAGTCACTTATATGAGCTTTAAATTTCCTTTCTAATAATCCAAAGCAAATGAAAATAGTAAACATGTAACGGTGGCGTAAGAGAATCTACTATTACATAATTTCCCGTGAGTACTGTGAAAGACAACAGAAGAAAACGAAACGGCAGATGGGCAGCAGTATCTACCACATAACACGCAAAGTAATAAAAAATGTGGTTTTCAACCCGTATGCCAAGCATGGTGACTATGGAAAATATCCAATTATAAGCAATCGACTAGGAAGCTGGGCAATAGACTTTTCATAGGTTATAAGGAATAAATTAACCTCTTTGCTGTTCTTTCTGAGCTAGCGGGAGCAAAAAATTTTGCGAAAATTTTCTTCCGAGAGTCGTTGAATAATTTACCATCACAATATTTTCCGCGTCTGAAATGAGTTATAATGGCAGTATAATAGCATAATATTCTTTAATTTAAATACCGCATTGGAGTATGATATATATATATATATATATATATATATATATATATATATATATATATATATATATATATATATATACGTATATAGTACGTGGGTGTTGCAGTTTTATCGCGTGTAGAATTAATAAGTGTAAAATTTAATAAAAGACAAACTACTAATGTATAACATTTTCTATGGAAACCTACAGGTATTTTATATAAACACATAAAAGTGAGTCTTACTCAATAGTCTTGTATAGCCTGTCTCGATAAGTCAAGTCATTTAAACTCTTTGGTTAATAATCAAGAGATATAGACTCTTTGGTTAATAATTTGTAATTAAATTTTTAAAAGGAAAATAGATAATACACATTTAGAGAAAAAATAACGATGTATATTCTGAACATACTAAAAAGAAACACAATAAAGTAATACCAAATACACGACTCCAAATAGTCATAAACTCCTTCATTGTATTCATGCATACACAAAATATAAATCTATTGGACTTTTTATTTTAACAATATAATATAACACATGGTTAATAATAACCCCTGGGAATGTGTCCATCTGTCAGGTATAAAATCATGGCTTATTTATTACATGAAACGTCCATTATTTGCAATAAATATTCCTAAGAAAAAGAAAAATAGAATAGAAAAAAGATATTCATTATAGATTAGAAATCATACATATTAAAAATTATTTATGCCTTAACTATGTACTAGTTCAAAATGAAATCTTAAGAAGATTCTAATAAGCAAATCCAGTTTACGAAGGCATCTTTGCATGTTCAAAAGAAAATGCCACCCCGGCTTCGCACGGGTGATTTCTGTATCTCGATAACAGTGCCACCTACCGGGTCCAATCGTTAATCGTTCAGATCATCCAGGGAGCTACTCACACACAATAGAATTTATCAAAATCGCTCGAGTGGAGTTTTAGCGAGAATAACGGAGAGCAATTGATTTTATATATAGAGTATTATATTAGTTATGATATCCTTAATAGATTACCACTTCTCGCACTAATCTTCGGTTGTTCCGTTGTAATATAAATCGGTCGTATTCATCAATCGTTTAATTTAATTAAACTACATTCTCAAAATTTATTTCTTTCATTCACACCTTTGTTGATGAAGCCATGAATTTCTTCGTGCGATAACATCAAAAATTATCTCTACGGATACCGCATTATTTATTTCCCTAGTAATAATACCAGGATGATTTAATATTTTTAGCATTTTTAATCAATGATAAATCTTCTGTGACTTTAATTAGTCCATAAATAGTTCGATTGTCTTTTAAAGAGCTGCGACGACGATGATAATGTTGGTAGTTGTGGTAATGATGATATAAACATGACATGGTAAAGGAGACGGGCAAATTTGGGCCTAACGTTACACAAGTGAAATATTTATCAATATTTTTTTACAGTTTTTTTGTAGTTAATAATGAAATATTAAGCAGTTTCATCATGGCAAAAGATATTAAATATTTAATAAAAACAATACTGACTTCCGTTATTTTCCTTTTTAAACAATGCTGCCAGATGAAACAGGTTAGTTAATCGATTTTAATAAAAAAATAGAAAAAAGCAATAAAAAGTGATTCCTTATTTTCTTCTTTACGTAAGTTTAAGAAACTTATTATTTAAATAATGGTTTCCTCGTGACACTTCAACGTTTCAAAAAAGTCGTAAAAATAAATTGACTGAATAGATTTATAAATCGATTAAATATTAAATTAAATAGACACAAAGCGGAAAATGTCAACGTTAGTTCGAAAACTCGAACTTCAATCAAATCATTTGTTACGTTTGTTTGGGTCTGAGCTTGCGGTGGTATTGAATATTTTCTGTTCTTTTTGTGTGCTGTAATAATGTTCTGATCTTTAACGACTCTGTTTACGTATAAAGGATTCTGACGGTTTCTTTTCTTGAAGAATACATGTGCAAAATGATGAACTTAAATGATTTCCCCCAGCTCACACATGGTGATTTAATAAAAATGTCTTTAGGTATTTATCAAATTAAGTAGGCTAGGTCCCATTATGGAGAACACATACGACAAGATGGAAGATATGAAATAGAAGTGTGTCGAGAAACGGACAGCCAATCATTCTAAGACGTCGTATGAAATTGAGCCATTCAAATCAAATAGCTCAAAAACATATTTTACATATATTTTAGTTGACAGTTTTCTTAATGGTAAAGAGGCCATCAAATAGTACCTATTATTTTAATTGCTTGGTAGGAAAAGAATTGTAGGTTGCCGTTGCCATGTAATGTCATAATGTACCTAAGCTGGGCAAGGCATCAAGAGAATTTAATACCTATATGTTTTTAGACGATATTTTGTTTATTTATGATGAAGTGGACAATTAATAAATCATTAAAATAGAAAGTGTTTTTAATTCATACACCCTCCGTTTTTTTATAATTATTTCAAACCTCTAGAATTTAGTTGGACGGCGGCGTCTAAATTCTCTACGTGTGAATGTCCTACAATACATAAAATTATGGTAAAGTCTAGTTTACAATAAAGTCTAATAATTATTTTCTTAAAGTATAATGTGAGAGCTTGGTGTAAGAATAACATTGTAAGCATAACGTAAGCAATAACGTTGTTTTGAGACAAACCAAGAACATCCTATATTTTTTTTCTACCGTGAAGCAGTCGTAAAAATTTTAGTTTTTTGAAAATAGTATTAGTATATCATAAATATATATATATAATAAATAAATAATGCAGTACTCGTTACTGTAACATCAGGCCCAGCTTTCTATGAACTTTCGCCCGTCTCCTTTTCGTTAGTTTCCTTCATTTTGCCATCTCTTCTTTCTCTTTTTTCTTCCGATTATTGTATTGCACCTCATTTCTTATTACGCAACTAAAATTCAAAACCAAGCAATGGTGAAAAAATTGCAATAATTAATTAATTATATGTAATATTTAAATTTTATATGTTATTAATTATCGTATACATTTCAAGTTACTTAAGCATGAGACATCTACACGACATGTGGGTAAATAATTTTTTACCTAGTGAAACGATTTTGATAACTATAATATTTTTCGTTCACTGAAGTCAGTTTTTACTTTTATAAAATTTAAAAATTGTAAAAATAGTAAGCTAAGATCCACGTAATAAAATAAAATTATGTGTCAAACCTAGTTTTTAAGAGCACCTCCTGCCTTCCCTCAATTGCATGCACTATCTCTGTCATCACTAATCCCAATACACCACTACTCCCAACTACAATACTATAGAAAAGACACACCATCGTTGATATTACGATACGAGGTAATTTCCGTAGTTTTTATATGGTGTGCAATAAAGAATAATAAATAAAAATAATATTGCACTAGTGCATGTTAGCGGAATTCACATGTCTTCGAAATATTTTTATTTCTCAGACAAATAGGATTTTTCACGGTGTTTGCCTTCACCGTCAAACATGTAATTAATTATCACTTATTATTGAGACTAATAATTTTATTGGTGCTAGTGTGAATTCAAATTGACCCCGAGTTGCTCGCGTACTGTAAAATTTACGGAAAGCATCTAATCTTTGAACTGATATGGCAAGCCGTATCAGTTTTTTTTTGTATTTTTAAGTTTAATGTAATGTCAAAACTTATTAAAAATTCTCATTTAAATTATTACTGGTTTTTTGCTTTTAACTACGACTATGAAAGAAAGACGATTATATTCACTTCCAGTCGTTTCGTGTCACTCACACACAGACAATGAGCTGATGTTTGTGTACGTTTGTGTGCAGTGATTATTGCTTACAAAGCAATCAATGAGTACAGTCCGCGTGGTACCGACCCTTATGGGGGAAGTAAAATATATCGTCCGCTGTATGATGCGGATACAAATAAAATGAAATTGAATGGATGTACGTAGTAAAAAGCAGCTATTGATGAAATTATATTATAATCTGTATTTTATACACAATTTAATAATGTAACTTTCAATATAAATAAATAATGAAATTGAATGGATGTACGTAGTAAAAATACAACTATTGATGAAATTATATTGTAATCTGTATTTCATATGCAATTTAATAATGAAGTATATGTAATTTTCAATATAAATAAATTTTGTGAAAAAAATATTTCCAATTTATAAACGGAACTCGAGAGCAAAATGTATTTATCGTAATTTTACTACGAGTTTTGTTACAAAAATATATGATGATAAATTACCCACATCTCTTAAAAAAGAACTCCAAGGGGAGCTATTTGCTTCAAAATCGTCTTCATTTGACTTCCTCATGTGGTTTTTCTTTTATGTGTATGTCGATATATAAATTGTTAAATAAATGGAATAATAAAATTTTTCGGAAAAACGGATTTTATCGACTTTTATTTTGTAAAAACTTATCTTTTTTCACAGAAATATTAAGCGAAATAAGTTCAATTGAATCTAGTAACAATATGGGGAATATGTTTATATTAGGAGATTATAATGCACATCCCGAAAAAGTTTTCTACACCGAACTAAGTCATTTCTGTACGGATCAGTCTTGGGTATGTGCAGATGTACAAACGCTACGGTTAAATACGTATACCTTTCTGGATCAATGTCGTGGTGGTAGGAGGTGGCTAGACCACTGTGTGGTCTCCTTATCAGTCTGGCACACTGTAACTGGTTTAAATATTGTGGAAGATGTATGTGGATCACCGTATGCCTTGGAGGCCTGTGAGAGCGGTGTTCATCAGTCGCTGGAAAGTGGCAGGAGCGTTTTGTAAGCCAAACGGCATCCTGGTGAATTGGTACTGTCCTTGTGATACACTAAAAGCTGTTTTAGGAGCGTCTTCCTTATTTATTAAAATTTGGTGAAATCCTGACGCAAGATCAAGGATTGAGAAGTATTTGCTCTGTCCTAGCTGATCTAAAATTTCGGATATCTGTGGTATGGGATAGCTGTCACTAACAGTGATGTCATTTAGTTTCCGATAGTCGATAACTATACGCCATTTTTGTTGTCCGGATGCGTCGATCTTCTTTGGGACAATCCAGATTGGTGAAGACCATGGAGACTCTGAATGTTTTATGATTCCCTGGTCGAGCATTTGGTCAATTTGTTTTTGCACTTCTTGTTTATGTACTTCTGGAAACCGATAAGATTTTACGTTTATGGGATTTTGATCACTAGATTTTATGTTATGTTTTAGAGCATTCGTGTGGGAAAGTTTATCGCCAGGAATAAAGAATATATCCGAATATTCAGAGCAAACATCGTGAAGGGCGTTTGCCTCTTCAGAATTGAGGTGGGAGATTCTAAGTAGGTTTAATACTTCTTGTGTTCGGAGGTAGGAATCTGTGTTTTTTAAATGACAAACTGTGTGAGTGTTTACTGGGTCGAGAGGTTTGGTTAAAGAATTTAAGGGTATTAGTGTAATATCGAGATTTGATTGAAGGGTTATAGGAGTTTCAGAGGTATTAATTACTGATAAATTAATTCTTTTATTTTCTTTGACCGCGACTAAGCAATTAGCGATAAGCAAATCTTCATGATAGTATTGATCTAGTACAAGTCCTTCTTTTACTTCAGGGTTGAAAACAGAGCATTCTATGACGGTTTCGGATCTGGGAGGAATTATATAAGTAGGTTCATTATAATATAATTTTATTTCATTTTTGCCTATTTTCAAAATTTCACGAGTGTAGTCGATTATGCAGCCGAAAGCGATTAGCACATCGATGCCAACTATACCATCATAAGGTAAGTTTATTTGAAGTATTATATGGAATTTGTGTGTGATACAATTTTTGTTGTTTATTTTTATCTCAAGTGGGAAATGGCCCATTGTAGGTGAAGCTTGATCGATAGGGTCGATACCCTTTAGAAAAATTACTTCCATTGCGATGTCGACTGGTTTTTGTATAGAAGATCGTTTTAGTAGGCTAACAGTTGCACCGGAGTCTATAAGCAGAGATAAGGTTGTGTCTGAAACCGAGGAATGCACGAGGATATGGGGTAAGCGTTTCTTTAATGGACCTATATTAATTTCGTAAATTCTGGTTTCAGGAATAGGATGAGGACCAGATGAGTCTGAGAAGGATTTAGCAAGTACGGAATGATCTATCTTACGTTTGATGAGGAGGATACAGCGGTGCGACTAGGTTGCAAGTCCTTATTGTTAGCGAGTGCAGAGGATGCAGCGGGAACAGAGGATACAGCGGAAGTAGAGGATACAGTGGGTGCAAAGGATACGGTGGATGCAGAGGACACAGTGGGAGCAGAGGGTACAGCGGATGCAGAGGATACGGCGGATGCATAGCTACGATTTATTCGCGAATCCCTATTACTAGGGGATACAGAGGATACAGAGGATACAGTGGATACAGTGTCGCGTTTATTTCGCGAGTCTCTATTATAAGGGGATGCAGAGGATACAGTGGATACAGTGTCGCGTTTATTTCGCGAGTCCCTATTATAAGGGGATGCAGAGGGTACAGTAGATACAGTGTTGCGTTCATTTCGCATGTCCCTGTCGTAAGGGGATACAGAGGATACAGTGAGTGTTGTATTGTGTTTAACTCGCGTGTCCCTGTCGTGAGGGGATGCAGAGGATACAGTGGATGTAATATTGGTGCCTTTGATATGGTAACGTTTTGGAAATCGATGTTTGGGTCTCACGAGACACCACCGTGAGCGCGCTATGCGTTTAAATCATCGTTTGATTTATCCTGATTTTCCGTATATTCACTGTTTTCATTAACATTTACCGCGTGGATTTGAGCATGATTATTTTGATAACGCCTTGGAGATATTCCGCGATTACTTTGGTTTCTAAAGCGGTTATTATTAAATTCACGTTTCCTACATTCCTCAATAGTGTGGCCCACGTTTTTACAGTAACGGCACACGGGAGGCCTCGAAGTAGACGGCCTTTGACTGTTAGCATTATTTGAATAGCTTCGCTGTGTTGGATTTCGAACTTGCTGGGATTGACGTTGAGGCCAACGTCCTTGACTAGGTGAACCGGTGTGGATTGCCGAAGGATTACGTTTAAAGGAGGTTTGCAATTGTTTTCTTCAGATACAGCGAAGCCAATGGCTTCATTTAAAGTTTCAGGATCACGGCATCTGACTACCGTTGACAATCGAGGATTTAATCCACTTACAAATGTATGCAATGCTAGGTCTTGCATTGCTGCGACATGGCCAGTCAGTTCACCTTTCTTTTTCGTTCGTATGGAGATGTTAATTTCTGTTAATAGTTTTGATAAGCAAGTTTCTACGCGTAGTGCAAACTGATTGACTGTTTCACCATTAATTTGACAACAATCTTGGAGATCTGAGAGTAGTGCAGCATAGTGTTTTTTTCGCCAATTTGATTTTTGAGAAACTCCTAATTGTTTGCAGTTCTCGAACTCTTTGATGGAGCACGCACTTTCAGCACGGCCTTCGAGTTGGCTTAGAATAAATTTTAATATTATGTCTTGTTGAGACGGTGACGCAAGGCTTATTGCATTTCTGCAATTGTTTAAAAATGCATTCAATTTTTCGCGATTTCCATCGAATTTATTAATAAATTTGCTTAAAAAGTTCATGTCGATTTCTTTTACTTCCTTCGACATGGCAATAGGCTCGTCTTTGGGCATAGCAAGTTAGTCGAAACAGCGATAACGCGTGGGGTACGGAGTTGCGATAAGAATGGAATGTTGCACTATTCTCGGTACTGAGCGATAAAGAAATAATACAATGAACAAAGAATGATTAATTAAATGTTACTAAGACTAATATAATAATAAAATAACTCTTTAACACTTTGAATTAAATTAAAATTATGCGATGGAATTTTACAGTTAAATCACTGACACTTTTTCACAACACGGGTAGCTTCGATGTAGGATTAATTAATGTACTTACAGGAATACTGCAATTACGACGACAACACGGAACATTTCGTAGCTAGGCGAGATCACCCAAGGTGAGTGATAGGTCGAGTCGTAGGCCCAACAAGGCACGTGAGGGTCTGGTAAGACCAGCAGGATACAGTGGTGTTGAACACGGATGCAGGATACAGCGACACGGAGATGAGATTGGAACTTTGTACTTTTCACTGACACAGTCACCCGTAGGAATAGAATTTATTTAATTTAATTTTCACAGAAATAAGGCGTTCCGAGGATTTACTTATTTCTTTAAAAAAATCCCTTAAGCTGCCACCAATGTTATACGGGACCTCGTAATTTAGGTTTAAAAAAAACACTTTTATTTCACAATGGGAAATAGTAATATTTAAAAATATAAAATTAAGAAATAGTAAAAGTTACAATATTTAATTGGCCCGGAGTCGAAACTGGCAGACACGCGAGGATACAGAGAGAGATGTCCAGGATTCAGTGGCCGGGCAGAGACTAACTGCTCACCGGGAGCGAAAAGCAGAGCTGCCTTTAGATGATGTCATGACAAATTAGTGGAAATCTATGTAATCAATAATTATCCAAGACTAAAGGTTTTCCCTAGCATTGGGGAATCGTAACAGCTCCCCGATTTAGAGTAAACTACACCCTTAAAAGTGGAGTTTACGTTAATGAAGTGTGAATTAGCAGATTCGAAGAGAGGGTCCCGTATTAACGTTTGAGGGGTTAATGTCATCTAATTCAGTGTCATTATTTTCAGGAGTTTTATTTGTTC
Organism: Parnassius smintheus behrii; assembly: GCA_036936625.1. Lineage (NCBI taxonomy): Eukaryota > Metazoa > Arthropoda > Insecta > Lepidoptera > Papilionidae > Parnassius > Parnassius smintheus. The sequence continues at coordinate 8,066,300 of JAUPFT010000021.1, read as the reverse complement.
TAGATTTCATTATTTTCTTGTGTATGTCAGTTTCATACATCTTATAAACGATAAAGCAATTAATAAAAATTACAATTACAATTGTGATACCTGAATAATATTTTTGATACAGAACAATATGCGGTTTTTCAATTATACTGTTAAGGCTTTTCAGGATTTCAGGATCATCATAAGCTAAGGAAACTAAGTTAACATTCTTAAGGTTAACTACAGGTAAGTTTGATACAATATTATTATACGCTACAATATTACAACAGGAATCATTTAAAATATTAAAATTAGGTACAATGGTTTTCAGTTGAATTTCATGATTTTCGTGTGGTGTTAAACGAGCGTCCTTACAGTAGGCGATACATACAGGAGGTAAGTACAATACACCGTTTCCGCTAAATTCAATTTCAATAATTTGGGAGTTATTACATTCAATACTTATTTTAGTTTTTTCAGACATTACAAATAACCATCTATTATAACGTAGTGGCTGCCAGATGTTTACATGACCATGAATGAATTTGGTTTCACAAATCGAAGGGATTGAGGTAAGTACTTTTGTAATAATTTCGGTTTCATAGGAAGGCGTGGCGAAAGAGGAATATAGTATTGGTGTTTGACAAAGGTAATGATCATTTTTGATTACTTTACAATAGCCTAGATTGTCTAACTTACAATACATTGATCTATCTCTGCTTATATCAATATATTTAGAAGATGGGATGATGGTCGAATACGACTCAGGGTTATTTTTATCTGAGGGACTAGTGACGGTAAGTTATGATATAATATGTTTAAGTGTATAGGATTAATGAGAGGGATTTTTACTGCAAACACAATTTTTTCTTTATTGAAGTAACTAGATATTTCAGATATATTTAAGATAATGTGCATGTTGTCGAGATTTAAAGGAATTGGAAACTGTTTGGATTCGGGTAAGAATCTGTAGTTTTCGACTAATTCGGTGTACAGTTCTTTAGGTGTTAGGATAGTGGGATATAGAATATTAGATTTGCTAAACATGATAGCGTTAATTATGTCCTCAACTTTAAAGGACAAGGCTAGAAGACTATTTTCTATCATGGAAGTTAGTTCCAGCATGCGAGACCTAATACCTAGTTCCTTTGAGACGTAAGTCAGGTTTAAAATCCAGTCCATCAATTGCATTTTTCAGATGGTTTTCATTTAGCTTAATTCTGTACAGAGTTTCATTAATAGATCTAAGCGAAGAAGTAGTGACTAATATATTTTCTTTCATCAGGAGGGCTAGTTTTTTTTGGTCTGTTTCTACCTCTGCGATGGCATTGTCGTATCGGATGGCGTCGTCTACATCCATTGTGCCGAATAACTTTTCTGCGAATCCTAGAAGTGCAGACCTTTTGGTCTGGCGAGACGTAAGATGAAAGATGGCTTCGTTATCATGGGCTATATCATTATAACGGGTGTTCAGCTGTTCAAAGAGATTAGTACATTCTAAGCGATCAAAGACTTTGCCATCATTACATACTTGTTTGGATTTATCGAGGACAAGACGCAGATTTAGAATATGTGGATTAATAAAGGATATATCGTATGGGATAACTACACTAAGATAACTATCAACTAAACTTAAGGAACCTAAGGGGTCGAAGTAGATACCAGGACTGTTCGTTAAGGACGTAATGAACTCTTGCCCCAGCGCGGAATAACTGTAATAGAATATGATTAAGATTAATATTATGTGTATAACTAGGGCTACGTTTCAGATCTAGAAGCTAGTTTAACTTCGTCATAGTGATGTGACACATGACGTCTATTTATGAGTAATGTCAAGGTGTTTTTGCCATTGATTTTTACAACCTTATACGGTCCTTTCCAAATAGGCGAGAGGGCTTTATACAGACGCACATGATTTTTGAGATAAACGTAATCTCCGACTTTATACTGAACAGTAGGCTTACTCTTGAAAACAATTCCGATCGATCGGGATTGGAATTATGACGTTTGGTACTCTTGAATGCAACTCTAGCGCTAAATTAGTTTAGTATTGCGTGGTGATTGTGTGAACTAATTAGGATTGGAATTGAAATTGTCCGAGCGAAATCGATACTCCCGACGCACTTTTGACAGTTAGTTGACAGCAGCGTATTGTGTTTGATATTGTGTTGGAATTGGAATTAAGGCAATAGCAAAACAGTAACGTTTTAGGAATTGTGTTCATATTTATCTTTTTTTTTTTCCAGCAATTATCTTAATGTTCTCGATAAAATAATGACATGTTTAACTCTTGTGTCTATTATTCTACGCCGTAATAGTGCATTACAATTAAAAAAATGACAAAATGAGCTTCAAATTATGCGTTTTAAGCACTTAAGTTTTTTTCTATGAGTGATGATGATTATTTTTTTTTTTTTTTTTATAGAAGAGGGGGCAAACGAGCATGCGGCTCACCTGATGTTAAGTGACTACCGCCGCCCATGATCAACCGCAACACCAGGAGAATTGCGGGTGCGTTGCCGGCCCTTTAGAAAGGAGTAAGCTCTTTTCTTGAAGGTCCCCAGGTCGTATCGGTCCGGAAAAATCGCCGGTGGTAAACTATTCCACAGAGAGGTTGTACGTGGAAGAAAACTCCTTGTGAAACGTACAGTGGTGGACCGCCAAGCATCCAGATGGTGTGGATGGTATCGGGACGTTTGCCGTGTAGTGCGTTCACGAAATTTGGCGGCTGGGATTAATCCGAACAATTCCTCAGAGCACTCCCCGTGATAGATGCGATAAAATACGCAAAGAGATGCAACATCTCTTCGCAGCGCCAGTGAATCGAGCCGATCGGAAAGCACTCGGTCGTCGACGATTCGAGCCGCTCTGCGCTGGATGCGGTCAAGTGGAAGGAGCTGGTACTGGGGAGCCCCAGCCCAGAGATGGGAACAGTATTCCATGTGCGGCCGAACCTGCGCCTTGTAAAGTTGCAGGCGGTGTGCCGGCATGAAATACTGTCCCGCTCTGCTGAGCACGCCAAGCTTTTTAGAGGCCAATTTGGCCTTCCCTTCCAAGTGACCACGAAACTGCACGTCACTCGATATGTCGACGCCGAGGATTCCGATACTGGCTGAGGCAACAAGGGGAGTACCTTGAAACTGAGGGGATACGACAAAGGGGTTCTTTTTAGCGGTTAACGCGCAAACTTGTGTCTTCTGGGGGTTAAACTGGACTAGATTTAGTCGTCCCCAATTCGAGACTCTGCTCAGCAAAGACTCGACTTCAGACACAAGTTTGTCCCGGCACTCGGAGACGTTTTCCCGAGAAATATTGGCTCGGCCGGTGTAAAGAGCATCACCAGTGCTGTCGTCCGCATAGCAATGAATGTTACGGGTATGCAACATATCATTGATATGCAGAAGAAACAGCGTTGGCGATAGCACGCAGCCCTGTGGAACACCAGCATTAATAGGCTTGCAATCGGAGCTTGCACCGTCTACAACGACCTTGATGCTCCGATCTGCAAGAAAGCTGGTGATCCAATCGCACAATTTCTCGGGAAGCCCATAGGAAGGGAGCTTCGAAAGAAGCGCTTTGTGCCAAACCCGATCATGGAGCTAATAATTGTATTATTAAGGACTTTAGTGAGAAAATAGTGTATGAATAAAAACCTAAATATGACCCTCCGTAGAGAATATATTTTACATCATATTGTTACAGCCTTTATTTTTAATTCGTTTTAAAGTGGTTGTTTTGTAGAAGAAATATTTTCAATAGTTAGGCGGCGCAAAGGTTTAAAGAGGATTGTTTAGATATCTCAAGTATGATCTAAAGCATCCCACTGCTGGGCAAAGGTCTCTTATCATGTCTGAGAGGTTTATTGGCGGGTTTCACACGTAAAGGAAATATAAATATAATAAATGTATAATTTTATAAGAATTAAAAATTAAATTATATAGCTAACGTAATTTTAATAACACATAACTTAACACAACATAAAAACTCATGCCTGTCACTCGAAGGGTGCGCAAAGACTACAGACTTCCATTTGGCACAATCCTGACACACCTCTCTTGCCTCCTCCACATCATTATACTAGTACCCTTAATTTGGTCCATTTTCAATATATCGCCAATTTTGTCGGTATTCTTTCGCCTAGAACATCCCTTTCCAACTCTGCCACTCACTTCTGCAACATAAATTTGCTTTGTCACTTGTTCCTCATTTTTTTTTATATGACCATACCATCTATGCATTCCTTTCTTAATACTGGTCACATCATCTTGCAAACCACACGCAATTTCTCACCCTTTCACTCACATTCATACCTACCATACTCCTTAATGACTGCATTTCTACTGCGTTTATTCTACTTACTACCATATGTTAAAAAGGGACTAACAGCCATGATATGTGCCTTTTTTGACACATTCTGACTTTTCACGATAGAGTTTAGAGCCCCATTTACTTTATTTTCTGCATTCACTCATTGCTTTTTAAAAGAGATTTGTTAATAAAATTCTGATACAAATTTGATCATTTATTTAATATAATGCAAACATATTTTTATCAACCTATTACTATTAGTATATATTCTTACCTATGTACTAAATCTACATTAAATCTATTTTTCATATTTAAAATTTGGTAATATAGTTTAACATATGTAATCAAAAACATATTGATTATATATGAAATAATAACACTATGAAATTAAAATCTTAAAATTATATTTTCAGTGAACCAAAAATCAGTTTCTTTTACAAAAGTAATTAAAAGAAAACAAATAAATTTAAAATAACATTAAAAGATTTATAAAATTAAATGAAAGTGTTATTTTAAATTACAGGATTGTTATTGTTGTTGTACTCTGTTTGGAAAATTTAAAACAATAATATTAAACCCCTCAATTGTCCTGGCTATTTTGGACATTGCATTTTATTATAACTTTATTTTCGGATGCTCCATATATTGATCATTTCTTGTTAGTAGAGTGTTGTTGCTTGGGGAATGTGGTATGGAATTAAGTTGTGATTCTGAAATGAAAATAAATATTTGATAACATCCCATCTCTGTAGAGTAATGTTTAATAGTTGTTAATTATAAATCAATGACAAAATTAAGGTGGAATATTTGAATTAGAAGTTTTAATCCACCACAAACCATTTAAAATGATGTTTAAGATTTATTGAAACATCTATATATTCTCCACACTAAGAGATAACACATATGACGTCAATTTATGTAAATTATTGCAATTAAAAATTATGGATTACCTTTTTACCACTTGAGTGTAAGACATACATATTGCAAGTTCCTTATTTTTATCAAACTGTAGGTAGGGGCTCGACCAAGTCCACTTTCTAAGTGGCCGCATCTAGAAGATAAAGTTCATCATAAATAGTCTCTTTTCTCCATTAAATTAACCAGCTGTTGGCCCATTTGGTGCCGTGGCCCTAGCCTATTCATTAGATTACATTTTAATATTATTTTATTAAAAATAAAATAATATTAAAATGTCTGTCTAAAAATAAAATAATAGTAAAAGTGAGTAAAAAATAGTTATTATTATCAGATGCCACACAACAATATTGAGAAGTTAACGAATCAACATTGTTATTTGTAAAAACTAAGTAGTGAGAAAGGTTAATTGTAAGTTGAGTCTTCAAAAGCAACACTTGACCATCTGTGACTGCTATCAATCCCTAGTTTAACGTTGTTCAACAGGCCAGAAATTGCTTTTTTTCTGTGCCCAAATTAAAAAAACATATCTACCTATAAAATTTTTAAAAACATTGTTATACTTACTTTAGCCTATCGTTGACCATTATTATGTATGTTGTTCCTCCTAATTAGCTAACAGTGCCCATTTCGTCTGTTTCATATGATGCTTAATTGTGTTAATGCGGTAATGAACTATTTTAAACTGTTTATGGTTATACCCAAATTGAAAGGTCTATTATTAATTCACTGTACACATACTTAAAAAGCACTTCACCTTTAAACTTAAAAAGAGTTCTTCGAAAGTTGATATTTGTTTACTTTGTTTCATGATCGTCGTGATAACAATTTTTTTCTAACAACAAAAAAATGAGGCAAAGACACGCTTCTATACAGCCTTATAATTAATTAAAACTCGCAAATATACGTTTTTTATAAGAACTGTATGAAAAGATGTTACGTTTGACGAATTACACCATTTATTATGTATTTTTACTACTTTAACGCTCGTTTATGAAAGTTACAAAGGGTTTATTATGACTTTACCGGTTTAACGATAAATAAAACATGCCTGTTGCTAAGAGTAACGCAGCTAACTTCATGTGGTACAACAATATTTTCGGCCAATCCGAGCGCAACTCCGATTTCAATCCAATGTTGTTAAAATTGTTTTCGAGAGTACGCTAATTTGTCAGCATTGGATTGAAATTGAGATTGGATCGAAATTGTTATTGGATTCAAGAGTAAGCTTGCAGGCCGTGAACGGGTGTCGTAGTATTGTTTAGATCTCTCCTTAGATTTTTGTATGTTTTCTAAGGCTTTTACGCGTGAAAGTTTTAGACGATGGTGTAAGGATTTGAGATATTCCGGATAAGTGATGTCAGCTTGTAATTCGTAAACGGAGTCCGGGATAAAAGGCTTCTGACCGAAAAGGAGCTTGTATGGTGTGAAGTTAGTAGTGGAATGGGTAGAGGTGTTATATGCTAACATAGCGGTGTATACGTACTTATGCCAATCGGAATGATTTTCATTAACATAGGACTTAAGGTATTCCTTAAGTGTGGAGTGGTTGCGTTCAAGTGCACCTTGAGTTTGAGGATGGTATGGGGAAGACCAGATTTGTTTAATTTTCAGGAAGTTGCAGGTTGTTTTGAATAATTCTGCGGTGAAGTTTGTGCCTTGGTCGGTTAAAATAGACTTAGGGATGCCGAAAACGGAAATAAAGTGCACTAGACATTCACATGTCTCCTCTGCAGTTGCATTAGCGATAGGATAAGCGAGGGAATATTTGGTGAGATCGTCCTGTAACGTAACAATGAATTTAAGTTTATTAAGACCAGCTTCCGGGAGTGGACCTACAAGATCGAGGCTGACATGTTCAAATGGCTTGGTAGAGGTTGTAGTTATTTGCATAGGTGATTTATTAATTTGTCTTAGGGCTTTGTTACTTTGGCATAGGGAGCAATTCTTTACATAAGTTTCGATATCAGTTCGCATATTTTTCCAGAAATACCTCTCTTTTACTCGATTATACATTCGCGCGGATCCCCAATGTCCAGCAATTGGAATGTCGTGGTTTTCGCGGAGTATTTTAGGTATCTCGGAGGGTGTAGGGTAAATTATAGTGTTGTGATAAATATGAACTGATATTTGAGTATTGTTAATGATATAGCAGAACATGTTGTATATTTTCGTCCAGATGTATCTGTCAAAAGGATTTTGGAAATCGGTAATGGCTAAATTTAGGTTGGAATCGGTGGAATTACGTAATATTTCGCATCGAAGATTTAGTAGGCTTTTATAAATGTCTTCATAAGAGCTATTATGAAAATGGTATACTTTGTGAACAGGAGATATATAGTTTTTCCCTAATGATCAAATGAGATGAAGGAGTAAATAGTTCTTTCCCTGTCTAAGAGTTATTGAGAATTTTCTAGGTTGCTTAGGATTTCTTCTACATGAGGGTTGGAGTCGTCGAGGTCGATGGAGGTAAGTATGACAATGATTTTGCAGTTAGTTTTCAGGATGCTTTCGTTATGTTCAAGAATGTTAGCGTTACTATTAAAGTTTTTGTTACTCATTGTTTTTAGGAATTTGCTATAATTATCGTCGCGAGAAGGATTTGGTGTGAGATCTTGTGATTTGTTCGATGTGGTAGGTGTAGGAGGATCGTCGATTCCTGGTAATGAATCGTCGTTTTCTAAGAGGTTGTAGTGTTATGCTTATACATACTTACATATCATTTTACACTATTTTAAATTTATTTTTCCATTCTGTTTTTGATGTTCTGCATTCGCCTCAAAACTTGATATTTTGCATCATCTTTATTTCCATAGGATCCTGTAATATTTTTAATTCATAAAAACACAATAACAAATCATTTTCACTTCGTATTTTTCATGCTATCAGCACTTTTTAAATCGGTGTCAATGGAGTCTACCTTTTTCGGTCTTTTATTTAGTTCTCCGTAACTCTGCAATTTCGGGTTTCGTGCGCGCTGTTGCGCTCCTTTTTTTTCACTTAAATCTTGCCGTTTCTGTATTACGAGCCTAAAACCAAAATTTGACATGTTTTGACATCGTTGTTTATCAGGTTGTCATGGCAATTTTTATTCAAATATCGTTACCGGCCTGATGTTTTTACTTCAAAATACTCCTTTCTTCTTGGCCATTTACAAGAATTTGCTTTTAATTTAAATAATTTCAAATTTAATGAGAATAATTTTCCGTTCTTATGCCAGATCCGTCAAAAAGGAAAAAGAAGCCGAACAATCGGCGAATGGTGAGAGTCTGACTTGAGCTTTGATACTTGAAGCATCTCCTAAAGGCCTTATCCGCATTGCCTCGGGATCCTGCAAGCCTCTGCCCGCTCCTTAAGTCGTCGTCTAGCCACGCCTACGCCTCCGCCTACTAGTGCGCTGTGTTTGCCTACTTCAAGCGCCGCGTGTACCTACTTCAAACGCTGCGTGCCTACTCCAGACGTTGCGTGGACCTACTCCAGACGCTGCGTGTCTATTCCGGACGCTGTGTGTGTCTACTCCGGAAGTTGTGTTTGCCTACTTCAAGCGCCGCGTGTACCTACTTCAAACGCTGCGTGCCTACTCCAGACGTTGCGTGTACCTACTCCGGCTGCTGTGCGTGCTTGTCTCAAGCGCTGCGTGTACCTACTCCAAGCGCTGCGTGTACCTTCTCCAGACGCAGCGTGTGCTTTCTCCAGATTCTGCGTGTACCTAGAGCAGGAGCTGTGCACCTATCATAGGCATAGCCTGTGCATACTTCGTTGCAGTATCTTTATCTTTGTTATTTTTTTTTTAATAATATTGTAAATCACTATCGTCATTACAACCCATCATCACCTTCATACCTTTTTTTTTATAAAAGAAACTGTAAAACTTTTCAAATTTTTAAATAATTTATTTTATTTTGGTTGTTTTCGTTGTAGTTAAGTTAGGTTCTTTAGTTTTTTTATTGTCGCTTCACGACAATTTGGCGCCCGACGTAAAGTTCTTCTTTTCTTCACCTTAGCTACGCCTTATCCATTTCCTTTTGATTGAATTGCTTTCTCTTTCGTTCTTAACTCTTTATTTACTCATCCTTATCATATCTTCCAAATTCTAAAACAAAACTTCATCTAGTTTTTCAACTTATCTGGATTATATTTAGACCTACATATAACAGTTCACTTACATTCATCACTTTAATATTTTTATTCTAGAGGTACAATTTTTTATTAAATTTTTATTTCTTAAACTTAACACTTAATTATAACAATGAAACGGGTTATTAAGTATGAATTCCTTAACAAGGCCGAACTCGAATACGAAGTGAAGATTAGATGTGAGGAACCAGCTAATACTGTTTTGCATGACACTACATTTGTATATATGTTTGTATATTTGTATATAAGTTTGTATATATGTATAAATATCAATTTCAGACACATCTCGTTAGTGATGTTGCTGATCTCTGGCTTTGAGCCCTACCGCTCTGGCCGTTCTTAATCTTAAGTCATAGCGACTAAATCTTGTTTAAGATTAATTTCTTTATCTTTATCTTCACTCAGGAGCGGATGATAACTCCTTAAATAAGCCTGAATGTCCTTTTGAAATGTTTTTTTTCCACGCAGGAGCGGATGACAACTCCTTAAATAAGCCTGAATGTCCTTTCAAAAACACACTTTTAGAGTGGTAGTCATTGAATGTGAACTCCACCCTTACCTGAATGCAGATGATGAATGTAAGAGATAGTATATCTGATTTTGCCTGTTGATGTCTGTTACTGCAAAGCTGTGTTTTTATGGTTTATTTTAGAATGTACATGTCAAAATTTTTGCCGAGTCAAAAATTTTCCAGGGTCGGGGGGAAAATGTAGTGTTATGCTTATACATACTTACATATCATTTTACACTATTTTAAATTTATTTTTCCATTCTGTTTTTGATGTTCTGCATTCGCCTCAAAACTTGATATTTTGCTTCACCTTTATTTCCATAGGATCCTGTAATATTTTTAATTCATAAGAACACAATAACAAATCATTTTCACTTCGTATTTTTCATGCTATCAGCACTTTTTAAATCGGTGTCAATGGAGTCTACCTTTTTCGGTCTTTTATTTAGTTCTCCGTAACTCTGCAATTTCGGGTTTCGTGCGCGCTGTTGCGCTACTTTTTTTTCCTATATAAATAATATCTCATTTTTCACTTAAATCTTGCCGTTTCTGTATTACGAGCCTAAAACCAAAATTTGACATGTTTTGACATCGTTGTTTATCAGGTTGTCATGGCAATTTTTATTCAAATATCGTTACCGGCCTGATGTTTTTACTTCAAAATACTCCTTTCTTCTTGGCCATTTACAAGAATTTGCTTTTAATTTAAATAATTTCAAATTTAATGAGAATAATTTTCCGTTCTTATGCCAGATCCGTCAAAAAGGAAAAAGAAGCCGAACAATCGGCGAATGGTGAGAGTCTGACTTGAGCTTTGATACTTGAAGCATCTCCTAAAGGCCTTATCCGCATTGCCTCGGGATCCCGCAAGCCTCTGCCCGCTCCTTAAGTCGTCGTCTAGCCACGCCTACGCCTCCGCCTACTAGTGCGCTGTGTTTGCCTACTTCAAGCGCCGCGTGTACCTACTTCAAACGCTGCGTGCCTACTCCAGACGTTGCGTGGACCTACTCCAGACGCTGCGTGTCTATTCCGGACGCTGTGTGTGTCTACTCCGGAAGTTGTGTTTGCCTACTTCAAGCGCCGCGTGTACCTACTTCAAACGCTGCGTGCCTACTCCAGACGTTGCGTGTACCTACTCCGGCTGCTGTGCGTGCTTGTCTCAAGCGCTGCGTGTACCTACTCCAAGCGCTGCGTGTACCTTCTCCAGACGCTGCGTGTGCTTTCTCCAGATTCTGCGTGTACCTAGAGCAGGAGCTGTGCACCTATCATAGGCATAGCCTGTGCATACTTCGTTGCAGTATCTTTATCTTTGTTATTTTTTTTTTTAATAATATTGTAAATCACTATCGCCATTACAACCCATCATCACCTTCATACCTTTTTTTTATAAAAGAAACTGTAAAACTTTTCAAATTTTTAAATAATTTATTTTATTTTGGTTGTTTTCGTTGTAGTTAAGTTAGGTTCTTTAGTTTTTTTATTGTCGCTTCACGACAAGGTACAAGACAAGTACAAGTCTAAGAGGTTTACAGAAGGTAGTCTATCATCAAGGTCTAAGGAATCAGTGGGTAATTGGATATGAAGGTCTATCTACTTAGAGTGTAGTTTAGAGATTGTAAGGCCAATCTGCGTTGCATGTCACCCTTACAATCCTTAGAGGATTGTAAGGGTGACATGCAACGCAGTTCGGTTACGTGGGGAGAAAGAAGTGTCTCAGATATAAATGTATCAAGAGATATGTCATAACGAGCTATGAGACATTGATTTTCCTCCCTAGTTGCGGTCACGTGTTATGCGATTACGCCTGTTATTGAAGTTTGGTCCGCAATTTCCATGAAAAAATTGTAATTACACTAATAATTGGTGCTATTAAAACAAATAACACAAAAATTAATAAGCCTCGTTAAAAAAGGGTCCTGTGTGGGTGGAACAAAAATATAGGGAATGCTAATCGGAAGGCCAGGCTTAAATTTCAAGTATGGGTTTTGTATAATAGACCCGTTGCTGGCAAAATATATGAGCTGATGCGCGAATCACGCAAGGTTTTTGAAAGTAGACTCAAATGGTGCACTTTTAACCAGGAGCAAATCAGGACCAGATCAAAATGGACAAAATAGCGAAACTGTGAGCAGATAAAAAAGATTGGGAAATTCTGGAAGTTCACTAGTGAACTGAAGATTTAGTCTGGCCTGTTTACGGAACATTTCAGGGTACGATCGCCGCCAGGCCCCCCACAGGAAAGCCTGAGCCTAGCGTGCGAGGGGTGAGCATATGCTACTGTATACGGATAGTCAAGTCAGAGATATAATCAAGTGGATGAGCAGGGGCAAGTCTCCCAGACACGATTTTTTAACGTGGTAGAGCCATGCTGCAGTTATATTAGAAGTATAGTTGTAGCACGAATGGGTCAGCTCGACCGGGGAAGGACCACGCTCTCACAGAATACCAGCGTGAAATAGTAGCTTAAATGCTGCTGTATTTCGTATGATGAATGTAGAGAACCGGAGACCCTTTTTACTGGAAACGAGACATTCTATCTTAGTCCTGTCGGGTAACAACGCATCTGCATTTTAATTCGTAATCGATATAATAGATGTAGTTGTCCATGGGCCACAGCAACCACTTACGATTAGGTGGACTGTGTGCTCGTTTGTCACCCTAACCTATAAAAAAAATAAAAAAAAAATACGAAGGGCTCAGTATCGAGCACGTAAACCATGCGGGTGTGCGTTGGACATTCATACCCACCACCGGATCTAATGAAAAATATTGTGGTGCCCATTGTCAAAAACAGGGTAGGAGATACTTCGGATAAGGGAAACTACCGCCGTGGTAGATCCCTGCTGCAGTTATATTAGTAGTATAGTTGTAGCACGAATGGGTTGGCTCGATCGGGGAAGATACAGACAAAGACAGACGGATTACCAGCTTAAAATAGTAGCTTAATGCTGCTGTGTTTTTTATGGTGAGTTTAGAGAACCGGAGACCCTTTTTATTGAAAACGAGGCATTCCATCTTAGTCCTCAGGGGTGACATCGCACCTGCATTTTGATTTATAATCGAGGATAAATGTAGATGTCTATGGACCGTAGCTACCACTTACCATCAGGTGAACGGTGTGCTAGTTTGTTACGCTATCCTACAAAAAAATATTTCTCTTGCTACCACGGTGGCCAAAGTATTTGACAGTCTGCTCGATTCATGCTTGCAAAAGTATCTGAAGTTACTTGACGTGCAATTCGGGTTTAGTCCCAGACTACCTGACTTTGTTGTTTTGAGAAAAAAGAACAGTTTACAATCAATTAATATGTTACACAATTAATAACCAATTTAAAACAGCTTGCTAGTGGAAATAACCTCATCCCAAACCTCAAGAGGGAATAACTTAAAACATGCACTTTTTATACAATATACGATAACAATATAAGTATTAGTATACAATATACTTATATTACTATTGTCATTATAATTTCCGCCACTAATAATATCTTAGTTTTCAATAAGTTACAATGTACAATGTAGCTATGCAATAGGTGAGCTGTGAGGACGTAAAAACCACTGAAATCTTTAACGCCTCATTTACATTCAGCACCTGCCACTGCTCCTCGCGCTGCCGTCAATACTTCGCTAAATACTGCCGTAGCAGGATCGTGGGAAGTGTGTATTTACACTCTGCCCTACCACTCACATCACTTTCGGCTTTCGACCATGGATGGCAGACGTCGAAATAATTACAGCGTCCGCGCTGTGTCTTCTTGCACTACAAAATTATGTTAATAATTTAAAAAGATATCAAGTTCAAAAGAAGATAGATAGATAAATAGAAAATTTATTTTCTTAAAAACATGATATGAAATACAGCTAATTACACAAACCCAATGTTACATTTTAAAATTATTGCATTGCTTAAAAGTTAGGTACAAACATTCTTTTTGAATTCAAATATTATGTACAATTAAATACTTATACAGATCCACTCTATTTGAATTCTTATACAGTAAATTGTTCATAAATTATTAATTGAATTATTACACTATTGTTACATAAATAATATTAAATATTATATGAGATTAATTAAGCTATTATTATTTTACTAATTGCACTACAGTGTAAATTAATTCATAATTTTAATTACAATAAAATTATAATTTAAAAATCTCAGGCTATTATGCAAATATTACCATTTAACTTATTTTACATTTTAATAAATAAATAATCAATATGAGTTACTAATCGTTTTTAGGAATAAAATGTCAATGTTCATTAATTCCTTAAACTAAATTTTATATTAATATAATAAATTTGACGAATTTATAATTAATTATGTACTATGTTATCTCAAAAAGAAAATTCGTATACGTAGAAGATGATGAATTGTGGTTTTTATCGATGAAATCCCATAATATAGTTTTTTTCTGATTCCAGCAGTTCTAAGAACTTTATTGTATTTTCATTATTCTACTTAATACTTACTAATACTTACTTATTTAATAACAAGACGGCACGCACGTCCGTTCATCCAGGCGCTTGGCGCGAAGTGAGCGATGGAGCTGAAAGTGAACACTGACTGCCGCTCGCGCTGCCCGTCCTTTGACTTCCGCACGAAAAACCGACATTTGAGGGAGCGTGGGGCAGTGGCAGCGGCAGCGGCAGTGTCAGCGCGAGTAGCCTGTTTACATACTGCCCTGCTCACTGCCCTGCCCACTGCCCTGCTCACTTCCCTGCCCAACAGGGCTGAATGTAAACGGGGCATTAGAAATGCAAAAACTTGAAATCACACAAAGTATCTAGACCAATGTCTAGAGAACTTCTAAAGAAAACAGTGAGTACAGCATTACCAAATATAGAAAGTAAGTCGTACGTTGTTATGAATACGATAAAGGATCGAATATAAAAACAGCCATATCTATCGCAGCAGGTTTTGTATAACGGGGACAATTTGAAGATACGACGGACGACTTAATTTAGCCTCCTCGCAAGAAATTGAATTTACGTGACAACTTGTTTACAAGAAGAAATTTCGTTTCCATTTCATCGGGATGGTTTTTCTAGGGTAAAGTTTCTCGGAAGATAAATTGTCGGCTATGAGCATTAAACACCGGTTTTATTATTGTTAAGTTATATTTAATGAAATTATTTTTATGATACAAGAGACAATTTACATCCATTGGCAACAGAAGAGATTTAAAACCAATATTGTGGTCGTTTGAATTTGATAACAGATAGAGACACGTACTAGATGGAGGAACCCTATCAGCTGCACTACTAAGTCCTGCACTTAATCTCACTCCGATCGATTCAGATTGCACCGAACTTATGAAGTGAGGGAGATTGCAAACAAATAGTTAGTCTCCGTAGCGATTGGCTGCTGTGATCGAAATTCGGTCTGGAATTATACTAATACCAATCAGTAATATGTATTTGCACGCATTCCATTTTTGTCCTAAGAGGTGACAACGTATTTGCATTAAAAATTTTAACCGAGACTAGATGCAGATATTTATGGGTCACGGCATTCACTTATTAACAGGTAAACTGTGTGTTCGCTTGTCATCACGACTTTAAAAGGAAACAGTTACGCTAAATCGCTATTTAAACTAGCAGATGACCATCTCTTATTTCATTTCTCTATGTCGCCTCTTAAGACATCCACGTGGTTATATTAAAACGCCGCTTCATAAAGGATTAGGTTCCGACAAGATCCCTACTGCAAGTGACTTTCTGCTATTGTATGAGCTATGTTTCAGTTAATGAAATAAATTTGATAATAATTTGAAAAAAAAATGAAATAAATTTATCTGATCCAATATACCTCAGAAGCCAAGCACTTTTTGCAGCACAATTTTTTTGAACACGAGCAACCCGGGTTTGATATCCGCTAACACCAATGAATTTGTATATAAATTCCTATTTTACTACGTTAAGTATTAAAGATTTATTAGTATGTCTTTCCAGTTTAAATTTTGTAATTAATATTTGAAGCTTTTGCTGATATCCGATTGAGCTGTAGTATCCTATCGAGCTAGATCGAAGTAGTATCCACATTGTGATGGGATTTGAATATGACATTTATGATTTGAAATATATGGTCGGAATCTATTAAGTGCATTTAATTAATAAACAATACTATATTTCTCCTCTATCATCATCATTAAACTAAATTTTGTTCATTGTTCAAATCATTCAATCTTGATAATTTATTCTATGAAGCTACACATATTGCAAGGTGTAGTGCAACTTGTAACATAACAAACATAAACACTCACGCCTGTCACCCAGAGGGGTAGGCAGAGACTACAGACTTCCATTTGCTACGATTCTGACATATCCCTCTCGCCTCATTCACATCCATACACCTACGCATACATGCTCGTCGATTAAGGGTAAACTCCTAATTTGGCTCGTTTTTAATAAATCGCCAACTTGGTCTATAAATTTTCGCCTAGGACGTCCCTTTCAGACTCTGTCATTCACTTCTGCGACATAAATATTCTTTTTCACTCTTTCCTCATTCATTCTTTCCACATGACCAAACCACCGAAGCATTTCTTTCTTAATCCTGGTCACATAATCTTGCAAACCACACTCTTCTCTTATTACACAATTTCTTACCCTGTCATTCAGATTCAGCCCTAATATACTCCTTAATGACCGCATTTCTACTGCGGTCATTCTACTCTCGTGCTTCTTCGGCCACACCCAACTTTCACTACCATACATTAAAGTAGGGACCAACACAGCATTCTGAATTGCCATACGTGCCTTTTTCGACACATTTTGACTCTTCACAATAGAGTGTAGGGCCCCATTTATTCTATTTCCCGCATTCACTCGTCGTTCTATATCCTTATCACATCTCCCATCCCAGCTGAATACGCAACCCAGATATACAAACTCATCTACTTGCTCGATCAACTCCCCTTCTATTCTTATTTCACACATCGTCTTACTTTCTTCTTTTTCAAAAACCATAACTTTCGTCTTACTTGCGTTCACTTTCATATCCCTTTCTTTTAATGCTCTGTTTATTAATGTAACTATCATTTGCAGTTCGGCCACCGACGACACAAGAATAACTTGATCATCGGCGTACAAAAGGCATTTGACGGTTAACTCACCCATTCTTAATCCGCATTCTTCAACTTTCAAATTTTGCAAACAACTGTCCATAAATAGGTTGAACAGCCACGAGGAAGCAACACAGCCCTGTCTGACACCTTTATGGATGCCAAACCAGTCGGATTAGATCCCGTTGATCCTAACACAAACACTAGAGTCCCTATAAAGCGACTCCAATACCTGTATCAAGCCGGCGTTCAACCTAAATAAATTCAGTGTTTGCCATAACACATCCCTATCCACTCTGTCATAGGCCTTTTCCAAGTCCAAGAACGCAAAAAAATCCTTTTGGTTTTTGGCCAAAAACTTTTCCGCGATCATGTGCATGGAAAAGACTTGATATGTACATCCCATTCCCTTTCTAAATCCCGCTTGTACATCCCAAATTTTTTCATCAGTTTCTTTCACGACCCTTTCAATCAGTACCTTAGCATACAGTTTTCCCACAATGCTAAGAAGGCTGATACCACGGCAGTTTTTACAGTCCTGCTGCGACCCTTTTCCTTTATATACTGGGACTATCACGGGTTTGCACCAGTCTACCGGTACCCGCTTCAGTTCCCAGCATAAATACGGTACATACGGTCGCTCTGACAGCGCGTGACATGTTATACTCCCGTTCGCTCGGGACCTTAATGGCGGGAAAATTTGTAAGTTAGAAAATTTTTTGCTATATTGCAAATTTTGTTATATTTTTACTTTGAGACAATATTTATGGATAAAACTTACAGGAATTCTTGTTGAATGTATAAACTATCGAATAAAATTATTTTTGGTTGCTATAAATAGTAATAAAATACATAAATTACCCTATATAGAATAGTTGTAGTATATACTTCAATTTTAGTGACAAAATTACTACTAATTTGAATTCTACACTTTTGTTTTTGGAGAAATTTATATGAAAATGTTTTGAAATATGTATATTTTATGTTTTATGTGTTTCCATTCGTAACTCATACCAAAATATTAAAATATTAAAAAAATAATAATAATATTTTATCTGTATGACATTTCGAACAATATTTCAAAAATATCTTTGTGTGAATTTGAAATAAATACAACGTCAAGTTATTTGAAATATGTAAGAAAACTATTTTTACTTACATTTTATATTAAAAGTAAATGAGAATTTGAAAAATAACACATTTATGACCCAACCTCCAAAATGGGCCTTCCGGATTATGAAGTACTTTTGGCAATTTACTTTTCACTTTTTATACCACAAATTATATATCTACGTGTTTACTATATTACAAGAAATGTAAAAAAATATAACACTTTCGTTTTTAGTCCAGACACAAATACAAAATTCTATAAAAAAAAAACGGAGCACCTTCATCAAAGCGACACGTGGAACGCCGAAAGTTCAGAGTGATTTCTTTTTTTTTTTCTAAGAAACATTGCCAGGTTATGGTTTAAAATAAAAGAGCATATCTTTGTCTTTGATGCTATTATCTATTGCATAGTGACTTTGGTTTTGTTTAAAACGAAAGAATAGATTAAAAAAATATTTCATAGGGCAGTACTTCTGATCTAATCCGACCCGTACTAGAGCCGACATAAGGTAGGTACTGTATGATCTAATCAGATCGGTATACGAGCAAGGTGTGCAGCAGGCCTGCCACCACTTCCTCTCCAGCCCTTAGCATTTCGAGTGAAACTCTACCATATCCGGCAGCCTTACCTGCTTTCATGCAACTTGTATTGATAATAAATTTACGGATGTTGTACCAACCAAGAAATTCGTAATTCAAAAACTTAGTTTGGATTAATGTGGACAACTGGTTTAATTACCATATATGCACCAAAAACAGGAAATTGAGAAAATTTTGTTTTTTCCGATTAATGCAAAATGCAGATATCTTGACACTCTTGAGGACCTATTTACGTGATCGTCTACGTCTTTGGGTGGAGCCAGTATAAGCGATAATGTATGGGTAAAATATTTAATTTCCTTTAGTTTTTGGTAGTCACCGTTTATTATATTATAACGTGTTATATGTATTTATAAGAATTGTGAGATTTTATATAATTATTGGCTGGTGAAATAAGGAGTTTAGGAAATAATTTATCTTTATTTTGTTTTAGTACGCTCATAGCACGATTTTTTTTAATTATTAAGAAAATTTAATATAAATATCATAATCATTAAAAATACTAGAAACTCACCCTGGCTTTGCCTAAGTTGAATTTATAAATAAAATGTGCCCGAAGCGATGACCTTTGACGCTGCTTAGTACCTATGTATGTTACGGGAAGTTACTAATATTTTAATACCACAAAAATTATTTTTTTTTTGCAAAATTAAATACTTAATAATTTAAGTAAAAAGTTATCAGAAAATCACCATCGTATGTTAGAACTTGCCGACAAGACTGGCTATATTACTTCCTTGCATCGCGAATAATAATTTAAAACTGTACCTTGCAAAAATGAAACACTGTATATCGTTCTAGTACTGATTATAATATTTCAGAATTCTTTTTTATTTTTAGGTAATTGTAAGAAAAACGACCACAGAAATAAACCTTGTAATAAAAATAAATTAAAAACATCCATTATGCAAATAATCGAAGCAATACTCAAATCTACGATATATCATAAGCTTAACATTAGTGTAACGTCTAAAACCATTACAGAATACTTACTGATTTTTAACACAGATTATTTTAGCTACTAATTCATTGTAGAACGCATATATAAATAAAATATTAGATATATCTCATATATTCCGCGTCCCAGTAATGGGCAGACCTTCCTTCGTAGCTTGCGTGATAAGAACGTCAGGTCACTAAGAACAATATCTCCTGCCAAGTCACTGTCAATAAAATCTTTAATACAATGATCTTTATCGGGACTTTAAATCATTTATAAGGCAAGCTCCAATAATTTCACAGTAGCAAAATCGAAGAGTGAATTGGGGACTGCTAACTCAAAAGTCGTGGGTTCGATTTCGCCATTCGACTGTACTGTGATAAATCACCAACAAAAGTATTTTAAGCTTATCTTTAGCGATTAACTGGAATATTAGTCATGTAAATCGATTTTTTAATTAATTCATTTGTTCCACACATTTTACTTTTAAAGGCAGAACTGTTATTTTATAGATTATAGACATAAAAATAATAAATATAAGTTTGTAACACATTACTGTTTTTTGTCAACGTTTCGAATAGAATAGCATATATAGCGGTCTAAACGCTTATTTTTTTGTTATTTTATTGTTTTATGTTATTTACTTAATTCTAATTTAAAGTATGTAGTAACATAATTGTAATAAGGAAGAGCGGGGCCCACTACTACCGGTATCTATTTACTTAAAAGAGGATTCCCAACAATATTATAACAACTCACTACTTGTTTTAAAGTAATAAATTATCATTATCATGACCAATCTAAAAAAAACACTGAAAATACACGAGCAAATTCATATAATAAAATACACACAATTTAAAAATAAATTACATGCGTTGGTAAAAGATTTTTATACACATTTGAAAAAGTAAATAAAGATACTAAAAGAAAACGTATATCTGAAAACTTGCATTCGCCATTTGGTGGAGAGTTATAGGGGAATAAATGTGCTCATCAAAGCAAAGAAATGAAGGGCGATCGCGAACGATCAGGCATTTAAATAAGTGTTTGCGGTTCTTAAGTGGCTCTTAAAGATTTCTTAAACGCTTCGATTTGCTCTGGTCTAAGAAGAAAGAGCGCAGCGATTGGATATAACAAATGAATGTTTTTGTCCAGGTAAGTGTCTTTTTAGATCTTTCCGTCAGTTTAATGTACACAAATCATCATCATAACACAAAGGTACTAATTCCACGCGAATGACGTCGCAGGTACAGCTAGTATTAGGTATAATATTAAAACATAATTAACAAAACGTAATTTTTTCACCGTTACTAGACCTGACATATTTTTTCACTATTGTTTTTTTATAGAAAAGGGAACAAACGAGCATACATTTCAATAAAAAATAAAAATATAAATTTCTTTGCAACTTTCTGCTAAACATATAAAAATGATGTGTCTTACCTGGATTGAAGCGCACCTCCCGCCCTCCCTCAATTGCATACACTAACTCCGTCACCACTAGACCAAGCACCACTACTCTCAACACCACTATTCCAGGCAAGACACACCATCGACGATAGTACGACACGTGTTTCGCCTCTACACGAGGCATCCTCAGGTAATATAGACTCTACGGCGGCTAACCGCTAAGTGAGTCTGACTGAAGTCTCTTATCGTCGATGGTGTGTCTTGCCTGGAATAGTGGTGTTGAGAGTAGTGGTGCTTGGTCTAGTGGTGACGGAGTTAGTGTATGCAATTGAAGGAGGGCGGGAGGTGCGCTTCAATCCAGGTAAGACACATCATTTTTATATGTTTAGCGGAAAGTTGCAAAGAAATTTATATTTTTATTTTTTATTATAACGGATTTCCGCAAAGTAACGCCTGATTCTATCAATTAGCATACATTTCACCTGATGTTACTACTACTGAACTACCGCCGCTCATGATCAACCGCAACACCAGGGGAATCGCAGGTACGTTGCCGCCCCTTTAGAAAGGAGTAAGCTCTTTTCTTGAAGGTCCCAGGTCGTATCGGTCCAGAAAAATTGCCGGTGGTAAACTATTCCACAGAGATGTTGTGCGCGGAAGAAAACTCCTTGTAAAATGAATAGTGGTGGACTGCCAAGCATTCAGATGGTGTGGATGTTAGCGGGAGGTTTGCCCCGTAGTGGGTTTATGAAATTTGGCAGCTGGGATTAATCCGAACCATTCCTCAGAGCACTCCACGTGATAGATGCGATAAAATACGCAAAGAGATGCAACATCTTTTCGCAGCGCCAGTGAATCGAGCCGATTGGAAAGCAGGCAATCCTCGAAGATTCAAGCCGCTCTGAGCTGGATGCGGTCAAAGGGAAGGAGCTAGTACAGGGGAGGCCCAGCCCAGAGATGGGAACAGTATTTCTTGTGCGGCCGAACCTGCGCCTTGTTAAGTTGCAGGCGGTGTGCCGGCATGAAATACTGTCTCGCTCTACTGTGTACGCAAAGCTTTTTATAGGCCAATTTGGCATTCTCTTCCAAGTGATCACGAAATTGCACATAACTCGATATGTCAACGCCGAGGATTCCTTGAAACTGAGGAGATACGACAAAGGGGTTCCTTTTAGCGGTTAACGTGCAAACTTGTGTCTTCTGAGGGTTAAACTGTACTAGATTTAGTGGCCCTCAATCCGAGTCTTTGTTCAGCAAAGACCTGACTTCAGACACAAGTTTGTCCCTGTACTTGGAGACGTTTTACCGAGAAATATTGGCACGGCCTGTGTACAGAGCATCACCAGTGCTGTCATATGCATAGCAATGAATGTTACCGGTTTGCAACATATCATTGATATGCAGAAGAAACAACGCTGGTGATAGCACGCAGCCTTGTGGAACACCAGCATTAATAGGCTTGTAATTGGAGCTTGCACAAGCACAAGCGCTTTGTGCCAAACCAGATCGCAGGCCTTCGCAATTTCCAAACTAACGGCCAATTCCTCCCTCTTGGACTCTACTGCCGCCGCCCATCTATGAGTCAGGTAGACCAGAAGATCACGAGCTGATTGGCCACGATGAAAACCGTGTTGGCAACCACTAATCAGCTGGTGGTCCTCAAGGTACCTCATGACCTAACATTTTACAATGGACTCCATTGTTTTGGAAAACAAGGAGATGATGGCGATGGGCCTGTAGTTGGACGGGTCTGAGCGGTCGCCTTTTTTTGGGATCGGGTGGACGAAAACCGTCTTTCATGATTTTGGGACTACGCCTAGGGAGTAGGAGTACCGGAAAAAACGCGTTAAGACCGAAAGAGAGAAGTTAAGTTGTATAGGATGTTTTAACGAAGTTTAATGGAAATATATAACGCGGCGATGTAATTTCAGTTGACATTCTTTACGGGAGGTTGGTGCGATTTAGATTAATTGCTTGATTCCCACATGACCTCATGTATTAATCAAAGTGGGTTAAAACTGGTTAATAATATGCTTCCGGCCGAGTAATGATTTTTATGTTATTTTTATGCTCTTTAAAAATGTGAACGAAAATAACTATAACCATACTTATTTACACTTTCACAAAAAATTAAATAGTTATTTATTTAAAAGTTATTTATACGCTCTAGATCCATACTACACCAAAATATAAACAGCTTAATAATGCTGCTGTGTTTTCTGAAGTAAGTGTATATAACCGGATACCCTCTTTACTGTTTACAAGGTTAGTCCTCAGTGGTGACAAAGCATCTGCATATTTATTTTTAATCGAAGATAGATGTAAATGTCTATAGATTACAGAATTAAATTACCATCAGGTGGTCTGTGTGCTCATTTGTCACCCTTAGTTCTGAAAAATGATAATGAAAAATGTATGCATCTAAGCCCAGACTTGTTTGAATCTTGAGTGCGTTAAATTTAACAATACGACGAACTAATGTCAATTAAGATCCTAAGTAAACCGTTTGGAATAGGGTACTCAATGATCCTGAAGTAATTCGGGATCCGTGATTTGAGTACAAATTTTTTGAACAGTCTTTTACTCAAGTGTGTAGGAAGCAAACATTTGCGGTCTCATGTATAATAATCTATTTAAAAAGGCTCTTAATTTATAAATATTAATGTATTCATTGTGTCAAAATTCTATTACACGCTTATTGTAAGCGTGTAATAGAATTTTTTATTTATAAATCTAAAGTAGATGCAATGATCAATGCAATAAATGAATATTAATAAGTGTCACAAGCCTGTTTTATTTTAATATAATTGTAGTTTTAGTTATCTCATTATATCATTTTAACATTTTGTATAGTATTTCAGTGTTATGTTCATAAATTTACGCATATTTGAATGCACATTTTGTTCCCTCATGTTGACAATACTTTACGAAATATAACAATATTTTTAAAGTATTGTCAAGTGTTGTATTACAATACTTAAATAGTTACTTGCAAAAATTTAAAAATATAACTATATTTTAAAATTATTGTCAAGATTAAAGTCTTGAGTAGTATATTTAATATAAGAACCTTAAATCAAGACTTAAATATCGTCAAAATAGTGACATAAAAATTCAAGTCCCTATTTTTCACCACCCATGGTTCTTGAGGATTGATAAAAAAATGATCATTTAACTGAAACTCATAGTCTTATGACTTCCGATAGATGGTAGTATATTCATCTCGTCCACTTCAAACGAAACATACCCAGATTGGTGATTGAAAGCAACGAAAAAGGTGGTAAGCGTTTGGTTTTGCGGTGAATCCGCCTACCAAACAAGCTAATTATAACTAACCTCATCTTTTTCCAGTAGTGGTAATTATAGTCTGATAAAGAACAAGAAGACATTAAATATACATATTCTGCTATCAATCGAAGATTAAAAGATCATTTCCGACTGTCGCCTCTTAGGATACCCATGATATAAAATGGGGATATTCGCTTATATTGGCAGTATTAGAGAATAATATCTATATTTTTATGGTTTTCAATAATAATTTTGTTGTATGTTCTTTTTTGTTTAAAAGTTAAAACTTTCTACATTTTGTAGTAGAACTACGCTGTGGCTGTATTACGGCTGAAGCGTCAATGGGTTGAGTTGACTGTGGTTAAGAATAAGCTCTCTCAAAATGCCAGAGTGAAATAGCAGCATAATGGTGAGTGGTGAAACTCAAAGTGTTTTTATTAGTGACGAGAAATTTCATGATATTTCTCAGGGATGACAATTTTTAATTCTTAATCGAGATTAAATGTAGGGGTCTATGAGCCACAGGATCTATTAAGCGGTGTGTGTGTGTTCGTTGATCACCCCTGTTGTTTCTAACTTTTGATGCATGTAATTACCTATTTATATTTATCTCTATTTAGTATTATGTCAGTGTTAGAGTAAGTGGTAACATTTATATAAGAACCCTACACTGCAATGATGAGAATTTACAACAGCGTTAACGAGAGACACTTTACGACTTTTGTTTACATTGCCTTGTGGAGGATAAATCCGTGTCGGATTTATACACTCCACAAGGCAATGGTACGTGCGTTGTGTGTTGCCAGATCGAGTCATCTTAGATGGCCACCGAACTTTCACTTCGACGCGGAGATTCTTAGCACCAACTGCCCTGCCGTTACCATGGTTGCCACCGTAACCGGGGGTCTGAGGGCCGTCTCTTCGTTAATCTCATCATGGGGGTATATTGCCATATTTGCCACACTTGGCGGGCGGATTGGTAACAGCAGGTTTTTATACTATTGCTGTTATCACGAAGGAGCAGCTGGCCATCTCCTGCCCAACTCCTTCTGTCACCTTTTATGACCTCCACCGGAAGATATGGGTAGCTAATATCATAACCGCCATTACACGGCAAATTTGAACTAATGGATCTAATATCTTCTTAACATCTTGCAATATTTACTGCAGAATGAGAAGAAATTTATTTTTTCATAGCAATACCTAACAATGTTACCTACTAAAAATTGAAAAATAAAACTGAATTCGAAACAGCCGCAACAGTAACATTCCATTTAGTTAACGATTCGAGCCACAAAAGCAACAAAATACAATAATAAGCACTTACATCGAAATGGTCTTTGCCGCGTCTCTAGAGTTTTGTTAAGGAAAATACGTACTGATTGTTCCTCAAAATTGTATTTCCTATTTTCTTCCTTAACAAAAATAAGTTAAAGATATTACAAAGTGTAATTTTGACTTATTCCTTTATAATTCATAGAATTAGGCGTTACTTTGCGGAAATCCATTTTAATAAATATATTAATAGTTACTTTGCAACCATCCGCTCAATTAAATAAAATGATATGTCTTACCTAGTTAGAAAAGCATCTCCCACTCTCACTTAATTGCGCAATAGACACCAACCCCGTCACCACTAATCCCAGCACCATTACTTCCAACACTACTCCCAACACCACTATTCTAGGAAAGACACACCATCGACGATAATACGACACGTGTTTCGCCTCTACACGAGGCATCTTCGGGTGATGTAGACTCTACTAAAAAGGGTCTTCGATTCTCTTCACTCACCAAATGAAACAGAATAGCCTTAATCTGCTATTTTACGCCGGTATGTGTAAGAGTCTCTCCACTGTCGAGCGGACCCAATCGTGCTACAACCATAATATAGATGCAACGTGGTTCTACCACATACAGAAAAGATCTTCAGGCTAATTTCAACGCCAGCATAAAGTTTTTGACTTCAATTTTCTATTGACGCGCCATGGCAGTAAAATCGACTCGAATGCCATGACTGAAAACGGCGTGACGCACTGTTGCCGTCTTGTCCCCTCTACGCTACCGCTCTCACCTTCTTTGCGTGTGCGTGTGCTTGTACTACATCTCTGTGTAAGCTGCGTATGCCTTTCGATTTTTTTATTTATTTTACTTCATATTTCTTTATTGTTTTTCATTATTTATAAATTCTGTCATCAACTATGATATTTTGCATCTCCCGGGAGTCCAGTGACAGGAAACTTTTGTAATAATTTTAAAGTGACTAGTGAACAACAGTCTAGCTAATGTTATGTGGCTACTATAGCCCATGAAGAAAATAAAATAACTTTAATTATTAGAAGATAGAAAAATGCACTGACTTATCTTAACGAAAGCCAATTCAGTTAACTAGTTATCCGATGGAAATACGTAGGTCACTCAATAAGTTTAGAGATAAAAATGGAACGCACCCTTGTTATATGTTTCTAAAAAGCAAATTTATTTAAAAATAAAACTCCATAAGCCAATTGCTTAATATTAAAAAAAACGAAATTCTATTAATTTTCCTGCAACGCTTCCCGCGCTTTTCATTTGAAACAATGGATCTCAACTGTGAACATTTGCGTGGTTTGATCTATTATAATTTTAAATTTAGTTTAACCGAACAATTATCATATACATATAGACATCGAAAAGATTGTAGGCATTAGTTCCGGGAGCATTCATACCATCCTACATCGACATCGTGGAGTGAGGAAGCTTTGTTGTTGATGGATTCCTCATTTGTTTTCCGAAAGCGAAAAGCAGACTTGTGTGGATTGGTGCACTGAAATGTGAAAAAAAGATTAAAGTGAAAGCTGATAACGGTTTTAGAGTTTAGAGCTAACATTCCCTTTTCTTTTGGTTTGTTTTGCCGGTTCTTCGAGTTTTATGGCTTCTTGAATTAGCTTTCATCTTACTAATCCATACGAATAAATAAGAAAATAAATTTATTTGTATTATTTATTCATTTTTAGGTACACCAGTAGGATAGGTGAAAATATTGAATATACAGAAAATGTTTATAAACGAGTTAAAATTCAT
Source organism: Parnassius smintheus behrii (assembly GCA_036936625.1). Classification (NCBI taxonomy): domain Eukaryota; kingdom Metazoa; phylum Arthropoda; class Insecta; order Lepidoptera; family Papilionidae; genus Parnassius; species Parnassius smintheus. Next base: position 8,038,984 of record JAUPFT010000021.1, on the reverse strand, counting down.
TGACCCTAATAACAGGTAATCGTACTCAAAATACATACACATAATCAAACTTGGAGTTCGTAAGTGCACGTTATTGTGTACAGACGTGTCATATAGTAATTAAAATAATTAAATAAGTATGTGCTTAGCCGTGACCTTGTTATAATAATACGGGAAGTAACTGTGACATACTTTAGTTATATTTGTGTTAGTGATTTTGTTGAAATGTTTTAGCTTTATCTAGAATAGGTCCTAAAATGGAGAACAGTCCCTTCAACCGGAGTGCCAGGACCACTCGCACCCCGCCTCCATCAACCCCGCCCATGCAGACACCCACTTCAAGCGATCCAATTAAAACACTTCCAACTCCTGAGATGCAGCATTGGATGACAAGCATCGACCTGTGCCTTAACGAGGTGTGCTCCATCGCTACAAATGGAAAACTTAACTCTGATCAAAAAATGCGCATTAGCTCGCTTTGTCGAAAGGTAAGCCGCGGTACATCACAAATGGTGGTCGAGTACATGTCCCTTAAAATGGATGCCACTAAAGCCCAGACCTCCATTGTATCACTGCAGAACCAACTTGGCCTGTCCCATAAGTTGCAGGAACTCAAGAATAGTATCGAAGAGTCATCAAAACCGGACTCTGGAACCACTTTTGCGGACATGGTCAAAAAAGGTGGCCAAACCCTCATTCAGCCAAACAACCTTGGTACCCTAGTAATTTATCCGAGGGACAAGTCCAAATCCAGTGATGACACGAAGTGCCTCTTACAAAAAATAATATTCCCAGAAGAACTGAAACTACATGTCCGAGGCATAAGGAAGGTCAAAAATGGGGGAGTTATAATTAGCGCTGAGACAAAAGGAGATATCGACAAATTAAAGAACCCCGAGAAGCTTGTACCTTCTGGCCTTACCATGGAAGAACCAACTAAACGACGTCCAAGGATTGCAATTGTTGGTGCCCCTGTAGCCCTCACGGATAAAGAAGTGTTCGAGTGCATTTTCGAACAAAATATTGCCGATAAATTTCCCAATGCCACGCGTGAGTCCTTCCTGGCAACAGTCAAACTGAGCCATAAATCAGGTAAGAAAAACGTTCCTACCTGTAATTACATTGTCTAAGTGTCACCTAGCATCAGGAAGGCCCTTATCAATCAAGGACGAATTTATATTAATTAGATCTCATGCCCAGTCAGAGACTTTACAATAGTAACGAGATGCTTCAACTGCCAGCAGTTTGGTCATTCAGCCAAATTTTGTCGGGAAAGTAGCCATACATGTAACTACTGTGGCGAGCTCGGGCATTCCTTTGAGGAATGTAATAACAAAGCGCATGCCCCCGTTTGCGTGACGTGTAAACGTTTTAAAATAAAATGCGACCACAAAACTGGTGATGAAAGCTGTCCAGCACGTAAATTCGCAGAGGACAAATATATCAACTCCATAGACTATGAGGGCGCCTAAGAGCGCCGCGTATTATATTATTTACTTAGCTCTTAAACACTAGTTTTAGTTTATCTTTAAGCTTAAGTATGGCGAATCAATTACTCAATGACCTAGACCACTTTTCTGTGTCTGACGCCAAAACATGTAATGTTGATGACTGTAAATACTTCCTTCCACGTCCTGAAAATAAGTTAATCTTACTTACACAAAATATTAGAAGCATAAATCGGAATATAACCGGGTTTGAAGTTTTTTTGCATAGACTGGATATAAAATGTGATATTATTATCCTTACAGAATGTTGGCTGTCAAACCTCCCATCCCACCTACCGATTCTAAATGGCTATTCTTTACACAAAACCGAGAAAAACATTAATCAAAATGACGGTTTAGTAATCTATGTTATAAATAATTTAAAAGTAACTGTCAGGATAGTAATTGCTTAATCATTCGAATTAATTCCGAGACGATTGTTATCGCAGTTTACAGACCTCCTTCATAAAATATTGACAGATTTCTAGAGTCCCTTGATATTACCTTAAGCAAATTTAGCACATGTAAAAATATAATCCTAACCGGTGACATAAATATTAACATTACCCCTGGGAAAACAGATAACCATGCACATAACTACCTGAATATTTGCTCTTTTCATGGGCTGACCCTTTCTATATAACAAGCTCAACAAGTCACTAAAGGTATATAATCTAAGTTATAAGAACTGTAATATAAGTGTAAGGGAATTTCTAAATAAATTAAAATACAAACACACAGAGAAGTTGTTAAAAACTCTAAGAGAGTTTGTATTAATTGTAGGTAACAATTAATTGTTATTTAGTTATTTCATTTATTATATAATATAGTTTAATTATTTAAATATCTAGTGTCCTACAATATTAAACCCATTGTGTAAGTGATGTCTGAAACACAGGTACTCAACCTAGTTCAGGCAGGTAGCTAATATAGTAAACTTGACTTTTTTATTTTTCTTTTATATATTCTACATTATTAAGCTACACATAGTTTTAATTTTTTCATAGTATGTTATTTTTGTTAGACTTATTGTTACTTTATTTAATTGTAATCATATTTATTCCGGTACGTAAACATGTGTAATTGAAAATGAAATAAATATTTATTATTTATTATTATTAATCACAAATACTGTAGCTGATTGCACTATAACTGAAAATAAAAGATGGTTATATCGCGTATTTATGAAATACAACAATAATTATTTTCCATCATGACTTAAATAGGTAGTCAGGTAAATAGGTATGTCAGGATCGTGCTGAATAGAAGTCTGTAGTCTCTGCCTACCCCTCTGGGTGACAGGCGTGAGTGTTTATGTTATGTTATATGACTTAAATATAATATTTAGTAAATTATTCAAAACGGTAGCTTTTTTAACTCTAATTGGCTGTAAAAATAACATTCTTAGATTTGAATCAGCTATCTAATACCATTGCGTTATTCTTTTCGCCATATTCCAAGCGAAAACGTTAAAATCGAGAAAAGTGTAATTGTTTAATATATTTTTCTTATATTTATTTCACATTGAATATTTTTTTAAAGATTTTGTCGTGTTTACAATTCAAATATTTTAATTTTAAAAATTGTAACAAAAATGTTGGAATCGTATCCGTCAAAAATGTTAAATATTTAAGGAACTGCTTTTGACATAAGCCCAAAAAGTGGTAATGAACTTTTGGTTTCGCAAAACTAAAGACGTTACGCTATCAAGATCTAAAAATTTGAAATTTCCATACTTACCATTTAAAAAGAAAAATAAACTTTAGCATACAAATTCACATTGTAGAGCTATACTGCAGCTATATTAAAGAACAAACCACGCTTATGCAGAATACCAGCATAAAATGGCGGCGTATTTGTGTGTTTCGTAAGTTGGGTGTAAAGAACCGGAGACTCTTTTTACTGAAAACGAGGCATTTTAGTCCTTAGAGGTGAAAACATATCTGTATTTTTTTTTTTGAATAGGATCATATTTAAACAATATAGATTACGTGTAATTCTTACTGAATATCGTTTTTTGTTGGGGAAAAAAAGTTCTCGAGTGGCAGCCTCGTACCGGTAGGCGAAGTGTAGGGTGACCCCCCACTAGATGGAGTGACGACCTGGTAAGACATGCAGGAAGTCGACGGATGCAGGTGGCTCAGGACCGTGCTTTGTGGCATACCTTGGAGGAGGCCTATGTTCAGCAGTGGACTTGTGAAGGGCTGTAATGATGATGATGATGATCATTTTTTTACTTTTACCACTGGTTCGAAAGACTGTCCTAGGAAAAACCATCTAAAAAAAAACGGTGAGTCATTTTTTAAATAAAATTTATTTATAAAATTTACAAACAGCATAGTAGCGATCACCTCATTCCCAGAGCTCAGTCATGTACACTTTAGTAGTACAACACTTATTAAACAATTTTTGCTTAATACATTTTCTTTGACGTTGTTGTAAGAGCGTATATTAATTGTTGACTCTGTGGAGTCGAGTAACTGTTATTATTGAATTCTAAGGGAATTCTTAAATTGGCAGCACTCGTTACGGTTACGTTTTAGGCACCTTTTAACTGATAGTTAAAAGGCACCTAAAACGTAACACAGACACACACTATAAGACATCTAGTTTGCGCGGAGCTTTTGGTGACGACGGATATATAAAGTATTATGTAATTAATTACCTCCGGCCACTTCCGGCAGGGACTTAAAATTGTCACCACAGTCGAAAATAGCTTTAAGAGGATACCTTATAAATAAATCGAAGTTTTGGGGGCGTGGCTTATTCCTTTGTCGGTGAAGCTAACGAACGACTGAGGGAGTGTCAAAATGAAAGTGATGCAATGACTTCATAGTGCGCAAATTATGAGATAGTCATACCGAGCAAGCGCTCGGAAAAAAACTAAGTAAGCGCCAAACAAGATTTTTATTTAATTTAACAAAACTTCGTTATGGATTAAAAAACTGGTTTATGTGAACTTAGATATGATTATTTACTATGCTTTAAAAATAATTCCATGAAATTATTCGTAAGAATATTGTAGTGTCATCGAGAAATGTAAATAATTAGAGTCTTCTTTGCAATTTTTTTCTATCGAAAAAATTACATGATAACGTGTTTTCCTTTTATGCAATCCAAGATTATATAGTCAAAAAATTATATACCAGAATTTTGGTTTGTAATCTAAAAAAATTAAAAAAATATGTTAAATAGAAAAATCACCAAATTTTCGAGGTATCACCTTAAGTATATGATTATTATTTCCATTTAATGTCATACCATCCTTGCTGTTGACTGTGATAATAAACAATACACTGCATAGTAATTTATTTGTCATCAGATGTAATTTATCCAATTGCAAACAACAGACTTAGTCAGACTCAGCTGTTGCCATGATTAATGTTGTTAATTAACATTTAATTCATGAATTAACAATTACGTTTATAGAAATTGCCAGATTTAGGTAAAGTTACAGCCTTTGAACGTTACAATACTGGACATAGACCTTTTCATATTAAAGTAGAAGTGGTATCAATATCAATATGGTTAAAGTAAAAGAAACCGTCTAGCAGTTACATTGTAATTAACTATGGGGAACTAGAAAAAACAAATGTTAGCCAACATTGATCAATATTTCAAAAGTTTATGAGCTAACTGCTGAATTGTGTAGTATTTAAAGTGAGAAAAGTAATACGTACTAGTAGAAAAGTTAACTATAATTTAACCTAGATAAAACAAATTACAGTCTTTTGAATTTTCTTTTGAAGTAATTTTTATAGAGCACACTTCCATGGTGACATTAAAAATATTTACAAGCGTAAATTAAGCGTAAGCGAAACTAGGCAGACAGCTAGTATCGTCATTGCACAGATTAAGCTCGCCACAGGGGTTGCATGTTTTAGTAATATTTTTTATAGAATAATTGTGACAACCGAGCAAACAGTCCATCTGATGGGAAGTGGATGATGTAGACACACATCTACATTTACCCTCAATTAAGAAATAAAATACAGATGCGTTGTCGCACACAGTCCTTAGAACTAAGATGGAATGCCTCGTTTCCAGTAAAAGGGGTATATTTTATATAATTAAAATAAAACGTTAAATTTGGAACAAAACATGTTGCTACGTACTTTATTAATATATCGATATAATTTTACTAATGTAATTTTGATTGAACGTTATTCGAAGTTCTAAATGTTGTTAATTTTAGGAAAAATTAACGTGTAATGGCGGCTGAGAAGAATTCATCTCCTTTTTTCGTATTACAGTATTGTAAGTGGTGAATATATAAAATAACCAAAAATTTAGTCCCCAATAGGCAGCGGTATAACAATTTAGATCAAATAATATGAAACAGTTTTGATTAGAATGGTAGATTTGGCAATACTAAACAAAGGTAACAGTATGTTATAGATTTACTGTTAACATGTCGTATTATGACATGTTAACAGTAAATCTAAAAAATTACGTTCGTCGTTATTTTACCAATCAATTCAATGTTAATGGCTAACATTATGAAGCCTTGCTAACATTATGAAGTTGCAATTTGAATATTTTGCATGCAAAACGACGAGGTGATCGCTACCAAGTTATTTTTTTTTGTATAGTTAATTGCATAATACAACACGTGAATGTTCCACTGAGTTTCTTGCTAGTTCTTCCCAGGACAGCGATATTTTCCAAGTAATAAATTAAACATGATAATTAATAAACATAATATGTAATCTATATTGAATAGAAATTTTTATTTCTATTAAAATTAGAATGTCGACGAGCACATTATGTTAAACTAACACTTAAAATTACAAACAATAATGTAATTGGTGCCAGCGTAGTGATTTCCCGCTGTGTAGTTTCTAAATTAACAATTAACGTGCTGACTGAAATTTGTAACTGTGTAGTTTATAAATTTCAGTCAGCACGTATTTTGATGACATTGATAAAGAGCCGTGATAGCTCAGATGGATAACGCTCGCTGTAAATATAACAGAACGCGAGTAACACGAGCTTGTTCCCTATTCCCCTGTTGTTGAGTCAAGAGGCAATGGGCTGGCGATACTATAGTTCAAAAACTTGAAAACCGAAGGAACATTTATAGAGACAAGAACCCTGCGGGTAAGGTCATTCAGAGAAAGGTGATTGTGCAACCCACCAGCACCTTTGTTACATCAATATACTCGGAGCTCAATAATTATAATTCAAAATAATTACAATAATTACCGTGAAGTAATGGCAGAAAAGAAACCACTACTCTGTAATATCATCCCGTGGGTATCATGTTATTTAAGGCGAAAATAGGAAATGAAAAAAAATAGGTATCAGCATCTTCCTGATAACAACATTTATTTATTTATTCTTTATTTCATTCCTTAAATTAAAAGAATACATACAATACATTGACTCACTCTTCACCCGTGAATCCATGGAGTGGTGAGAATTGGACGTAAGTGTAGCAATATACAAGAAAAAAAAAACAAAATAAAAACGATAATCAACTACGTAATATATAGATTTTACTGATATATAAATAAATAAACTTTACATTTAATCTATACATACATAGACTCAGATCACTATCAAAAGCTTTTTTTGAATAAAAATACACTGTTTGAAATTAAAAAAAACTCTTTTAATGTTGTTATAAAAAAGTTGAATTCAATCCTAATGTTATTCGTATTAGAAATTTAATGGCAAAAAAGATCGTTTAATCCAGCTTTCACAACAATTTATTAATAAAAGGTTTTTATTTAATACACTATTACTCCTTCTCTGGCCTAAACACATGCGGAAATTCTACTGAACAGCGCTCTCTCAGAATACCAGCATCAAACAGCAGCTTAATTCTACAGTGCTAGGTATGGTGATTGTAAAAGACCGGGGACTCATTTTACTGGTATCGAGACATTCCATATTAGTCCTCACGGGGTGGCAACGCATCTGCATTTTGATTTGCTGAGTCGAGTATGGATGTAAGAGACAGAGAAAACAATCTTCAAGTTGGGACTTAACATACAAAGTCCTCGCACAACTTTGTTTATAAATTTAATTGAACACTGTAAGTATACGAACACGACTTACATTCACATACTTCTTAAAGTGCTACACAAGCAACTGTTCATCGTATTAAGTTGAATATTTAATTAACTACGGATACGCTATAAAATGAGTTAACGTTTTTTTAGTAGAACATTTTACTGGTGGTAGGCTTTCCTTTCTGCCTAGAAGCCTATTTGGGTTGGTACCACTCTTTTACCTTTTATCGCTTGCCAAAGAGTAGTGCGTGTACTGCTGTGGTCTACTCTGAAGTTTAAAATTACAGACTGTGATATATATATATATATATATATATATATATATATATATATATATATATATATATATATATATATATATATATATATATATATATATATATATATATATATATATATATATATATATATATATATATATATATATATATATGAGACATATTGTTAGTCCTCAGAGCTGACAATGCATCTGTAAGCCTATTTGAAGTTGGTTGCAGGTGTCCATGGACTACAGTAGTCATTTACAATCAGGTGGATTGTAAATTCATTTGCCACTTTAGTTTTATAAAAAGAAACAAAAGCACATGTTATTCGTATAAGAGAAAATGTGTGTGTGCAAAAAAAAATTACATGAAGTGATGGAGAGAATCTGAAATAGGAGCTGCCAGAAACATCTTAACGAAAACTACACAATAATAATAAAGATTACGGCTTTTAACTCGCCTGCTAATCGTGTCATTTTTGGAACTTGCCCTATGTGGCAATCTCTATGGGAAGCCATTGAAGTCGGTTAAAATGAAAGCAGCAAACGTATACATATAAACCTAAATTTGACTTCGATTAGAAATCGTAATAAGTGTATTGTAATCTGTGAGGTTTAAGATGGAATTCCTCGTTACTGGTTTTCGATTATCATCACCCACCCTATGATACTTCTGTAGCATTATGCTGTAATTTTACGCTGGTAAGCGTAATCCTTTATGGCTTGATAGTACTCATTCAGGCAGCAGCTATATGATAATTGTAGCGTGGCTTTACCCGACATAACTTTATGACACTCCATCATTTATGACACTAAAACATTTATTTATTTATTCTTTACTACATTCCTTAAACAAAGGGCGGATTTACGCCTTCAGGCGTTCTGTAACAACTGGTGGATCAAATTTTCACCACCCCATGGGTTGACTAACCTATGGAGTGGTGAGAATTTGATGTAGGTAGGATAAAAATGATAAATAACTACGTAATATATACATTTTACTAATATATTTAAACATATGAAAATAGTTTGCGATCACTAGCAAAACTATTTGTAAAATTTAACTTTATCAAGAAAAAGTGTTTACGTTACATCTTTTTTAGTAGATATAAACCGGTAAAAATTAAAAATAATACTCTTTTAACCCTTAATCCCCATAAAAATCCAGTGCAGTCACATGCGTCTAGCATATGCCGAAAGGTCGCATGCGACCGCACCCACTCACAGCACTTTAAACCATTAAAACTTACATTTAGAGACTACTTTTCTAAATTATGCATACAGCAGTGAAATTTTACGGACTATTAAATTAAGAAAGAAAAAAAAAGGGTTAAAAATTGAGCATAGTTTTGGCATCACTTGAAACGTGTACATTTTAAGTTTATTTTTATATTATAAGTCTGACAAACGAGTAGGACTGTGAGAGGTCCTACTATTGTGAGTGAATGCTGTGGCCCATAGACATCTACATTTATCCTCGATTAACAATCAAAATACAGATGTGTTGTCACTCCTGAGGACTAAGATGTCGCGTTTTCCAGTAAAAGGGGTATTCGGACTCTACACTAACCATACGAAACACAGCAACATTTAGTTGCTTTGTATTCTGTTAGAGCGTGGGTCTATCCCGGTCGAGCCGAGTACAACCATAATATAGTTGTAGCATGGCTCTACTGCGTTAAGTGATGTTTGATCAAAAAAAAAGATAGATGGATCTATCTTTCTTTTTTTTTCAACATTCATAAATAACATTTACCTAAATTTCCAACAAAAGTGCAGTAATGTTCAAATTTACATCTCTGAAAAAATAATTGTCTAAAGATATGCTTTGCAGTACTATTTAAAAACATTTCTCGGTGAATTGGAATGCCCACGCATATTTCAAAAACCATTAGATACTCTAGCGTGCTGTCTTAAATTACTTTAGAGTTACACTAAAAGCTAGTAAGATAGAATTTACTACGGCCACGAAGTTGATTCTTGGCTTCGAGTGTTAAAAGTAAAAAGAAAATACATTAACGATTCTATCAAGAGAAAATTTAGGAAACACAAACTCTATAAATAAAATTTTCTTTGGTCAATGACTCGTACGTCTATACTTTTGGGGCTCTATATTATGACTATGCTAGTTTTGCTATATGGCTGTAGAAAAAAGTGGGAGGGTATTCTATGGGGGACTCCTATGTTCAGCAGGGAAACTTTAATAGAGAAAAATAATAGTCTGTAACGGTAACGCTATAGCTCTACCATGTATAAACACACGCCACATTAAAAAAACACCTTAATTTTTAAGTATCTAAGGTTGCGAAACTTAAAAAAAACTGTGAAAACATTTTATATTGTTAACGATGCCCAGGTTACATATAATTAAAAACAGTTTATTTTGTACCTAAAATTCTACTAAAAGATAACAAGCACACAACACAACACAACTTTTTAACTGACTTCGTGAAGGGAGGGGGCTCTAAATTGGGATGTTTATATGATTTATGTATATTCCGGTATAAGTCCGTCTTATATAAACTGATTTGCAAACTTCTTTTTGTTCGAAAGAAGTTTATTTCGGAATGGATCCATTTAAATTTTGCAAAGATCTGATGATGAATCTCAGAGACAGACAACGGAACTCTTCGATAAATGCCAGCATATTAACCGCGATTGCTGCTATCACGTATTTATACATTATTTACGCAATGAAAAAAAGATCTAAAGGTGTACGCACACGTATTTAGTTTAACTACTACTGTATTTCTGTCAAAGTTGTTATATTGAAGCCGGTTGTACAATTTTTTTAATTTTACCACTTGTTAAATTCAGCTAATAAGAACCAAAACCTAGAGTTAGACTTACTTTTTAATTACTAAATAGTTAATTATATTATCATTGGGTTTACGTGTGTTGTCTTAAAAGTTTCCGACCTCAACGTGAAGACGGCAGCGCTCGTCAATAAAAAATAGTGAACGAGATTCTTTTGACAGTTACACACCAAATTTTCAACAATTTTAAACGCTTAGTTGTTATTTGACAGTGGTTTGAGTGAATCAATGTGAGTGTTTTGTGAAAATTAAAAAAAAAAATTGAGTATCAAGCTGCCGTAAAATTTTTGTTTTTGAAAACCAGGGACTCTGTACCATCATTTATCACAGTGTAATTTTGTTCAGCTGAATTTTACCGTGGCCGTGAGAGCTTGCGAGACGATGAAGGTTTGGGACATCTAAAAACTGCAATTACTGACGATACGATCGGTAAAGTTTACCAAATAGTGCTAGACAACCGCCGAATTAAAGTGAGAGAGATAGCAGAGGCTATAAAAAAGCTGTCAGCGTTGCGTGCCCCGTTTGCCCACGTTAGACCAAAAAGGTGTTCGAATAAACATTTTCAACGCTCTGTTCGCGCAGTCATAAAGACTTCACAAATATAAATGCACAATATTTCACAATTAATCAGCGAACTTAAATATAAAACAGGTTTTAAATGTAATAAACCTTTGTTTTTAGGACTGAAGGCGGTTAATTATCTTTCATGGTAAACTTGTGAATTTCTTTAGGTTTAGGTCTAAAAAATCACTACGTTTTTACGTAGTGATTTTTTTGTCACGAAAAACACAGTGAGTTAGCAGTGAATTATTATACTTATTTTTATTTATTTAAAAATCTTTGTAGCACATAATGTGTACAATTGTCGTCTTAATTATGAAGACCCTTAAGCAAGTGCCGCAAAACATAAATTAACATTACTAGTTTTCCAGTTAATCTCTCCAGGTAAGCTTAAATTATGTTTATTAGTATCAATAATAATATAAGTAATCGAATAGCTGATTCGAACCGTCTGTACCGTAAAATTAGTCTACTGTCGCTTCACTTCAAAGACTTAAGTAACGAAGAATTAAAGCCCTGACTTCAAGTGACTTCGAGTGGTGAAAGTATTCTTTAATTTTATATGGGATGACATCTGAAGTATTATCTGTATATAACATATTTCCTAAAATTTTAATTCAAAAACTAAGAATTATTTATTTTGCTATATCTATATCGATTATTAATATTATATACATAATCGTAAGTGTTATAATATCTCAACTCATTATAACATGTCTCAGAAATAACTTAAATTATAATAATATTTAAAAAAAGAATCATTAAAATATGTTCAAAATTGACGAAATTTCCTAACATACAAAAACTAAAATAGAATAGAGATTGAGATTATCCCCTTACTTTAAGTCAGATATTAAAGTACTGGGTGACACTCGTAATCACAATTTTTGAAGATGTTAGGCCCTTACATAAATCCATCATTCAAAATTTAGGTTCAGATCACTGTGGACTAGTGGGTCTCATTGTATTACATACAACACACAAAGCAGAAAATGAGGAAGTTGTGTTTGTACCAATAAATGAACATCGTTTTTAAAGGTTTGGAAGTAATATAGTAAAAGGACTTCCATCACTTTACTTGTACTTGTACCATATATAATGTACCATCATTATTTAAAATTATAACTTTTGAATTTAATAGAATATATACTTCTACAACTTTATGTTTAAACAGTCGCAAATCATTTAATGAATGGGCGACGGTACGAGCATTATAATGAAAGATCATATTAGAGAGTATGAGGGGCTTCCCGAGAAATTGTGCGATTGGATCACCAGCTTTCTTGCAGATCGGAGCATCAAGGTCGTTGTAGACGGTGCAAGCTCCGATTGCAAGCCTATTAATGCTGTTGTTCCACAGGGCTGCGTGCTATCGCCAACGCTGTTTCTTCTGCATATCAATGATATGTTGCATACCCGTAGCATTCATTGCTATGCAGATGACAGCACTGGTGATGCTCTTTACACCGGCCGAGCCAATATTTCTCGGGAAAACGTCTCCGAGTGCCGGGACAAACTTGTGTCTGAAGTCGAGTCTTTGCTGAACAGAGTCTCGGATTGGGGACGACTAAATCTAGTCCAGTTTAACCCCCAGAAGACACAAGTTTGCGCGTTAACCGCTAAAAAGAACCCCTTTGTCGTATCCCCTCAGTTTCAAGGCACTCCCCTTGTTGCCTCAGCCAGTATCGGAATCCTCGGCGTCGACATATCGAGTGACGTGCAGTTTCGTGGTCACTTGGAGGGGAAGGCCAAATTGGCCTCTAAAAAGCTTGGCGTGCTCAGCAGAGCGGGGCAGTATTTCGTGCCGGCACACCGCCTGCAACTTTACAAGGCGCAGGTTCGACCGCACATGGAATACTGTTCCCATCTCTGGGCTGGGGCTCCCCAGTGCCAGCTCCTTCCACTTGACCGCATCCAGCGCAGAGCGGCTCGAATCGTCGACGACCGAGTGCTTTCCGATCGGCTCGATTCACTGGCGTTGCGAAGAGATGTTGCATCTCTTTGCGTATTTTATCGCATCTATCACGGGGAGTGCTCTGAGGAATTGTTCGGATTAATCCCAGCCGCCAAATTTCGTGAACGCACGACACGGCAAACGTCCCGATACCATCCACACCATCTGGATGCTTGGCGGTCCACCACTGTACGTTTCACAAGGAGCTTTCTTCCACGTACAACCTCTCTGTGGAATAGTTTATCACCGGCGATTTTTCCGGACCGATACGACCTGGGGACCTTCAAGAAAAGAGCTTACTCCTTTCTAAAGGGCCGGCAACGCACCCGCAATTCTCCTGGTGTTGCGGTTGATCATGGGCGGCGGTAGTCACTTAACATCAGGTGAGCCGCATGCTCGTTTGCCCCCTCTTCTATAAAAAAAAAAAAAAAAAAAAAAAAAAAAAAAAATGTCAAAACTTATTCTAAAATATTTAAAAAAGTATGTCCACAGCTAAGGCTTTACAATTAAGCAACAAAATCAAAACTGCGTCCAACAAATATCTATTACCCAGTTTACATATTTAATTAAACAAAAACTGTATAAAAAGTGTTATTATGATATAAATGAATACATGATTGATTATATGTATAATATATATTATATGCCACTGGGAGTGAGGTGGTCGCTTCCAAGCTATTGCTAAAATAAATTTTGTAAATGTTTTGTTACCAACAGGATATAGGAATGAATTGACACTGTAAAATGTATTTTTGAAAAAAAGTCCTGCTGGGTTTCTTGCTGGTTCTTTCCTAGGACAGAGGTTTTTTTCGAACCAGTGGTGAAGTAAAAAAATTACTTTCAATAAGAATTACTTGTAATCTATATTGAATAAAAAAATAATTTATTGAATATGAGCCTTTACAGTAACTGAAAATACAGCAACGTAAAGTGTTTAAAATAAGAGAAGCCAAATATTCAGTAACTCATTCAAGGCACAGGTAAATAAATAAGAACTATACACTCGACTCCTAGTTTCAGGGTCCGTAAAAAGATGGAAGCGAAGCTGTGAACAAAATAAAGATATGAATAGTATCTGAGACACATCACTTCCAGCTGATTTATAGTATTCATTTTTTACATATAGTTGAGACGTGTTAATTAGGGGAAAAAGGCGTGACTTGAAATCCCAGTTCGATCACTGTCAGCGGAAATGAAAATCTTAACTGCAATTGGGCGCGTAATTTGCGGTGAAATACGACATGTTTAAGAAACATGTATGTCTTGGAAATTATAAAAAAAATTGGTATGGATTATGGAATTGTACTCATTTTATTGAATGGTTTTGTGGAAATATACTTTCAACAAATGTAAGAATCTGAAAGTAAATGACGTTGTGCATTAGCGTGAGCTTTGTGGAAATGGAAGGTTGCAGAGTATGGGAATTATCGGAAAATTTTTGAGTAGCATTTTATACAATTGAAAGTTATTACATTTCTGATATCGAGGAAACGTAAAATGTATTTACTTAATAGTAAAATCTTGTAACAATGAGAGGGACACATGAAAAAATCTTATTATATTTTTAATCTTTTATATGAACCTAGGTATGAAATAACGTACTCGTATGTTGGCAGCGTTAGAGAATATTTTACTGAACTTTTAGAGGCAATTATGTAATGCAAGATAGACCTCATAGCTTCCATGGTCAGTGAAGGAGCGTCAAAGCTGTGAGACTCTGATACTGTGAAACCTATGCACTTCTATTTCACCTTTGACTTACCCGGGTTTATGAAAAATAAGTAATATTAGGATATCAAGTCTTAGAATCTGTTGATTTCTTATATCTTCGCGAATACTACACATTGATTAAAACTATTTATATAGATTAAGTTGGGTTTAACTAACTTGTTTTTAATTCCCGACGTTTCGGGTGCTTTACAGCAACCATGGTCAATGGATAAATTAGATGTTTGAATAACATTTTAAAAGCTGCGTGAAAGAACATAAAGCTGACGTGAAGGACCGACGCTTAGAAAAGTCTAAAGTCTGTGAACATGTTCAAGATCATTACCACTCTTACATCAGATTTCATAGATCTAAAATCCTCGCAAATGAACACTAATTCCTACCAAGGATGATACGCGGGGCTATTGAAGTTAAAAAACAAAGATCAAAAGAAGAAAAGATTTAAAGAGAAGATGGATATGTGCTTTTAACCTACAAACTAATTCTTATAAAAAAACAAGAATACTACTTTAAGATACTGTAAACTCGTTTTGTGTAGATTGGACCAAAAATTAATATTCAAGAACTAAAGGTGGCCGGGCTAACTATGGCATTAGGGTGTGTAACATTTCAGCCCCCTTCCCGTGATCATGGCTGATGCACCTGAATCATCGGGAATTAAAAATAAGTTAGTTAAACGCGATAAAATCCGTAGGTATAAGTAGTCTCAAAGTCTGTCTTGCTGGTAATATTTTGTAACGGATTTTATACTTCAAAAAAATTTACTGAAAAAAATAAAAAACAAAACGCAGACTTCAAGTAACGAACAGCTTCTGAAGTCAGGGTTATAACTATTTTAATACGAGGTAAGTCTTAGCATCGACTTCAAAAGCTGTTCTGTAACGATTATATTATTCCTTTTTCTCCTTAAAGTTTCAACGACATTATTTTAAAAACAAAATCAGTACACGATAACCTAAACAAACTAAACGTTTTCATTGACTAAGTGTACCAGATTAACAACATTTTAACACATTATAGCTAATCGTTAACGTTATAATCGTTAATATGTCTGCGAAAACACACATTGGTGAGATAACAGAATTTATGCTAGAATTGTGCACCAAGGCTAGAATAATCGGTTCAAGTTATAAGTTGTTAAAGTTTTATATTATCAGCCTGTGTTACTTATTTAAGACAATTATGGCGGTGCACGTTTGCAATTGCCGAGGGCAGCTCAGATGGTTAGCGCTTGCTGTAGTACGCTGTAATACGCGAGCAAACTGGATTCGATCCCCGCCGGCACCAATGAAATTGTTAATTGCAATTTTAAGTGCTGATTTACAACGTGCTCGGCGGTGAAGGACAACATCGTGAGGAAACCTGCATCTCAGAGAAATAAGGAAAAAAATATTTCGAAGACATGTGAAGTTCGCCAACACGCACTGGGGCAGCGCGCCGGACAATTCCTTGCCCTAAAACCCTCTCAGAAATGAGCGGAGGCCTGTGCCCAGCAGTGGGACGTATATAGGCTGTAACTTTACTTTACTAACTTTTACGTTTGCAATTTATTATGCTAATGAATCCTAGCATTGCGTTTTAAGGATGAGTTAAAATTAAGGACACACAGTCGTTACGGATGATGATCATTTCGATCACGAAAATTCGTTACTAAAATAATCTTAAAAACACCAAAATCGGAATGAGTAAACACAAATCAAGTGTCATGTAGTTGTGGTGAAAAAAAAATCCCCTCCCCATATAATCCCGTTTGTGTCAAAGAGACAACAAAGGGAATCTGAGCCAGAATATGAACAGCAGCATTTGCTTAAGTGAAAAACAGAAAGAATAAAAAAGTACGGTTTTCAAACCACCTACCAAGAGTAGCTACTATGGAAAACTTTATCCCTATCAGCCTCTATGGGATGTCTATGTTCTTGGCTGTAGTAATGATAATGTAGTGATTTCAGATCGACAAAAAATATTGACGAAGCAATGCGTAAACTTCAAGCTAAACTGAAACTATGCTCAACTTCTAAACACACTTACGCACACATCTTTCTTCTTTCTTTTTTTTTCAGCCTGTATCTTTAACCATGTTGTTAATTGCAAATGATTTTAAATACATTTGTGTATACGCGCGTAAGATGTTCATAAATTAAGTTGAACATGGTTTTAGTTTGTTTTATTTGAAATATACGCAGCACCATATTGTTTTTCATTGTTGCTCTGATGTAATGATAAATTAAATAAACACTTCACACACGAACTTCGAGAAATTTATTAATTTTATAAAAAAAGTATCGGTGTAAGAGTTTCTTTCTCGTTTTGCCGGGTATAACTCCTCAGACTAGTAACAGGAAGTCACTTCTGTAGCCAATACAATCGGATCATAGAACTAGACGTTTCGCAACAAAGATATCCATCGTCATCTATCGGAAGCCTCTTGCGACATAATTTTTATTAGATTTTAGGATTCATGTTCTGCCTAGGAGTCCATATGGGTCTTCTTAGCTATGTTAAAATTTCAAGTCTAGCTCATTGGGAAGTGCTCAAAATTCGAGTTGCAAGATTACACCCGGAACGACAGATAGAGACAAAAAAGAAAGTGACATAATAAAAACGTGATAAAATTTATTTAATTCATAATTTCTTCATTATTTTTTTACTGGTTACAGTGTTGTTACTGGTTGACAGTGTGTTGTTAATGTAATGGACGCGCTATTTACTTTCGTTATCTTTGTCGAGCACACGTCCTGTGACTGTGTACGTGTTGCTCGCTAGGCATTAAATATATGAGTAAGAGTAAAAAATATAGAAACTGTTGAGGTATTTTATTTAATTTTTTTTTTTTGATTGAACGTGCGATAGCGCTGCGTACGCGTACGCGTAGAATTACCGATGAAATGCTAGATTCTCACGTTAGAGGTATAATAATTCACTTCAAATAGTTTTGGGTTTTATAAGAGGATAGCTATCAGAGTAATTTAATAGAGGAACTCGAATTTATATTTATTCTTTATCGAACCAAATGATAAATACGTTCTCTGCCAGTCAATAAGCTGTGCTAGAATTCAAAGCCGATTTCAAAAAAAAAAAACTACATAATTATATTGCTAATATCTCTATATAAAATATGAAAAGATAAAATACGTATAAAAATAAATATTAATTTTTAAGTCCTGGATGTGTTCCAGATTATTCATCCGATAACAATTAAATTTTGTTTCCGATAAAAAATGTGATTATTTGTTCGTTTTCTATCCATTCCTATACCTTTCAGCTCACTGCGATGAATATTGCGCGCACTATAACTCACCAATACTATGATTAAAACTACTTTTACGGATTTTATCGCGTTTATTTTTGCTTTTAATTACTTTTACTTTTAAATCCCGACGTTTCGGGCGCTTTCCAGCACCCATGGTCACGGGGGACTGAGATGACTGACGTCCCAATGTCATTGTTAAACCCGGAGTACCTTTTTTGCTGAATCACCGTTATTAACAACTTTTTACTAGCCTGATTTAAGATCTTAGCGCTTCCTCGAATGTCTTTTTTAGTGGATATCTTGACACACGTAGGAATGAGATTATGATCTCCGCATCTCTTCAAGAAATTTAAAGCTGTTATGTATCTTGCGCGCTTGGTCTTTAGATCTTCTAATCGGCGTATTTTATTTGCTATTTCCAGTCCGTACTGGTTTACATAATGATTTCTTATATTTACGCGAACACTACACATGATTAAAACTACTTTTACGGATTTTATCACCAATACTACTTATAATTTAATTGCCGGGAAATAACTTTGACGTTCAAGTTCTCATTTTACAAGCGATAACCATTTAATATTTTTGATAACATGAAAAGTATGCTATTAAATTAGATTCTAAATAAGCTATATTTTTATTTAGACCTTTTATTTTCTGACAAAATAAGTTTCAGAAAAAGTTATTTTTCTACCCGTGTCGTTTACATCGTGCTGCATATATATGCATGCAGCAATGAAGCAGCGCTAAAAGTCTTTTAACGTAAGAAATTCTCTCTTCAGCGATGATTGATTTCAATTACATCTTTAAATAAGGAAGGATGTGATGTTCCTTGACAATAGTCCTATGTTTTTTTAAATAAAATAATGGTGACAAACGAATACACAGCCACCTAATGCTACGTGGATACTATGGCTCATAAATATCCGTATCTCGACTGAAATACAAAACGGAGAAGCATTGTCACCCTTGAGGACAAAGGTGGAATGCTTATTTCCAGTAAAAACGGTATCCGGTTTTTTATACTCACAACGTATTATGAGTATATATTCCAATGCTATGAAATAAGCAGCTTAATGCTGCCGTGTTTCGTAAAACTTCACAATCATTAGATCAGAGATTACAACAAAGCGCTATCAAAATCCTGAACCACCTGCATTTATACTTATCCTCCTTCCTTCAACAGTTTATCACTTTATCTACCGGAATTTAATTTTCAAACTCTCTCTAAATTGCAGCAGGACAATGCTACCCAAGAATGTTAAAGAAGTTATAAAAATAATAATAATAAACACAGTTTGTTTATTTAGTACACATTCATTATTGTGGCAACCAGTGTGTCAAATATTGATTTCACGTTTATTCGGGTTATCTGTGCTGAGCACACATGGAATTATGATGTCGTGGATTTATTAAGTCGTCTCTGGTTGCGTGTGCTACTCAATGTGCAATAATATTGAATGTGGGTGACATATTTACTTACAGGTTGTTTTTACTATGCAAGGTATCAGTTGCGTTTGTCACTGAGATCATGTTACAATTGGATTTATATTACTTACGTTTATTAATATCAATGCTAGTGAGTTGCATTATTAAAAACGCTTCAGTTTCTTTTACGAGGTGTTTTGCAGTAAACAAATTACACGAAGCCCTACGCCCTAGGCGAAAGTTTTTCGTCCAAATTGGTGATCTATTGAAAAGGGGCCCAATTTAAGAGTACCTTTAACCGACGAGCATTTATGTATATGGATTATGCATATATATGGATGTGGAAGAGACGAGAGAGGTGTGTCAGGATCGTGCCAAATGGAAGTGTGTAGTCTCTGCCTACCCCTATGGGTGACCGGCGTAAGTGCTTATGTATGTACGAATTGCGTGAAATATCCTTTTTTAAACAAAATACCAATTCAACTATTTATTAACCTTTTTAAGTTTTTTTTCATT
Source organism: Parnassius smintheus behrii (assembly GCA_036936625.1). Lineage (NCBI taxonomy): Eukaryota > Metazoa > Arthropoda > Insecta > Lepidoptera > Papilionidae > Parnassius > Parnassius smintheus. The sequence goes on along the minus strand of JAUPFT010000021.1, from coordinate 8,018,986 downwards.
TTAAGTAATCCTAAGATTACTACCTTAGTGCATTCTAATTATCTTGAGTGTAATAAAACGAATAGTTGGCCAAATTAGTTTAGCCAAATGTTTCTTGAACATAGAAATCGGCCATTAGTTAACAGAGAGAATAACACCTTGGATTCGATCTCAATATTTTCTATCTCTATTTTTTTAATGAATGATTTTCTTAAACTATAAATTGAACACGAGGCTACCAATATCACACATTCTGTAATAAGATGGAATATGTTAGTAAAATAGAATACGCGTGTTAAACAAATATAAATATATAAAAATAAATATATTATATATATATATATATATATATATATATATATATATATATATATATATATATATATATATATATATATATATATATATATATATTATATTCCCCTTGGCTGTTCAACCTATTTATGGACCGGTGTTTGCAAACTTTGAAAGATGAAGAATGTGGGTTAAGAATGGGCGAGTTAACCGTCAAATGGCTGAGTTGCAAATGATGGTTACATTAATGAACTGGGAATTAAAAGAAAGGGGAATGAAAGTGAACGCATGTGAGACGAAAGTGATGGTTTTTGAAAGAGAAGAAAGCAAAACGGTATGTGAAATAAGAATAGAAGGAGAGTTAATTGAGCAAGTGGATGAGTTTGTGTATTTGGGATGTGTATTTAGCAGGGATGGTAGATATGACAGGGATATAGAACGACGAGTAAATGCAGGGAATAGAGTGAATGGGGCACTACACTCTATTATGAAGAACCAGAATGTGTCAAAGCAGGCACATATGGTAATTCATAATGCTGTGTTAGTCCCAACTTTAATGTATGGTAGTGAAAGCTGGGTGTGGCATAAGAAGCACGAAAGTAGAATAAATGCTGTAGAAATGCGGTCTTTAAGGAATATGCTAGGGTTGAATCTGAATGACAGGGTGAGAAATTGCGTGATAAGAGATAAATGTGATATGGAAGATGATGTTGTGACCAGGATTAAGAAAGGAATGCTTCGGTGGTTTGGTCATGTGGAAAGAATGAATGAGGAAAGAGTGACAAAGCAAATTTATATGGCAGATGTAAACGGCCGAGTCGGGAAGGGACGCCCTAGGAAAAAGTTTATCAACCAAATTGGCGATATTTTGAAAATGGGCCACGTTAGAAGTACCCTTAACCGACGAGCATGTATGCGTAGATATATGGATGTAAAGGAGGCGAAAGAGGTATGTCAGGATCGTGCCAAATGGAAGTCCGTAGTCTCTGCCTACCCCTCTGGGTGACAGGCGTGAGTGTTTATGTATGTATGTATGTATTATATACAGACATATATGTATATCATCATCATCATCATCATTGCAGCCCTTCACAAGACCACTGCTGAACATAGGCCTCCCCCAAGTAACGCCACAAAGCACGGTCCTGAGCCTCCTGCATCCATCGACTTCGTGCATGTCTTACCAGGTCGTCATTCCATCTAGTGGGGGGTCGCCCTACACTACGCCTACCGGTACGAGGCTGTCACTCGAGAACCTTTCTTCCCCATCGGTTATCGGTTCTTCGACCTATATGGCCGGCCCATTGCCACTTCAGCTTACTAATCCGTTGGGCTATGTCGGTCACTCTGGTTTTACTGCGGATATCCTCATTTCTGAGTCTATCACACAGAGAAACTCCGAGCATAGCCCTCCCCATAGCTCGCTGAGCGACCTTGAGCGTCCTCATACGGCCAGTAGTGAAGGACCACGTCTCAGGTCCGTAAGTCATAACTGGCAACACGCACTGGTTGTACACTTTAGTTTTAAGAGATTGAGGTATACCTGACGAGAAGATGTGTCGTAATTTCTCGAACGCTACCCAGCCGAGTTGAATTCGTCGCTTGACCTCTCGGTCCAAGTTGGACTTACCTAGTCGGACTATTTGTCCCAGATAAACGTACTCGCCAACAACTTCGAGCATAGTGCTCCCAACAACTACCGGCGTAGGTGTGACATGGACATTTAACATGATCTTTGTTTTGTCCATGTTCATCTTAAGACCTATCCGTTGGGAGATACCATTCAGGTCATTAAGCATAGTGCTAAGGCCCTCTAGCGATTCTGCCATAAGGAATATATCGTCGGCAAATCGAAGGTGAGTGATGTACTCGCCATTGATGCCAATACCGTGTCCTTTCCAGTCCAGTAGCTTGAAAACGTCTTCCAACGCAGCGGTGAAGACTTTCGAGGATATAACATCACCCTGTCTTCCACCTCTCTGCAGTTGGATAGGTTTCGAACTCTGGTTCTGTACTCAGATAGCCATCGTAGCCCTACTGTACACACTTACAGTACAACACTTCAGCACTTCGATTTACTTGGCAACTTGGCACCGCTGAAGGTACTGTAGCATCGCCCAAATTTCGACGGAATCAAAGGCTTTTTCATAGTCCACATATGCCACGCAAAGTGGCAGATTGTACTCTTCGGTCTTCTGTACAATCTGCCGCAGGGTATGAATGTGGTCTATGGTACTGAAGCCTTTTTGGAAACTGGCTTGTTCGGGAGGCTGGATGTCGTCGATTCTGAGTGCGAGACGATTGGTAATGACTCTCGAAAACAGCACGTACGACGTACGACGCGGCTCAGAAGGAAAATCGGTCTGTAGTTCTACAAGAGAGCGTTGTCGCCTTTCTTAAAGAACAAGACCACCACGCTTCTGCTCCACGCCTCCGAGTGGTGCCACCATGGAGGACGGAATTGAAGAGCTTCTGAAGGACTTCAAGTACCGTTGTTCCACCCGCTTTCAGAAGCACCGCTATAATTCCATCCTCGCCCGGTGCCTTGCCAATTTTAAGGTGCTGGAGAGCCATTCTAATCTAGCTCAGACTGACGTCCAGGATATCATCGGAGTAGTGTCGGATAAGACTTGCTCTTGGATCGTTACTAACACTTGCGTGTGCTCCAACGATGATGTGTATAGCTGCCTATAGAACCTCTCAATCTCACTCAGAATCTCAGGTGTCCCGGAAACTATGTTGCCACACTCAGTCTTCAGCTTTGACAGTTGGCTCTTTCTGACACACAGATCTCTGACAAAGACTTTGGAGCCCTGATTCCGCTCGATCGCTTTCTTAATACGAGCAGTATAAAAAATGCGTAAGTCTCGCCGCATACATTTGGAGATCTGTCTGCTCAGTTGCCTGCATGCTGTCAAATCTATTGACAATTGCAGCCTCATCTCCCGTCTAACAGCCATGAGATTAAGAGTGTGATCGGAGAGTTTTTGTGTTCTTCTGCGGCGGGTCTTGCAGAATTTAGTTTCGACCGCATGGACAGTTTCCACGAGCATGTCATTCATATCGTCCACTGCATTGCAATCTTCTATGCAATGAAAGCGGTTACGTAACTCGAGCTGAAAGGTTTCGGGATTCTGGATTAGAGCACGAGGAGGACGGAGCGTTGACTTCATTAGAGGAGACCTCTCCAAATTAACGTTTAGGTTCAGTGTGCCTCTAACCATTCGGTGATCGCTGCCAGTTTTCACCCTTGCGATTACTGAGACATCACTGAACAGTTGGCGTCTGGTCGTCATAATGAAGTCAATCTCATTTTTTGTCGAACCGTCGGGGCTCGACCAGGTCCACTTCCTGTGGGGCCGCTTCTGATAGAAAGAGTTCATCATAAAGAGTCCCTCTTTCTCCATAAAGTCGGCCAGCTGCTGGCCCCTTCGGTTCCGTTGCCCTACTCCAAATTTCCCTACCTTCAGCTCACCTCCTTCTCCTGTGCCTAGTTTTGCGTTGACGTCTCCCATCAACACAGTGTAGTGGGTTTTGGAGGAATGCATGGCTCTAGAAATATTCTCATACATTTCCTCCACCTCCTTATCGGGATGTGCCGAGGTTGGTGCGTAAACCTGCATGACCTTCAGCGAATACCGTTTGGTGATTCTGAGACACTCTCAATCTTTACAACGTTGTTGACGAGAGACTTGTGGATGATAAATCCGACACCTCCGTGGGACAGATGGTCGCCCTCCCGGTGATAGAACAAGTTGCCGGACTCGAGGATTACCGTGTCCTCCGCCTCTCTTCGGATCTCGGACAATCCAATAATATGCAAGCGTGACTTGTCTACCTCTTCTTCCAGCTCCAGTATTGCCATGTCGAGTCGTCGTAGGTGGAAACCGAACCTCCACCGGAGATTCTTATCACCCCCTGCCCCACCGTTACCATGATCGCTACCGTAGCCAGGAATAGTGGGGCCACCGGGGACTGGAGGCCGTTTATTTGCGTCGTTATTCATGGGGGTATATTTGCCATAGTTGCCACGCTTGTTGAGCGGGTTGGCAACCGCAGTTTTTTATTATATCACAGTTGTTATCAGGAAGATGTTGCTGCCCATCTCCTTCTGTCGCCTCTTACGACACCCACGGGAAGATATGGGGTAGTGGATATTCTCAACCGCCATTACACGGCACTATGTACATGTACACACCATATGTATATCACTTGCAGGATATTAAAGCAAAATTAAAAACAAAAGGTAGAAGTTGCTTTCCTCTAGATAATGATGTATTTAAACGTATGTCATTCAATGCTTGTGTTATAGTCCATTGCTAAGCCTAGACTCCTTCGTAAATTTTGCCATAGTTTCCTTGTTTGACAGGCGATTAGTCAACCGCAATGTTTTCAATTATTATTTTAGATTGTTATAAGAAAGAAACTGCTGCCAATCTCCTATTTCAGTTTCCCTATATCGTCTCTTATGACACCATCCACCTGTGGTAGTGTACATTTTTACACCGCCGCTACTCGCTTTATAAATATGCTATAATTTAACTTTGTTTTTGAACGAAGGAATTAAATAAAACTCTTATCTTATTTTTAAACTATCAATATAATAGAGGCGTTGCTTTAACTATGACAAAACAATTGAAATCAATTGCTGTGAGTAATGTTACTTAAACATCAATCAAAAATTAATTAACCTGTACATTTGATGTAAGTTTTTACACATTTTATTACGTTGATATTTTTATATGTTACGTTCAAAAAGCGACTTATTGTCATCTTTTGATTTTTATGGATCCTGTTTTTATGACACGGCTTTCCGTTGTTCAACCAGTCATATTTTACGTTTATATAAAATAATTTTGATAATTATATTTGAGTAGAATAACTGTTATATAATGTTAAAATATCAGTGAATTATGACTTGCGTATTTCCCCATTAGCGGAAATTAAATATCATGAAAATGCCACTTTTCCTCTGTACCATAAAATATTCCATTAATTATCTTTAATTAATATTTACTATCCAAAAGATTACCGAACCGCGAAAATTGTCTAAATCATAAATTATATCACAGAAAGCATTGAAAAATGATAGTCTAAGACCTCCGCCTTCGCGAGCCATTTGCTGAGGCGTGTCCTTGTCGCTTGATTATAAATGAACTGCTCTACTGATTGTTTACATTCCCGCTATTGTCTTGCAACGCTTAAAATAATAGCCTTTTCGTGCTTAATAGTTTTACGAATTATCTAACTACATTCATAAGAATCTAGATAACTCCCTCTTGATTGATGTAAAAAAAACTTTCTCTCTACTTGGGAAGAATTAAATTATTAATTTGTTTATAAAACAACGTAATTTGTTTTACACAAAAAATCCGTCAGCCTATTGCCGGCAGTTCACTTGACAACAGACAAAGAAAGCTAAAGATGCGTTGCTACTACTGGGTATTAACCTAAAATGTACCCTACAGCCTGATACTATACTTGCTGTCTATACCCTTCAAACTGGAACACAACAGTGTAAGCACGGTTGCTTGGCATCAGAGATAAGTATAGAGGTGGACTCCTTGGCAGGAAATAAGTCCTAAGGCGAGCAACGATGACATCATCTGCACGACAACGTATGTGAATTTTATTTGATGAGGTCATGTCACATCTTGTTCATACATGAAGCTATAAACCAGAATTAACTTGCCAACGAATGGACTGAGTGTTCGTTTGTCAAATTTAATTTTATACACAACAAACCTCTAATGGAGTAGTAGGTTTAAAAATAACTTTTAATGGAAGGTAAAAGAAATTATCTACAAAAAATAAAAATAGTAAAATAATTTCACATTCCGAAGTTCTAAGACACATTAAATAGATAAATTAAAGCCCCTAGTTAAGAAATTGAAATTATTTCGTTACTTGTAGTTCCTTAAAGTCAGCTTTTACTTTTTATCAAATACTTTTTATCAGCTTTTAATTTTTATCTCTTTATCGAAAACTTATAATCAAATATATACATATATTACAAAGATATAGATTTTTTCGTGGTAGAGCCATGCTTCAGCTATATTAGTAGTATATTTGTATCACGAATGGGTCGACTCGACCGGGGCAGGACCACGCCCTCACAAAATACCAGCGTAAAATAGCAGGTTAATGTGCTATGGTGAGTGCGGGAAACCGGAGACCCTATTTGCTAAAAACGCTGCATTCCATCTTAGTCCTCACGGGTGACAACGTATCTGCATTGGGATTCGTATTTGAGGATCGATTTAGATTTTTATGGCCCACCGCAACCACTTACCATCAGGTGGACTGTGTGCTCATTTTTCATCCTATGCTGTATGAAAAAAAGATAAAGTTTTTATTTTATTTAATATTTTGGGATTAATTTACAATGGCTCTGGAATGGTACTGGAAAAAACATTAAAAGATTTTCGTGACAACCAAAATATTTTTGGTGGAGCCATAATTATTTTGTCAGGTGATTTTCGTCAGACTTTTCCAATTATTCCCTGATCAACAGTTGCTGACGAACTAAACGCATGCTTAAAATCATCTGATTTGTGGCGGCATATAAAGAGACTTCAATTTGCAATTAACATGCGAGTGTTTTGCAACAATATCAAACTGCGATTAAGTTTTCGAAGCAGTTATTAGATATTGGAAATGGTAAGGTAGCAGTTGACACCTTGATCGGATTAATTACACTACCCACGGATTTTTGTCACTTCGTTGACCTTAAAACAACAGCTTATTTGGCGTGTTTTATGGACATAGAACAAGAGTTAAAAAACCATAATTGGCTGAGTAACGAGCAATATTGGTGACTAAAAACAACGATCTCGCTAATATCAGTGCGACCATTCAGAATTTTCTCCAAGGAGAGTTGTTTTCGTACAAGCCAGTTGATACAGTTATAATCAGAACGACGAGTCAACTATCTCACATAGTTTTTAATTTTCCTGGATTTGCCTAGGATCAGTAGTGATTATGCTACGTAATATTAATCAACCTCGACTGTGCAATGTTATGGAACGCGACTGGTTGTGAAAAAGCTAATGAATAACGTCATCGAGGTCAAGATCATCAAGGGAAAATACAAAGGAGATGATGTCTATATCCCGCGTACACCGATGATTTCAACGATTTTGTCACTCAATTTTAAGCGTCTACAATTTCCCGTGTGTCTGTCCTTTGCGATGACCATAAATAAATCGTAAGGCCAGTCGTTAAATATTTGCGGAATCAACTTGGAGTTATTCTGTTTTGCGCATGGGCAATTATATATTTTTTTGAAGGATAATGAAATGAAAAGAAATGAAATAAATGACTTATTAAACATAGATTATTATATAATACTTGATATATATATATATGGTGACAAATGAGCACACAGTCCACCTGATGTTAAGTGGTTCCTGTAGCCGATAAACATCTACATCTCTCTCTCTCTCTCTCTCTATATATATAAATATATATATATATATATGTAAATATATATATATATATATATATATATATATATATATATATATATACATATATATATATATATATATATATATATATATATATATATATATATATATATATATATATATGTATAAAGTGTATAACTGTGTTTCATTAAATGTAAATAAAAGTATTGTATTTACTTTTGACCATAATTTTCACAAAATAAATATAGGTAGGTAATACGAGATTCACCGCGTCGTTTGGTTCTGTATTTAAAAAAAAAAGTTTTTTTTAAATATTTGAATAGATTAAGGAATACTTATCACCATCACCATTACCTTATATCAAAATTTTATAATGAAAACTAAGCTAAACTGAAATGCGATTCCAAATAACCAGCGAGGTAATCGGCATTGCGTTCATCAAACCGCTTGCCCAGCTTTGTGAGTAAGGACAAAACTTTCGAGTGACGTATGCCAATCAGTGTATTCAGTATATTCTTAAAAACGACTATATTCAACATTTGACTGAAGAAGGGGTGTTAAAATACAAAATGATAAATTACTAGCTTGCTGTACGCGGTTACGCCTTATGGCGGCTCAAAAAGTGTTTATAAATATGTAAAAATACGCACGCATTGTTTTTTGTGCCAAATTTTTAAAAAAATTGTTGAAGTTTTTCAGATATTAAAATTTTTGGACCAACGAACATTTTGATTTAATATAGATCATACAATATATATATATATACATAAAGAAATAAGGGACTGAGCGTTAGCCTCACAAAAGTGACCATTCTCAAGAAAGAGACAAAGTGACTGTGGAGTAAATACCTGTATTTTTCTTGCAAGCCTAAGGCCGAAGGCGCAGCGCCCCGAAAGAAATGGCAAAACGATAAAGTAACGACACCAGTGACGAGGACTCTTCAGAATTCTATAAAGAGATAACTACTGGCCACACATTCGCTTTGTCACTCTCGCACTTTTCGGTCCGTATTCACTGCATAACTGAATACGGAATGCACAGTCCATTCTCTTTATGTCTATGATTTCCACATACAAAACTCAGTAGCGCGTATCCAGGAGACACCAGGAGATTTCTGACTCCGAGCTGCTATTAAAAATTTCTTGACACAAAACCCATAAGCTGATTTTGACACGACCCGTGATTTGTGCCTTGCACCACATGATCAGCAGTCGCGTTTGTGACCAATAGATAGTTATACTAAAATAACGATTAAAATTAAGTATAAATATACGTTGTATATAATATTTGATAGAGCCATATCGTCACACTAGCTTAGTATATCAGCGAAAAATAACAACAAAATGCTGTTGTGTATCTTATGATAAATTACAAAAACAGAGATTATATTTGTATCTATATGTACAAATATATTGGTATTGTTTATTTGTATAATGTTTAATAGTATTTAAATAAACAAATAAAATAAATATTTTAGTAAGAATGTACTAAGTCTGTTGCCTTGTAACCTTCTCACAACCTGGCTTAACGATTGGACTGCTTTTGTTGTTTGTGTTATTTTGGTCTTCATCGGTATAATAACTTTCATTTTAAGCTAACGAATGTTATTCGGCCACCCAATCCAATAAAGACAATATTACCGAATTCCGGATCTGCGTTAATCACAGTGATACTCATGATTAATGTTGAAAACCGGATATCTTTAATATCCCAGTCAATCCATTTTGATTCTCATAACACATAAGGGGAGGTAAAGTAGATGTAGCACAATGATAATAAACGTTATGCATACGTACATAACATACAAACCTAGTATTTGCACATTCCATCCATAGTATTTTTTTCTCCGTAAACTTATTTTTTTCTTACGACACCCACGGGATGGTAAGGGTTGTGGATATTCTTACACCGCTGTGTAGTGACAATCGATAGCTTCTATAGTATAGAAAAGTTTTCTTCGTGATATAAGCTAAACAATAGAAAATTATATAAATCGTTTAAATACGATATTCATATTCATCCTTCTTTCTTTATTAGCCTGCAAAATTCCACTGATGGACGTGAGCCTCTTCCGTTTAGGGGCGAATTGTCTTGATCGTCATGCTTAGCAGGCGTAGTTACGATCACAGTGCCAGACATTTTGCAGGTGTGACAAAAAACAAAGAGGTCATGCCACTATCTATCGGAAAAGATAACATTTTCGAGACAATTTTCATAGTCACGTTTTACGACGCCTACGGGACGAAATTGGGTGATGGATTCCCTTACAGCATCACCAGATGTAACGTTAACCATAATTTACTTACGTGATAAAAACACGCTGCAGCGATATCGTGGCTGCAGTACTAACAGTTTGGCTCGACTGGGGTTGGACGACCAATACCAGTTGAATACCAGTGATTCACAGAATATTAGCAGAATCCTGCTGTGTTTTGTATGATGAGAGTAAAGAATTGGAGGAGAAACTGGAGGAGCTCTTCTGTTAACGAGGCATTCCATCTTAGTTCTCAGAGGTGACAACGTATCTTCGTTAAGATTCTTAACGGAGGATGGATGTATATATCGTAACATCCACTTACGTTCGGGTAGTTTGTGTGCGTGTGCTCGCTTGTCACATCCTTAATTAAAAACGCGTCAGTTTCTATGTAATTTTTGTAAATATTTAATACAATTTGATATCAAAAAGTAACACAAATATAATACTTTAAATACCTGCATGCAGAGCTTTTAAATATTTTAATTACTCAACGTCATTTAAATTCGTCGGTTGCGGTTACCGACGACCGTTTCAATGCACTACTGAGTGATTTGCAGCGCGTTAATGTTTTGATTGGTTCGGACCATATTTGTATTTTAAATCCACTTTTGCGCATTCCGTTTAATACGAAGGCAAATATAATTAAAGTTTATGAAACAATTTATTTAACAAATATAATTTCTTAAATAGATTAACTTTTTCTTAAACCATTTCAGGTTTCATTTTTTTAAATAAAACTGAGGTAACTACCTGATGGTAAATTACTACTGCATTTCATGGACACTGCAGCCAGTTGACGTGATGGTGATAAGTATTCCTTAATCTATTCAAATATTTAAAAAAAACTTTTTTTTTTAAATACAGAACCAAACGACGCGGTGAATCTCGTATTACCTACCTATATTTATTTTGTGAAAATTATGGTCAAAAGTAAATACAATACTTTTATTTACATTTAATGAAACACAGTTATACACTTTATACATATATATATATATATGTATGTAAATATATATATATATATATATATATATATATATATATATTTACATTTATGTATGTATTATTTATGTATGTAAATATATATATATATATATATATATATATATATATATATATATATATATATATATATATATATGTATAAAGTGTATAACTGTGTTTCATTAAATGTAAATAAAAGTATTGTATTTACTTTTGACCATAATTTTCACAAAATAAATATAGGTAGGTAATACGAGATTCACCGCGTCGTTTGGTTCTGTATTTAAAAAAAAAAGTTTTTTTTAAATATTTGAATAGATTAAGGAATACTTATCACCATCACGTCAACTGGCTGCAGTGTCCATGAAATGCAGTAGTAATTTACCATCAGGTAGTTACCTCAGTTTTATTTAAAAAAATGAAACCTGAAATGGTTTAAGAAAAAGTTAATCTATTTAAGAAATTATATTTGTTAAATAAATTGTTTCATAAACTTTAATTATATTTGCCTTCGTATTAAACGGAATGCGCAAAAGTGGATTTAAAATACAAATATGGTCCGAACCAATCAAAACATTAACGCGCTGCAAATCACTCAGTAGTGCATTGAAACGGTCGTCGGTAACCGCAACCGACGAATTTAAATGACGTTGAGTAATTAAAATATTTAAAAGCTCTGCATGCAGGTATTTAAAGTATTATATTTGTGTTACTTTTTGATATCAAATTGTATTAAATATTTACAAAAATTACATAGAAACTGACGCGTTTTTAATTAAGGATGTGACAAGCGAGCACACGCACACAAACTACCCGAACGTAAGTGGATGTTACGATATATACATCCATCCTCCGTTAAGAATCTTAACGAAGATACGTTGTCACCTCTGAGAACTAAGATGGAATGCCTCGTTAACAGAAGAGCTCCTCCAGTTTCTCCTCCAATTCTTTACTCTCATCATACAAAACACAGCAGGATTCTGCTAATATTCTGTGAATCACTGGTATTCAACTGGTATTGGTCGTCCAACCCCAGTCGAGCCAAACTGTTAGTACTGCAGCCACGATATCGCTGCAGCGTGTTTTTATCACGTAAGTAAATTATGGTTAACGTTACATCTGGTGATGCTGTAAGGGAATCCATCACCCAATTTCGTCCCGTAGGCGTCGTAAAACGTGACTATGAAAATTGTCTCGAAAATGTTATCTTTTCCGATAGATAGTGGCATGACCTCTTTGTTTTTTGTCACACCTGCAAAATGTCTGGCACTGTGATCGTAACTACGCCTGCTAAGCATGACGATCAAGACAATTCGCCCCTAAACGGAAGAGGCTCACGTCCATCAGTGGAATTTTGCAGGCTAATAAAGAAAGAAGGATGAATATGAATATCGTATTTAAACGATTTATATAATTTTCTATTGTTTAGCTTATATCACGAAGAAAACTTTTCTATACTATAGAAGCTATCGATTGTCACTACACAGCGGTGTAAGAATATCCACAACCCTTACCATCCCGTGGGTGTCGTAAGAAAAAAATAAGTTTACGGAGAAAAAAATACTATGGATGGAATGTGCAAATACTAGGTTTGTATGTTATGTACGTATGCATAACGTTTATTATCATTGTGCTACATCTACTTTACCTCCCCTTATGTGTTATGAGAATCAAAATGGATTGACTGGGATATTAAAGATATCCGGTTTTCAACATTAATCATGAGTATCACTGTGATTAACGCAGATCCGGAATTCGGTAATATTGTCTTTATTGGATTGGGTGGCCGAATAACATTCGTTAGCTTAAAATGAAAGTTATTATACCGATGAAGACCAAAATAACACAAACAACAAAAGCAGTCCAATCGTTAAGCCAGGTTGTGAGAAGGTTACAAGGCAACAGACTTAGTACATTCTTACTAAAATATTTATTTTATTTGTTTATTTAAATACTATTAAACATTATACAAATAAACAATACCAATATATTTGTACATATAGATACAAATATAATCTCTGTTTTTGTAATTTATCATAAGATACACAACAGCATTTTGTTGTTATTTTTCGCTGATATACTAAGCTAGTGTGACGATATGGCTCTATCAAATATTATATACAACGTATATTTATACTTAATTTTAATCGTTATTTTAGTATAACTATCTATTGGTCACAAACGCGACTGCTGATCATGTGGTGCAAGGCACAAATCACGGGTCGTGTCAAAATCAGCTTATGGGTTTTGTGTCAAGAAATTTTTAATAGCAGCTCGGAGTCAGAAATCTCCTGGTGTCTCCTGGATACGCGCTACTGAGTTTTGTATGTGGAAATCATAGACATAAAGAGAATGGACTGTGCATTCCGTATTCAGTTATGCAGTGAATACGGACCGAAAAGTGCGAGAGTGACAAAGCGAATGTGTGGCCAGTAGTTATCTCTTTATAGAATTCTGAAGAGTCCTCGTCACTGGTGTCGTTACTTTATCGTTTTGCCATTTCTTTCGGGGCGCTGCGCCTTCGGCCTTAGGCTTGCAAGAAAAATACAGGTATTTACTCCACAGTCACTTTGTCTCTTTCTTGAGAATGGTCACTTTTGTGAGGCTAACGCTCAGTCCCTTATTTCTTTATGTATATATATATATATATATATATTGTATGATCTATATTAAATCAAAATGTTCGTTGGTCCAAAAATTTTAATATCTGAAAAACTTCAACAATTTTTTTAAAAATTTGGCACAAAAAACAATGCGTGCGTATTTTTACATATTTATAAACACTTTTTGAGCCGCCATAAGGCGTAACCGCGTACAGCAAGCTAGTAATTTATCATTTTGTATTTTAACACCCCTTCTTCAGTCAAATGTTGAATATAGTCGTTTTTAAGAATATACTGAATACACTGATTGGCATACGTCACTCGAAAGTTTTGTCCTTACTCACAAAGCTGGGCAAGCGGTTTGATGAACGCAATGCCGATTACCTCGCTGGTTATTTGGAATCGCATTTCAGTTTAGCTTAGTTTTCATTATAAAATTTTGATATAAGAGTGATGAACACAAGACTTAGAGGTCAGCCGCCGTAAAGTCTACATTACCTGAGGATGCCACGTGTAGAGGCGAAACACGTGTCGTATAATTGTCGATGGTGTGTCTTTCCTGGAATAGTGGTGCTGGGAGTAGTGGTGTTGGGAGTAGTGGTGCTGAGATTAGTGGTGACGGCATTGGTGCACGCAATTGAGAGAGGGCGGGAGGTGCTCTTCAATCCAGGTAAGACACATCATTGTATTTAGCTAGCGGTTGGTTGCAAAATAAATTAATTGATATCTTTATTAAGATGGAATGCCTCGTTTGTAGTAAAAAAAGGTCTATGGTTCACTACAGTCAACATATGTAACACAGCAGCATTATGCTGTTTTTTTTTCAACAAATTCTAAGTATCAGCCCGGAGTCTTCTGATTCTTGTCAGTGGTGCTTCTCCCCCGTGCCTCGGAAAGCACGTAAAGCCGTTGGTCCTGCGCCTGATCTCTCTCCGGTCTTATCGGATTACTGTCCCATCGGACTATGAGAGTGAGAGAATAAAGCGTGCATCTGTGCTTGCGCATACACTTAGGCACTATAATACTGTCCTACACAGTTGGCTAGTCTCCGTCCAGAGTGACCGCCGTGGCCGAAATTTAGCCTGGAAGACGTTAGTCTTTCATGAAACTAACGAAATAACTTTCTTTTTTCCATGTTTCAAACTCAAAATTCGTTGATTTTCAAACTATTTATCGAAAATACCATTATGAACCCCTATAAAGGTGAGTAAAGCTTGATTTATTTTTTTCATTAACACGACAACCGTAACAAGTAGTTGTCATTTTTACATCAGTACTGTCAATAAAATATGTCCCTGAGGAAACAATTGATATGATGGATATAAAAGTTATATTTTTGTAGCAATCTGTGCAGTGAATTAATGCATTTGGGGACCTGTCTGTTAAGTTGCCTGTATGTTGTCAAATCTGTTGACGATTGCAGCCTCATCTCCCGTCTAACAGCCACGAGATTAAGAGTGTGATCGGAAAGTTTTTGTGTTCTTCTGCGGCGGGTCTTGTAGAACTTAGCTCCGACCGCATGGACAGTCCACGAGCTTGTCATTCATATCGTCCACTGCATTGCAATCTTCTAGGCAATGAAAGCGGTTACGTAACTCGAGCTGAAAGGTTTCGGGATTCTGGATAAGAGCACGAGGGAGACGGAGCGTTGACTTCATTAGACGAGTCCTCTCCAACTTAACGTTTAGGTTCACTGTGCCTCTAGCAATTCGGTGATCGCTGCCAGTTTTCGCCCTTGCGATCACAGAGACATCACTGAAAAGTTGGCGCCTCGTGAAAAATGAGATTGACTTCAGTCAACCCCATTTTTCAAGTCATCTCCTATCTGGAGCAACTATCTAAAATTAGTCATTTTGAATCAATTTGATTAAGAATATTACAAAAACTGATTTGGACATCTGGGGTTATTGAAAAATACTGTGTGGGGACAGTTAACGTCTTTCTTATATGGCCAGCAGTAAAGAACCATTATAATTGCATGATGATGATTGCATGATCTTTTTATTATAATAGCTTAACATTTAAGTTACACTGCAGTCATAGTCTTATCAAATATTTTATCAGATCTTGTGAAATGTGTGTTCATACGGACAGACTGACGACTTTTCTGAAAATTGTAGTTTTTGAATCTGTGTCGCTATTATGGTACGTCAAATGAAATAAAAAACTGCAGTAGCACAGACATACACAAAAATAGCTTCGAGTTTTTGGTTACATATATTTTTGGATCGTTTTTATGTCGTAACAGTAGTTAAATAAGCAATGCAACAAAAATGATAAAACAAAACAAAAAACAAAGTTTATTACAGTAACGCGTTCTACATCCTGTAAGAAATAATTTTCTCAGAAATCAAATAACTTAACAGAATACAACTCTCATTCATTCCGTAATAAAGAGAAGTTTGAACCCATTAGAACAAATTTTCAGTTTTATGGCGTCGAAATCGGTGTGGGACGGGAACATCTTTCGCTCGATCGAGATGTTGCCTGTATCGAAAACTCGTTTCGACAATCACCCTTAATTTCCGCCCTGTAAAGACGTGGCACGAATTCGTATCGTGCTTACTGCATTATGAGGGTGCTAAAAGTATAAAGTGATACCTAAGTCTTAACTATAATTACTGCACGGCGACGCAATCTTCGATCTATACATCTATACATATAAATAAAATTGAAGTGTCTTTTTTTATAGGATAGGGTGACAAACGATCACACAGTCCACCTAGTGGTTACTCTGGCCCATAGACATCTACATCTATCCTCGATTACGAATCAAAATGCAGATGCGTTGTCACCCGTAAGAACTAAGATGGAACGCCTCGTTTCCAGTAAAAAGGGCCTCCGGTTCTTTACACTCACGATACGAAACACAGCAGCATTAATCTACTATTTGACTCTGGTATTCTGTGAGAGCGTGGTGCTTCCCCGGTCGAGCCGACCCATTCGGGCTACAACTATACTACTAATATAACTGCAGCATGACTCTACCACGTATAAAACATAGTCCGTATTACACTGTCTGTAATTTTGAAATGACTGATTTTTTTATAGAAGAGGGGGCAAACGAGATGCGGCTCACCTGATGTTAAGTGACTACCGCCACCCATGATCAACAGCAACACCAGGGCTGCCAGTGAATCGAGCCGATCTGAAAGCACTCGGTCGTCGACGATTCAAGCCGCTCTGCGCTGGATGCGGTCAAGTGGAACATGCTGGCAGAACAGATGGCAGTTTACAATGTAAACTGCCAGCTTTTTTTTTTTTTATAGAATAGGCTGACAAACGAGCACACAGTCCACCTGATGGTAAGTGGTTGCTGCGGCCCATAGACATCTTCATCTATCTTCCATTACAAATCAAAATGCAGATGCGTTGTCACCCGTGAGGACTGAGATAGAATGCCTCATTTCCAGTAAAAAGGGTCTCCGGTTCTCTACACTCACCATACGAAATACAGCAGCATTAAGCTACTATTTCACGCTGGTATTCTGTGAGAGCGTGGTCCTTCCCCGGTCGAGCCGACCCATTCGTGCTACAACTATACTACTAATATAACTGCAGCATGGCTCTACCACGTAAAGAATGGCTCTACCACGTAAAGCTACTATTAAAATATATTTCACCTGCAAATTTGAAACATGGATGCGATGCTAATCTAAATTCATTGAAAAGTATTAGCATTTGGATAACACTGCCTTACGATTCCGTCGGAACTTAGGCGGAAACGAAAGTGATGTACTGATATCATAATTATTATCAATATATTAAAATATTCATTTAATATTCTTCGGAAAGTGATCTCTTAGTTGACGTCTCTGGTACCATACATTAGTGAAGTGTTGGAGTTATATTAAACTACACGAGAAGGAAATTCTTAGGTTATTCTATACATAGTAATAAAATCGAAGTAACTGTCTGTAATACCAAAATATCTGCCTTCTATTAACAGCAGGGTCATTTGCATGATACATACTATATAAATAACTATTTTTACAATTTTTGTTTCTATATCTTGTCTTTGTTCGTCAGGGAAAATTTTCGGAATGGCTAACCGATTGTGACGAAAATTTACGAACATACAAAAAGCAATGCTAGGAGGGGTCGAGGCTATATTTTATTTAAAAAATGAAAGATTTTTTGGAAAAAGAAATTTTTTAACACAAATTATCTCTGATTATCTTAACTAAATTTAAATTATGTTTTATATATATTTTTGCTACAGATGAAACCAGGGCGCATCCTTAGTTTTTATATAACAGTCATAGCCGTGGTAGCTTAGTGGTTAACGCTCGCTGTAAGTGCAACAGAACGCGAGTAACCCGGGTTCGATCCCCGCCGGCACCAATGAAATTGTTAATTGCAATTTTAAGTACTGATTTACCACGTGCTCGGCGGTGAAGGAAAACATCGTGAGGAAACCTGCATGTCTGAGGAATAAGAAAAAAAAATATTTCGAAGATATGTGGAGTTCGCCAACACGCATTGGGGCAGCGCGGCGGACATTTCCTTGCCCTAAAACCCTTTCAGAAATGAGGAGAGGCCTGTGCCTAGCAGTGGGACGTATGTAGGCTGTAACTTTACTTTTTTTACTTTAATCATAGTCATCTACTGTTTTATGAGAGGTTATGAATTGAAAAATTAACAACATAAAGACTTTTGGTCTGAGTGAATGTTTTTCAGGCGCTGGTCACGGCCTTTTCTGGTTTATTTACTACTAGCTACTTTTTATTTTTGGGCAAATAAGGTTATAGTATAGTTGTAGCACGAATGGGTTGGCTTGACCGAGGAAGAACAATATTCTCACGGTATACCATAGTAAAATAGCAGATTAATATTGCTGTGCTTCGTATGATGAGTGTAGAGATCCGGAGATCGTTTTTAACTGGAAACGAGGCAATCCGTCTTAGTAGTCCGGGATGACAACGCATCTAAATTTTGATTCATAATCGAGGATAAGTGGAGATGTTTTGGGCCAGAGGATCCCCTTACCATCCCCTAAGAATCTATCACCCTTAAATTATAAGAAAAAATCACAAATTGTGATGCCAACCATTGCACTACCAATTCTAGTTTGTACATTCATCCACCCATTCCATCTCGATAATACATACATAAAAGCTCTAGGACAACAAACAACTATTATGCCGTAAGTATAGTGAGAGGCAACAGAGGGAAACGAAGCGTGATGTAGGAAGCAGTATCTTCCTGATAACAACTCAAAAATCGCCACAATAGAGAACTAAAGCGAATATGTGGGAGGCATAATATGTACAGCATCCTGGAGGAGCGGAGAGGAAAAAGAGTAATACCTTTTAAATCAATTTATTGGGAGTCGTAGCGGAATGGTAAACGAGGTAGACCGCGGTATTGCCATGGTATTTATACTGTTGTAGCAGTGTTATGTCTGTACGTTCCGCGAAGTAAACTCGGTGTCGATATTACGTTATACAAATAAAAATAAATAAAATATTTAAAGTAGGTACTTGGTTCTATGTATACAGTTTATTTTTGCTGTGAAATTTTACATGGTAGAGCCACGCTGCAGCTATATCTTAGTTGTGGCACAAATGGTTCGGCTCGATAGGGGCAGGAACACGCTCTCACAGAATACCAGCATAAAATAGCAAAGATAAGCTGCTGTGTTTCATATGGTGAGTAGTAGTACAGAACCGGAGACCTTTTTTACTGGAATCAAGGCATTCCATATTATTCCTCAAGGGTGAAAACCTCATTTCATTTTGATCTATAGTTGAAGATATATGTGGATGTCTATGGGCCACAGCATCCACTTACCATCACATGGACTTTATGCTCGTTTGTCACCCAATGCTACAAAAAATATATAGGGATAATTTAGCAGAAATATAATGGCTGAATTAAATTTAGCAGTACGTTTTAGTTATCTTTCCCTAAGGAAACGTAAGTATTAATAACGTATTAATAAATAACGTATTACCATCGTAAGCAAAAAATATACCTAAGTATATTTTTTGCTTACGATGGTAATACAGAATTCCTCATTATTCGATTAGGTTTTTATTTAAAGATGTATCTTGCTTTAATTTACGTTTATTGATATTTATATTTACAATGGGACTGGAATAATCAACATTCTTCATTTTCTATGTTATACACAACTTTATCAACAACATTTTTGTTCCGCTAATGGTACATCAATTACGTCGTCTATGGAATAGAAAAAAACGGCAACAACCTTTGTGAAAAAAGGTAGATAACAATAATACAGCTACGGGTACCTTATTTTCTACCATATAAAATGTGTGTTTAAAGAGTTCAACTACACGAATTTTGTTCTTATTTTAAGATCCCCTTTATGCTTGTACTTACTCTGAGGGTACATCACATGCGAGTCGGATTGATTTTTTTTTAAATTATAATACATCAAAGTCTGCTTTTTCATACATCCAAATAGCATTATGCACCTTTCCAGGAAACTCATTGATTTAAATTACTCGTTTATTTTGTTTTGCTGGAATGTTTTCCTTATGTTCCAATTCAACTTATTTCAGTGCTGTGTCCGTATAGAAATATTTCGAAGTTGGTTGAAATAGATTTCTGCAAATATTAAATTCAATTATTTGATACGGATTCTTATAAAGTCGGATAATATTTCTAAACTAGAAACGACGATAAGTATATTAAAATGTATTAACATGCATTCATTTTCAACATTTAAGAGGATTTTTACGTAATAGGTCAACACTGTTGCTATATTGTAGGTGGAGCACGAATGGTTCGGCTCGAACGGGGAAAGGACACGCTCTCAGCTTAATGTTGCTGTTTCTTATAAGTGCAGAGAACCGCGGCCACTGAGGAGTATGATGGAATGTCTAGTTATTAGTAAAACAATAAATATGCTAATATATGCTATACTATACCACTACCATGTTTTTATGATTTGTAGTAGTATGTACGCCCGTAAGTAAATTATTTTAAAAACATGGAACTTAATAGTGAACATACTAAAAATAAATAAAAGAAAAATATATATGTACATAACCTGCTTCATATATTATCTTGAAATGGAAATAAAGGATAATGATTTTGTCAATTTTGTGTTAGTATATATTTTTTACTTTTATAAGCCAGTGATTCACTACAATCCGACCTGGTGGTGATTTAGCCCTAGACGGTAAATCGAACTGTCTTAGCGTAACAAAATCCTATTCGCTCTTACTTTGATGACATCCAGAGTGTATTCGGACGAAAAATAGACGAAGAAGGAAACCGTTTATTTACTAGTATTATATATAAACCGGTCGAGCTGCAGTTGCTTCTCACGGATGTCTAGCTCCGTATTTCTGGCGCAGTGCGATAGCAATACCTGTCAAAAGCCTATTCTTAGAATGTCTTGCCTCCTGCAATTGACGCACAGCAATAGCTCAAATTTTTGTATAGTTTGGCAAGTAAAGGATGTGATTTATATTGTATTATTTTCTTTCGAAGTTATTTTAATTTTTTGTGAACACCTCCTTCTTATAAGTATTTCATATAAGTTGGGAAATAAGTCTTTCAGTTACCATCGTCTTATTTTGCTCCATTTTCGATAGTTATAGCAATTAAACTGCGAAATCACTTAATATGCTGATAGATTCAAGGAGGGCCATAATGTATTGTGCCAGATTGTAATGTTGAGGTTCCTAATGGGTGTTATTCAAGGAAACGACCACATTAGTTACGTACTATTTAATGAATGCGCTGGTAATAATCTAAAATAATGCATATAAGGTATAGTGCAAACTCAGCATACATACGGTTATAAAGTAGCGTACTTACTTACTAAACTAAAGGAGCATACATATTATTCTTACACTTCACCTCCCGAGGACATAGAAAAAAAAAAGAATTAGGTACATTTTTTTTACATAATTTTTACTAGATATTTACTTGAAGTATCATCTTTTAAAATAATATTGTTTAATAGACATAAGTTACTTATTACAAATAAAATGGTACATACGTTTATCCTTATCATTATACATTGCAATGTTATCTAAAATTAAATCTTACATTCAAATCTATTGACAAAAAGGCCTAGTCCTATTCTTACGTACTAATTCAATTTTATTATTTTTAATTATTTTTACGTTACAACCTAAATCTTCCATAACTGTATAGGGACCTTTGAATATTGCATCTAATTTACTACGTGCTTCAATTTTACTAAAACCAAATCATTTTTCTCATATTTTGCAGAATTGACAGACTTATCATATATTTCTTTCCGTTTATGCTTATTAATCAACAAATTTTTCTTTGCATCTTCATGAGCTAATTGTAACCTGTATTTTAATTGTAATGGATAATTATCTATATTATACAATGGTTCTACGTTATTACTTATGCTATCGGGTATTTGACAAAGTTTTCCAAAAACAAGTTCATATGGCGTGTAATTTGTTTCTGAATGGACTGTGTTGTTAAAACTGAAGCACCAAAATGGTAACCAATAGCTCCATGTATCCGTATGATTGTCACACTGGATCCTTAAAAATGCACCCAAAGTTTTGTGAGCATTTTCAAGAGCTCCAATCGACTGATGGTGATAGGCTGTAGAAGATAATTTTTCTATATTAAGTATTTTACAAACCTGTTCCATGGTTGCAGAAATAAATTCTGTTCCTCGATCTGTAGCTATTGTCGTCGGAATACCAAATCTTAATATGAACTGTCTAACAAATGCATCTGCAATGGACACTGTTTCTTTGTTTTGCAAAGGAATAGCTTTAAATTTTGTTAACTCGCATTGCATAGTCAATATATAACAATTACCATTTTCGTCTCTATCTAAGGGTCCCACTACATCTAAGTATATCTTTTCAAAAGCCAAGGAAGCTGTTGTGGTAATTACGAAAATATTTATGTTTCTGACATTATGTACACCTTTTAACAAATTCCTGGACATCCTTGTCGATACTTGGCCAATAGTATCGACTTTTGATTGTATTTATCATTCTGCGCACTCCAGCATGACCGCTGGGTGGCAGTAAATGAAAGTCGTTCATAGTAAGTGTCTTTTCGTCGTCGTCATCTATTCTTTTTACACCTCGTAATATGCATATTCGCGGTCCGGACCAATTACTAAGTGTTGTTATTTCATCACAAACACTTTTGATAAATTCTATATTATCATTATTTTTAATTATACACACTTCATTGATACGTATCTTTTCACAAAAATTGCTTAATTTCTGCACAAATTCGGCTCGCGAGAAATGTGCCTTGAAATCAAGATTAATGTATAGTATCTTTTTACCCTCTTTAAATGTAAAAAATCCAAATTCTTCAGTTATCAAGCCATTATCTCTAATTTGTTTTAATTTGTTGCCTTCAATCAAACACATTTCTACTGAATCACACGGTTTTCTTAATATATCCACAACTCTTGGTTGATCAGGCCAATTGTTAATGGATTTATTAAGATCCTTCTTTTCATCGTCATTCTTACTCTAACTTAACTCATTCAGCTTTTTCTTTTGCGCTCTGGTCATTACAGCCATTAGTTGTTCATTCATACTTTTAAGTTCATCAGACGTTATACAAACTCTCTATAAAGCATCTGCCACAACATTGTCTCTTCCTTTCACATAGACTATTTTAAACTTATATTCTTCTAAAACTAATCGAAATTTAAGTAATCTACTTGACGGATCTTTCTTATCAAAAAGATATATTAATGGTTTGTGATCTGTCATTATGGTGAATTTGTTTCCATACAAGTATGGTCTGAAATACTTAACGGACCACACTATTGCCAAAAGTTCTTTCTGAATAGTTGCGTAGTTTCTTTCTGCTTTATTCAAGGGTCTACTGGCATATGCAACTGGTCTGAGATCTTTATTACATAATATAGAACCAATAGCAGTACCCGAGGCGTCTGTTTGTAAAATAAATTCATGATTTTCGAAAAAATCGGGATACTGTAAAGTTGGTGATGATATTAAAGCATTTTTTAAAAATTCAAAAGCGTTTTGACATTCATCAGACCAAATAAATGGTTCATTTTTCCTACTTAACTTATTCAAAGGTATTGCTATATCCGAAAAATTTCTTATAAATTTACGATAATAGTTGCAGAATGCTACAAACCGTTTTACTTCATCTGCATTTTTGGGAGTAGGATAATTTCGTAATAATTTTGTTTTTTCTTGATCTGGTAAAACACCTTTTTCTGTAACCAAATGTCCTAAATAAAGAATTTCTTTCTTTAAAAATTCACATTTCTGATGATTTAGTTTTAAATTTACTTTTCTCAATCTCTCCATGACAGTTATTAAATTTTTGTTATGGGAAGACAGATTTCTTCCAAATACAATGAGATCGTCCTGATATACTAAAAATTTATCGTAAGTTAAACCAGACATCGCTACAGACATCATACGACTAATAGCATTAGGGCTGATCTTTAAACCCATTGGTAAACGCTTCATGCAATATTGACCAGTATTTGTAGTGAAAACTGTTAATTTACGACTACTAGGCTCTAAATTTACCTGATAGTAACCTTGGTGAAGGTCAAGATGAGTAAAATAAATGGCTCCAGTAAGCGTATCTAAAATTTCATTAATATTTGGTAGAGGAAATTTGTCGTCACAAATAACCTCGTTCAATTTTCTGTAATCTACAACTAAACGCCATTTTTGCTCTTTACCTTTGCTACTTTTCTTAGGTACTAATAATATTGGACTGAACCATTCACTATTTGACTCTTCAATTATATCATTTTCTAACATTTTCTCAACTTGCTTAGTTATTTCTGGTTTTAATGCCTGTGGTAACCTATAAGGATTGACGTAAACTGGAGTAGAGTTTTGTTTTAAAACAATAGATTGCTCATAAATATCAGTTGTCGTTAACTTATCTCCTTCTAAATGAAAAATGTCAGAGTATTTTGCACAAATTGCTTCAATTGATTGTTTCTCTTCTCCGTCTAAATAATTTAAATTTAATTCAGATAGCAAAGTTTTAACCCTGGTAACATCAATATTGGTCTTATTAAATTGAGAAATATCATAATTATACAAACTTTTCAAATCTGGTGTGAAAGATGGCAAGTTTACTTCCTTGTCACTAACATTAATTATTTTAACTGGAATTCTACTATTACTAACTGTAGTTATTGCGTTTGCTATAAAGACATCCTTCGTTAACTCTTTACTGCATACTACTACTTCTCCAGTTACATCCTCATTCACAATAATAAAATGAATTGATTTCGAGCGTGCTGGAATAATCATAGAATTTTTCATCCTATCATGTTCATCAACAAAATGTAGATAATGTTGTTTATTACTGTTAAAAAGTGTTAAATTATTTGAACCTAAATCAATATTCGCACTAAATTTTTCTAAAAAGTCTAAGCCTACGATTCCGTCTGCTTTTAGTGGTAGTGAATCAAAAACAAGAAAATTATGCTGAAACGTGGCATTTTCGTATTTTAATATTAAATTTACAGAACCTTGAGATCGTCGCTGACCACCTATTCCATTTATTATAGTATTATCTCTATTAACAATGATATCTTTTGGCAGTACTTCATTTTTAATAATTGACAATGTTGCACCCGTATCAATAAGCCAATAGTATTTAATGTTTTTAATATTAAAAAGTAACATATTTTGCATCACCTTGTAATGATAATATAAAGTGCTTAGGATCCAAAAAACTGATTCGATGTACTTGCATTGTCGTCTTTATCGCATTGATGAGTGTCAGCTACTTTTTCTACTGGAAATGAGTTTTGACCTCGTCCACAAATCCTAACATATCTAGAACCTCTATTTCCTCGTTGATTATTATATGAAGGACGATAATTTGCTCTAGAATTTCCGCTAAAACCTTGTCCTTGATTGTAGTGGTTATTAAATTTATGCCCACGATTGTAATTGTTACCATATTGACTACGGTACATTCCTCTTTGACCTTGAGAACGTCTAAATTTGTGTGCCGAGTGGCGTCCATTTTTAGATGCATACAAAATGTTACCTGGTGGTTAGAAAGACGTGTACTCCTCGTCTTTTGCTGCTTGTATGGCATCTTTCAAGCTGCTGAAGCCGCGTGCTGAGATGATGGTGCTCATTTTTGCGCTACGCAGGCCATCTGAAAAACATTTTATGGCAAAACTTACATTGATTGGTTTTAAAATCGAGAATACTTCCTCTTTTCCATCTGCCTGAGTTATTGTCAGCTCTGTAAATAACTTTTCTACCTCCGTACCATAATCCTCAATGGATCTCGAGCCTTGTTGAATATTCTGAAGCTTCGTCTGTATAGCCATAAATGATTTTTTTGGTAAAAGATATTTCCTCATATCATCAATTAATTCTTGGATAGTTTTGTATGAGCTTGCAATTCGTAATTTTGCATTTTCATTCAACCGACTTTTCAAAACAAAAGTAATTAATAATACTTTACCTGGGTTGTCCAGCATGTCAGCATACATCTCCACTGAGTCTATTAGGCGCTTAGTGGTGGCCTCTACACCGTCCATTACTGGAATCAAACTACACGCCACCTTTATGTCAAAATCCATTTTGCCTAAATCTACTGTAACGGGAAAAGTACACAATTTTTCTATTTCCTCGTATTTTTGTTTTATTTTCTGATAAAGATCTATTGCTGATTTCAAATTAATATCTTTACTTTTTTCAATAAGTCTAAAGTGCGAGAAATGTTCGTCAATAAAATGACAGAATCAATTTAGCGTTCGTAGTTAGCAGTATTTAATATTATATTTAATATATATATGTGTGTGTATGTATGTATATATATGTATATATATATATGTTTAATTTTATGTGTATATACTTACATAATGTTTATATATGTATATATTTATACGCTTATATATGTATGAGTTTATATATGTGTATATATGTATATGTATATATGTATATATGTATTGTACATACTTCTTATTACACCTACCTCTTTTATCTCTGCACTACTCTAAGGTAGACTGGTAGATAATGCCTCAGGCATTAAGTCCGCCTATATACATCTAATGTGTATATGAAGTTAAATAAATAAATAAGTAAATATATTTCACAACAGTTTTCATATGCGCTTTTCGCTTGATCTAACTTTGTTGAAATAACATTACCCTTATATCTAGTTTGTCCCTTTTTTACTAAATAATTACGTATTTCTACTAAACAGACATAATTTTGTTCCAAAATATCAAACATAATATTCTAAATCTAATAATAGAATTGCACAAACGTAACACATTCTACATAAATGCGAAGAAAAAGTCCGACGTTGTCTTTTGTTTCCGTTTGGTGTCTTATTACTGAATGTCCGCGCGTGGTTTTAGTACCTTTAGAATTATAGCGTTATGAAATATGATACCGCGTAACTGGCTCACTCACTGATATTTATTATTTTTACGAAGAAAATTAACAACCCACAACACTTATTTTCACTTTCATTATGCATTCACTTCTAGTTACTGATTCTGGTTACTGGTGGTTTTGGCTGAGGAAAACCTCTTCTTTTTCCACAGTTGACCGACACATTATAATATATTATTTAGTAGTTATGTTAACTATACTAAAACTAATAATCCCCTTGGCAGAGTCATCCTGGCAGGGTCGCCATGTAATGTTGGGGTTCCTAATGGGTGTTATTCAAGGAAACGACCACATTAGTTACGTACTATTTAATGAATGCGCTGGTAATAATCTAAAATAATGCATATAAGGTATAGTGCAAACTCAGCATACATACGGTTATAAAGTAGCGTACTTACTTACTAAACTAAAGGAGCATACATATTATTCTTACACTTCAAGATAACTACAGAACTCTACATTGTGCGTGGCCCGACACGCACTTTCGTACCGGTAGGCGAGGTGTAGGGCGACCCCCCACTAGATGGAGTGACGACCTGTTAAGACATACAGGAAGTCGATGGATGCAGGTGGCTCAGGAACGTGCTTTGTGGCATACCTTGGGGGAGGCCTATGTTCGGCAGTGGACTTTTGAAGGGCTGTAATGAGGATGACGATGATGATACTTTAATAAGGTAGACAAACGTGTACACCGTTAGTTACAATCAACATAGGTTGATTGTACCTAACCGTAAGTAGATAATCTTATCTATATATTTATATATATTATCGATTAAGAATCAAAATGCAGATGCATTGTCATCACTTCTGTAGATAGGCTTGAAATGCCTCGTTTCCAGTAAATAGGATCTCCGGTTCTCTACACTGACCATGTGGAACACAACAGCATTAAGCTGCTATTTGTTTTGGTATTCTGTGAGAGCTTGACACTTCCGCGGTCGAGCCAGCGATATAGCTGCAGCGTGGCTCTACCACGTAGCTCATTTTATTGTATGATGTTTAAAATACCTTGAACTTGCAGCACATATATTTACTAGGTAACCGAGTTAATTGTATTAGATCGTTTAAAACCTCATTGCCTCTCTGACCATGCGCTATAAAAGGCACTTCAAAAGTTACCAATTAAAATTTATAGATCCTTACCGCGATGTATATAACAAGTGGGTCGATTAGGATTATAAAGGAATAAATTAACCCTTTGATCCAATAACTCAATGGAGATAGATATAATTTGTTCGTCTATTCGAATTAAATAACATGACTATTCGCGTGTAACAGACTGCTCTACATTGAGGCACCATTCTGTATTTGACGGGACTAATTAATTCGACGTAAAGCGTCGAACTGTGTTTCAATGCGATAACAGTCGATATTCATATCTTTGAAATGCTTTGTCTTGAGTATTGCCTTAAATTTTAAACTAGTAATTGATTGTTTTGAACGACTATTAACAAATACTCGTTCATTCATTCGAAAGTCAAAAAAGGCTAAATTGGCCTTTAAAAAGCCCGGCGTGCTCAGCAGAACGCGACAGTATTTCATGCCGGCACACCGCCTGCAACTTTACAAGGCGCAAGTTCGGCCGCACATGGAATACTGTTCCCATCTCTGGCCTGGAGCTCCCCAGTACCAGCTCCTTCCACTTGACCGCATCCAGCACAGAGCGCCTCAAATCGTCGACGCCCGAGTGCTGTTCGATCGGCTCAATTCACTGGCGCTGCGAAGAGATGTTGCATCTGTTTGCGTATTTCATAGCATCTATCACGGGGAGTGCTCTGAGGAATTGTTCGGATTAATACCAGCCGCCAAATTTCATTAACGCACTACGCGGCAAACGTCCCGATCCTATCCACACCATCCGGATGCTTGGCGGTTCACCACTGTACGATTCACAAGGATTTTTTTTCCGCGTATTATTCCACAGAGAGGTTGTTACTCGTTTGCTCCCTCTTCTATAAAAAAGTCCATAGGCTGAACATAGGCCTCCCCGTATATTATGACGCTGATGCCTTTTGCCAAAGTTGCCACGCTTGACAGGGGGTTGACAACCACATTTATTTTTTGTTGTTATTAAAAAAATACTGCTGCTCGTCTTTTTGGTGGCGCAAAGGAATAAAACCTTTTACGACACTCACGAGACGATATGGCTTAGTAAAATTTTTGTAGTAAATATTTTTTGTGAGTATTTCTCACGACTAACATGCGAACTAATGCAATTGATAGTATAAGGTCAAATAAATGGTTGCCTTGTTTTCTTTTCTTTTATTTACATATTTGTAGTAAACTAGGGATTTTTTCCTTACCTTTGTGGATTTTTTTTAAAATAATATCACTTTCTATTTCATTTTCCTACATTGTCATCTACTTCCGAGCTATGTTCAAAATTGAAGTCTTTAGCTCATCAACATGTGTTCTAAAGAGTTGTATGATTTTACGTGGAACTATAGATAAACATACGGACAAACAAGAAAGTGACTTAATAAAACGTGGTAAAACAACTAACCACTTGTTTAAAATTTAAGGCAAGACTAAAGCTTAATATCGATTGTTATCGCACTGAAATACAGCTCGACGCTTTACGCCGAATTAATAAGTCCCGTCAAAGGCACAATACTGCATCAATATAGAGCAGTCGGTTACACGCGAATAGTCATGTTATTTAATTCGAAATGACATACAAACTATAGTATAGTGATAGTATGCTGCATTTAATTATTGTGTAAAAGGTTTAAATTATTCCCTTCTAGTTCTTATCTATTCATTGGATATAAACTTCATAGGAAGTATTTTTAATTCTTAAGGTATTGAGGTTTTAAGCGATGTAGAACCATTTATACTAGAAATTAGGCATTTTATTCCTGTCCACATGAGTGACAACGCATCTGCATTTTGATTATTAATCGAGCATAGTTTAAATGTCTCTGGATCACATCATTACCGTCCAGCCAAGTACGTGTCGGTACACGCAAAATGTAGAGTTACGAAGTTGCCAATCAAAATACGTAATTAACTACGATTCTATGATGCCTTTTCGATATTATGTTTATAAAAGAGATTTGCATTTTGACTGCTATAGCGATTAAAAATGGGTCCAAATAGGATGACGGTAACTAGAGGTTTTATTTTGCAAGCTGATTTATAGGGATTGATTTTCAGACAATAACACGAAAATAGTGAAAATAATTATATAGTAATGAAATGACAATAACCCATGGGAGTAAGGTGATTGCCACCATGCTGATTCTGTAAAAGTCATACATAAATTGTACAAAATAATTTGTTGTAAATTGAAGTATGTTTTTAAAAAAATGCCACTGGGTTTCTTGCTGGTCCTTCCCAGGACAGAGGCTTTTTTGAAAACCAGTGGTAAAGAAAAAAATAACTTTCAATAAACATTATACAATAATCTATATTGAATAAAAATCATTTATTTCATTTCAGCTCAACTCAATAAAAAAATCGATTTTGAAAATAATCCACATCACATCATTACATACTAAGTCTACAAAAATGGTCGTAGTTCCCTATCCATCTATCAGTTCCCGGCAATGCAACTCTAAGATATACATGACCGTACTAAACCTTCCCCTCAATCACCACTGCCCTAAACTATTCTAGAGAACGCCTGCGTGAACCAAGTGTACCACGAATGATACTGTTGGCCTACAATAACTACTAAGTAAACAATAAGCGAAAGTGGTAAGTGAGGATCCGCGTCCTGATAATTGATCGTCTCAACCCCGAAAAGGAAAAGTGAAGCTACAGTAATACATAAGCCAATTTCTCAATTTGTTTATTTTTACAGTTTAGAATAAAAATACGTAGTTATGATGCAGCTTGTTTTAGGTCATTCTCTATGGAGTTGTAATAATTACCCTACATCGTCACCTGACATCCAAGTGCATTTTAAAAGTAGGTCAACTAACATGTTGAGCACAATAATTACCCGTGATAGTTTTCCTTTTCACTTCATTATATATAATACCACGGTACATACCTTAACTTTACAAAATCAGGGCAACAGTTGGTAGAGCCATTTAATTTTTACGATTTTTATTATATTGGACTACCGCCTCCGGACTTCGCACTAACATCTGATTCTATAGGATTTGATTCGATAAGATATTTTTACCAAACTCGAAATGGCCCAAATATGAGTCTCTTAGGTGGCTATATATTTGTGCCATTTGCTGTCACACCTACGAATATAGTTCATATTTTCAATCGCTAAAAGTGGTTATTAGTTGGATAATATATAAAAGATAAAACTAACATATATAACAACAATTACTTATTCTAGAGGCCAGCAGACCACCAAGCGAGGCAACTATATTTATATTCTTCCTATGAGGCAATCAATGGAGAAGGTCAATATTATTTATGAATGAATGCTTTAGATATACCAAAATTTTATCGGTCCGTGGGGTCCATGCCAGTAATTTAAGGAACTGTATCCAAGTATGGTTATTGCCACAAAAGACAAAAGTGAGTTGGTTTTTTTTCTAGCCCCAAGGCTTAGTTAAAACATTCGACGTTCAAGGTGCTATACTGCGCGGAGTAAGCTGGCATTAATGTTTTAGATAGTTTACTTTTTCGATTGTAGGTATATCATGACCAAAATAAAGTATACTTATTTAATCTAGTAGCAGGAGAGGTTACATGGAAGCGGTGATTTGTGCTTGACAACGCCAATTAATAAGATGGGTTTTATCTCAAATCGATCACGCCTAGACTGTGTAATTGAGACTTATACAGCCATGACTATAATAACTTAA
This sequence comes from Parnassius smintheus behrii, assembly GCA_036936625.1. Classification (NCBI taxonomy): domain Eukaryota; kingdom Metazoa; phylum Arthropoda; class Insecta; order Lepidoptera; family Papilionidae; genus Parnassius; species Parnassius smintheus. The sequence goes on along the minus strand of JAUPFT010000021.1, from coordinate 7,987,291 downwards.
AACAAAGAATGTAAAATGTTATGTGAAATAAGAATAGAAGGGTAGTTGATTAAGCAAGTGGATGAGGGCGTGTATTTGGGATGTGTATTTAGCAGGGAAAGTAGATATGATAAAGATATACAACGACGAGTTGCAGGAAATAGAGTGAAGGCGGCTCATAATTAAGAGACACTTCATAATTAAGAGTCAGAATGTGACAAAAAAAGAACGTATTATGGTATTTCATAATGCTATGTTTGTCCCTACTTTAATGTATGGTAGTGAAAGTAGCAATAGTAATATGATGATACTGTGTTTAATATTTTTATCTTCAAATTTTACTTTACTTAAATAATACTTCAGGATAAGGTCTCCCTAAGTAATTTTAATCCATGATAACCGCGGTTAACTATGACATCTGGACGTTAAACCTCTTGTTACCCGCCGTAACCACCGGTGCTGTAAAGTGCTTGAAACTTCGGGTACGGGTATATAAAAAAGTTAATATAAGCGATAAAATCCGTGAAAACTATTATTATTTAAAGAGTTCGCGTAAATATAAGAAATCATTTAGTCATCCCTTTGTATCCTTTTATAACAGGGAATGCAATAAAGAATAAAATGTTTATAGTATTTCGAGAATAAATGTACATGTGACATAATTATACAAAAACATACTTTAAACGCTCTAAGCTTTAATGGGGATGGATTTCAACAAGAAATATTTTTTGGAGAGTCTTGGAGAGAACCGCAATTTATTAAAAGCCAACCTTTACGGTTGTAAGTGCTTTTAACTCTGAAAATCGTTAAAAGTCGCAACTTTCTAGGACCAAGAACAATGAAAGCAACTTATATTGCTCTGTGTAGCAATAACAACTGAAAGTTTTGCAATAAATTAAAATGTGAATATGTCTCAAAAGAGAGAGGAAGCACGATACGAGATTGGAGTAAGGTGAGCCGCTTATTACACCTTAATGTAATTTTAACAGGTGAGCGACAGTCAGAAGCATGCTATGGCACTAAATTATAATCATAAAAAAATATTAAACTAGACTTACTAATACGAACAATATATTGATATATTATGTTATATCAATTAACTGATTAAGTGTAATTTGTGATAGTTAAAATATTAATAACATCCAGACCTACATCACAACGTTAGAATGATATTATTCTATGAAGAGTGTCGATACGCAAACCAAAAATATATAACTACCTATAAACTTTAGTGATAATAATTGTGTTGGATGGAAAAACAAATATAAAAATAATTTGTGACTAATTGAGCTTTGTTCGAGTAGCTTGAATTGCGAAACTCGACTTCAATTCAAGTAATCTGAATTTCAACTCGAGTTAATTCGCTTGGAGTTTCTTCCGAGTTGGCCCTCTCTAATACATTTTTTTAAATATTACGTTACCATAACCAATAACCTGAATACGAACATCAAAACAACTCTTTTTTTTTCACGTATCTTTAATCCGTTTAGATTCTCAAAAATATTTAGGCTACTTATAATAATAAATTAGTATATTTTTTGTGTAATACAATTGAGGGTCGTTAAAATTTCTAGTGAGCCAAAAAACGATTGTCTCCTTTAATCCTCCTTTTCGTTCAAAAATATCACCGTCTAGTCAAAATTTAAGCAATGCTTTCAACAAAGCTTACATAAAAACCACTTGGAAGTTTTCTCTTTGACCAAAGCGTCGGACTGCTTGTCACGGCTCGTGATAAGAGCCTTTTTAGTTGTTTGATTCAGTTGTTTGATGTTGTTTTGATTAGGTTCCGCTAAAAACAAAATAAGTTGCTATTTTATATAAATATTAAAAATAAAAACTAATAACTAATGGGGTAAAAAGGTTTTCGAGTGACAGCCTCGTGCCGGTAAGCGGATTATTCAACTGCCAAGACTTAGAGTGACAATGGTTAGATTTGCAGAAAGTCTATTTATGAAGGTGACTCCAGACTACATTTTGTGGCATTTATTGGGATCTATATATAGCAGTGAATTATTTTTATTCTATTTTTTCCACTAATCGTAATTAAAGTGACCAACGAGTTTTCGGGATTGAAATGAAATGTACCCAGCCTATTATTTACTATATTTGCCTTTTGCCTTTAAGCCGGAACCCATTAGTGTATACTCTGCTGCTTATTGTCGGAAAAAGGCAAAAGGTGGTTATTATTCAGTCAGACTTCTAGGTATTTGACTACCTAGCAAAGAAAGCCGAGCACACCATCTTCATCATCATTATGTGTTCGTTATTATCTATTGCTTGTCTAGAATATTGAAGATATACATTTGGTATAATTTAGTTACAAATTTAAAAATAAATAGAAATTGTGATTATTAGACACATTCAATGATAACAATAAATTGTATAGCAAAATAAAGTTACAGCCTATAAACGTCCCACTGCTGAGCACAGGCCTGCCCTCACTTCTGAAAGGGTTTTAGGACAAGTTTCACCGCGTTGCCATCACGCGTTTTGGGTTGCAATAAATTGCATCTTAACCTTTAATTTTAACTACACAAATAGTTTGATTGAATATTTTAATAAGATATAGAGTTTGCTTTTAAACATCATTTCATTTAAAATTACTGCTGTTGGTTAAATTTTAGAGTATATGTTTTAGACAATTAGCTTGGCGAAATCACATCGTGTAAGAACTCAAAGCTGTGAATTTCGATGGAAATAAATTAAAAAAGAACATATTTTTATAACGTTTTACCTTATTTATCCCCTGAGCTACAAGGTTCTTTTTACTTTATATTAAAAAAAAGAACATATTATTTGAAAAGTAAACAAACATAAATTGTTTCTTTCTTTTTTCTATATTTTAAAGTATCTTCGCCCTCACAATACTTTGTTCTAAAATTTAAAAAGGTATATCATAAAATTTCTTCCCTATAACAAAAATATTGCTTCAGCTATCTGGTAGTCGCGCTTAGGAAGTATAGAAGAATAAATAAATAACACGTTAATTGGCTCGCTCTATTTTATTACCCGCTTAAGTTGTTAAAAGCCGACCGTAAACTTGGAAAATCTTTAAAAGTGGCAACTTTCTAGGACCGAGAACAATGAAAGCAACTTATATTGCTTTGTGTAGCAATAACTACTGAAAGTTTTGCAATAAATTAAAATGTGAATATGTCTTTTAAAAGAGAGAGAGAGTAAGCACGGTACGAGATTGGAATAAGGTGAGCCGCTTGTTACACAGTAATGTAATTTTAATAGGAGAGCGATAGTCAAAAATCGGCCTCTCAACTAAATAGTTGACGATTAGTTTTTACTAGCTAAGGCAAATACTTTCAAAAACCTTTTTGAACTCAACAACTGCAGTGAGACGAGTATCAAACTTGTATAATTAGCATAGAAGGAATAATTACTGCAAACGCACTTGTCTTTCTTCCGGTATACCAGCTGTCTAATATTTTATTTGTGGTAGAACAATGTTGTAGCTATACCATGGATGTAACGCGAATAGGTCGTCTCACCTGGGAAAATATCACGCCCTTACAGCGTCAAATGGTAGCTTAATGCTGCTGTGTTTTGCGTGGTCACTATAGAGAACCGGAAACTCATTTTAAAATGAAGATTCCATTTTAGTCATCAGGGGTAATAAAGCGTCTGAATTTTGATTCTCAGTCAAGGATAGTAGTAAATGTCTATAGGCATATAAAATTCCACTTACCATTATGTAAATTGTGTGCTCGCACTTTTCTTCAATAAAAATATGAAATTTAGAAGTTTGAGATAGCGGCTTTTGTTATGACTTTGATTAGTGTTGTGTAAATCATTGGTATATTTTAAATCAAATGTTTTTTCTTATATTAAGCACCTTTCCAGAAATGAAAATTTGCCTCTTGATAAAAGTATATTCATCAAAAAGAAATATTTTATACTAAACTTTTATTAAAAAAATAAACACATCAGTGTAATAGGCGTTACCATAAAGCGAAATTGTTTTGATCACTATGAGTCCCGAACTTATTGTTGATACTTGATACTAACGGCTTATTATTATGAGGACGCTTAAGGTCGCTCAGCGAGCTATGGAAAGGGCTATGCTCGGAGTTTCTCTGCGTGATAGACTCAGAAATGAGGATATCCGCAGTAAAACCAGAGTGACCGACATAGCCCAACGGATTAGTAAGCTGAAGTGGCAATGGGCCGGCCATATAGCTCGAAGAACCGATAACCGATGGGGAAGAAAGGTTCTCGAGTGGCAGCCTCGTACCGGTAGGCGTAGTGTAGGGCGACCCCCCCACTAGATGGAGTGACGACCTGGTAAGACATGCAGGAAGTCGATGGATGCAGGTGGCTCAGGACCGTGCTTTGTGGCATTACTTGGGGGAGGCCTATGTTGAGCAGTGGACTTGTGAAGGGCTGTAATGATGATGAATGATGACTAACGGCTTAATAACTTTGCAAATATTTCTGTCTTCGTATATTATTTGTTTACACTACTGTATTCTAAATTTTTAAAAAATGTGCACTTTGGGCAAGAAAATTATAATACCCAATCAAAGCTAGGTAGAAATCCGCCAGCACAAATGATTTTTTTACATCCAAGGTTTTTATAATGATTTGTTATATTTACGCGAACACTTAACATTGACTAAAACTACTATTTTTTTATTCCCGACGTTTCGGGTGCTTTATAGCACCCATTGTCACGGGGGACTGAGATGACTGACGTCGTTACGTGACGACGTTAACCTGGAGTACCTTCAATACTTAACAAAGACGTTCATTTAATGTTGATGCCGACGTGTTTTCTGCCGTTGGCTATTAGACTAGCAATAACGTGTGCCTGGTTTCATTGAGCACGTCATCTGGACGGACGAGTCCACATTTACCAGAAACGGCCTGTGGAACCGAAGAAACACTCACGTGTATTTCGAGGTTAATCCACACGATATTCGACAAACTGGGCACCAAACCCGATGGTCAGTTAACGTATGGGCAGGTTTATTTAAGAACCGCATACTAGGGCCAGTGTTTCTGCCACAGCAACTTAACGGACAGCGATACCTAAATTAACACTTGGTTGACATTTTGGACGATCAATCATTAGCTAAATATCGTGATGTTCGTCCGTGAGCACCTCACCGACGCTGGATCGGCCGACAAAGACCACACGCTTGGCCCCTTTGCTCACCAGATCTCATCCCGTTAGACTTCTTTCTGTAAGGGTACGTGAAAGAAAGGGTTTTTAATCGTGAGTGTGATAGTGCTGATGAAATGCGCCAAAGGATCGTGGATATTTTCATCAAACTACGTGCGAACAGTGTCGAAGACCCCACGATGATGACCCTTTGTCAACTGATTTCAGGTATTGAAGTTTCATTTCTCGTTATATGTTTAGGTAATTTCATGAATTTTTATGAAATTATCGTTTCATTTAAATTTTTATGAAATTATCGTTTCATTTAACTGTACTAACATGATAGAGCTAACGTAAATAATGCTAACTAAATGTTATAAAAATGATTTTTTCCATCAGGATCAATTTTCCTTTTGTTTCACCATCAAATGTATCCTTAATACTATCATCTGTCTTCTTTTTCGAAAGCGTTTCAAAAATATCCTGTATATGAGACAGAACGAGCGTCTGTAAGTACAGAATTTTTCAACAAGCTTAATATGTATATTTTATTTATATATTGAATACGCATGTTGTATATGTATTTAATAACCTGTAGGGTAGATTTGTAAAACGCAAATTATGAAATCTATGTATGAAACATAACGAGTGTCTGTACATATTTTCAATCAAATTAATATGTATATTGGTTTTAAATTGATTTATTTGTTAAAAATCTTATTACTTACAATCAACGAAATTAAAAAATATAAAACATTATAACAAAACCACAATATAAACCTCGAAACCAAATAATAGGCCTGCTGGAAGAAATTTTTTTATAGAATAAGCAGTGCCTTTGTACATAATTTTGTTTTTACCATTTTTATATCAAAGTATGCGTGTACATAAGCTGCTAAATAAATAAATAAATAAATATAAAGTCTATGTATGAGACAAAACATTACAAATCTGTCTTGAGGTACCACGAGAGGATAGACGAGATATTGCAGTCTATTTTATATTAATATTCATATGTTCATATTTTTACCAACCAATATATAATATCATTGCTTACAGCGTAATAAAAATTCAATGTAATATCTATTTATGAGACTGAAAGAGAGTCTGTACATTACATATCTGCCTTGCGGTGCCACGAAGGGTTACACGATGCATTGGATTTTATTTTATATGAATATTCATACGTTCATATTTACTTCTAAAATTTATATAATATCGTTGTTTACAGCGTATTAAAAACGCAATATAAAATCCATGTATGAGATAGAAGGAGAGTCTGTACATAACATATCTCTTGCAATACTGAAACTGTAGGAATCTGTTTACATCAGTAACAACTTACTGGGCATGCAATACCCTCCAGTAGCTGCTTTATACCAGCAGAGAAGATATTTTCAAATAATATGTGTCAGGCGTTAATTCCAGTCGTCGAGGAAAAAAAATAGAGTTAAACACAACTTAAGAGGTAAGCAAATTCACCTGACCTTATTTTATTTCAAATGTTCTAAAATATTATATACAAAAAAAACTGTTTCTTAGTAGGTCGAGATCAGTTTATTAGAGTGTGAATCATGCATATCTTCACACATATTTTGAGTTGATATTGTATTTAGTACAGCTGTAAAATTAATTAAAACAATACAAATTTTAATTGTGTTTTTACTTATTGGTAAATTCCATGATACACATAGATATACATACACAGGGATGATGAGATTCAGAATTTTGAAGAAAGTTGAAAGTTCTAGAATTGCTGTTAATTGGATTAAAAAGTTAATTCGTAATAAAAAAATCAATACCTTAAAAATAAATCAAAATGACTTGGTATTAACATACAAAATTATAGTATTTTCATACCTGAAGTAAAAGACAAATATTTCACATGAATGAAAAGTCAATTATTTAATTACAATCCACTACAATGCCTAAGGATATTTGCTAATGTAATAGACAAATGAATATCTCCTTGTCCAGCTATCTCTTATGAGTAATATGTACAAAACATTTTGAATTTATTATTTACTTTCTCTTGAATAAAAAGTATAATCATATTCAGATTTAAAGTATTCCAATTAAAGGGGGTGCTTATAAAATGACTTCATAGTGACACTTCATAGTATATGTGATTTCGTATTTTGGTCAAAAAACTACATGGGTATTAAGAAAGACCAAACATATACTTAATCACAATAATTTTTCCAATAATAGGCGGGTACTACATACTTAAATTGTTACTTTGGATATTAACGTTTTGTTATACTCGTAATCCCAATAGCTAAAATTAGTTATATGCCTGCAGCTATATCATACATAAACCATATGGGTGGCATGTAAATATATGTATTTCCTTTTTGCCTTATAAATAACATCTTAAGGTTATACATAATGATTTCTTATATTTACGCGAACACTGTACATTGATTAAAACTACTTTTACGGATTTTATCGCGTTTTATTTATTTTATTTTTAATATCCGACGTTTCGGGTGCTTTCCAGCACCCATGGTCACGGGGGACTGAGGTAACTGACGTCTTGATGTCAAACGGAGGATCCAGTAGGATCCCAAGCTACTACCACCTGCTTGGGATCCTATAATTAATAAAATTAAAACAAAACCCAAGCATACCACTGCAGGACTTCAAAACAGAGTTAGTTCATTCTGCGTAGATCGGACCAAAGATAATAATTAAAAAAGCTGAAGGTACACCGGGTCAACTTTGACATCGGGACGTCAGTCACCTCAGTCCCCCGTGACCATGGGTGCTGGAAAGCACCCAAAACGTCGGGCATTAAAAATAAAATAAATAAAACGCGATAAAATCCGTAAAAGTAGTTTTAATCAATCTTAAGGTTATTATCTCGTATTCAAAGAAACCAGGAAAAGTAATGACGAAATAAAGTGTTTCAAATTCCTAAACCTATAAGAAAATTATTTGTAATAATAATATTGTAATAAAAATAGTTTTTAACCAAAGTTAATAAATAAACTAAATTTGATTCAAATCCTATCAAAGATGTAAATAGTAGTTATTTAAATCTTTGCTATTAGAAAAATTTAAACTCATAAAATTCATCTGCCCACCTTAAGTTTTATGCACTATTCTCCGAAATCTTAAAATGCGGAATACAGAAGAAGTAATAGGTAACCTTCTATAGTCTTCATAAGCCGGTTACCTTGTTAACAAGAAAAAAAACGACTTATAAATTTTTTTACCCTGGTCAACAACTGTTACATAGCAACTCCTTTGATCTAAGCTTGCCTTGCTGTGGCAGTGTTGTCAGGGAAGTATTTATGTACATAAAGCATAAAAAATTCGTTAAGCCCCCGTCTGTATATACAGTATTTCTATTGTCTAAAATCGTGGTAGGTAAAGTATGAAATTTACTTATTTTTCTTTCTATTATGATTTGGCTCATTATCTGAAGTTAAAAGGTTCTTTTCTGATGTTTATAGAATGAAAATAAAACTAGAATACAATAAACAAATAAAAGGTTCTTTTCTGGTGTTTATGGAATAAAAAAATACAAAGCGATCAAAGCTGAAGTCTAACACAATTTGGTTTACATAACTGAATTTAATTAAAAAAAGTATATATATATATATATATATATATATATATATATATATATATATATATATATATATATATATAAGTATGATAAAATATGAGTATTTTAACCAACTTCAAAAAGGAGGAGATATTAAATTTGACTTTATGTTTTTATTATGTGTGTAACTTCATAAATTTTCTCTAGATGATCAGATTTCGGTAATTTTATTTAAAAGATGGTGCTTCTCGTGTGGTTCCATATAAATTTGATCAAGATCTTACTAGTCATTTTTGAGTTATCCTTAATAATGCGTATTTAATTGACTATGAATACATTGGTGATATTCTCATTTTATTTATATTGAAATCGGTTGCAAAAATAATTAATTTTACCACTTGTTTAAGTTACCTCACAATATCACACGTACGTCACTAAAACTGTATGAAAGAATCATGCCCACTTTTCATACATTGATTGACCTGTCACTTGATTCCTTTAACAGGTTGGGTCTATCTACAACTACTGTTGTATAAAAACAATTATTGTTAATAATAACATAATAACTTATCATCTTTTCATTTAGAGGCCAGGGGAAAATGCTATTAAGTAATTAAAATTTTGAGGTTACAACGGCTGTCAGATAAGGTCTGCACACTTATTTTTTTTTCCCACACCATAGTATAAAACCATTAAAAATCTTATCTAATCATAAATTAATAAGTTATAAATAAAGAAATTGGTTATTTTGAACATTCATAAACAACATAACGAATCAACAAGCTTTTCGTAGTCTGAAACCGGACGTGTAACGTGCGTTTTTAATATATTTTGGCACGGCTTCTAGGCCTTTGAGCTTGTTGACGACGCTCACGTTGCTTCTCGAACACCTGAAATATAAATAATATTAATCAATAAAAAATAAAATATGTAAAAAAATATACTCATAAAACATTGTTACTTACCTAATGTACTTGCTGTTTTTCTATAATAAATAAGTACGTGTGCATACGGGGACGGTGGCACTTACCGCGATTTTTATCAGTAGGGTGAAGGTATATTTGCAACAACGGTGTTGCACCGCTGAGTACATGATCCCGCGTTTCGAGTTAGTTGCACTAGAACATCATACGAGGTGACACCTATGTCTCCCTCCCCGCGGATGTACACGCGCTCACCAAAAATTTTTTTTTGTATATTTTTCTCCCAGACGACACCAGCGGCCTACATCATCAACATAGTGGTCCTTCGGCCGAATCCTTACGTCGTCTGCAAAAAATATAATAATAATAAGTACCAGTTATGTTCCACGCGCCGGCTACGCCGCAAAAAAAGCGACGACCACGTGGCACCGCTGCAAAATCGGAGTGCAAGAACAACCAAGATGTGTTACCATCGTTCAGCTTAAAGGATGAAGTGCTGGAAAAACCTGGAAATGCGCTAAGTGCCTCTAGTAAGAGTAAAAAGACCTCAGGCACGTCGTCAAGTACGGCACGCAAACGGCAATTGGAATACGAAACCGCTAAAGCTATGGCTCTCGTGGAAATACAAGCAGCGGAAGCTGAAGCAGAAGCCAAAGTTAAGAGTGCTCAGGCAGAAGCTGCCAAGCTTAAGGCAAATATTCAGTCGAAGCTGCTAAACAAACAGCTTGCAGCTGAGATGGCAGAATTGGAGTCTCATTCACGCTCTTCCCACAAGTCGGCTATGAAATCTTCGACCAGCAAAGTTGAAAATTGGCTGAATGCTCCAGGAAACCAGCATGAGGAGAACCGAGAAGAGTACTCTTGTGAAAAAATCGGCCTAGAAAAGCTGGCACATGCCTTGAATGATGCAGTGGCTGCCTCATCATATAAAATACAGAACCAGGAGCTCTTAACAAGATTAGCAACGTCTAAAGACCTGCCTTTATTTTTTGGAGATCCAATGGAGTGGTTGCAGTTTAAACAGGCGTACCAAGAATCTACCCAATTATGCAAATATAGTGACACAGAGAATTTATGGCGGCTACGTAAGTGTCTTCGTGGCGATGCTAAAGAAGCAGTGACTTCACTCTTGATTGGTGGAACTACACCCGATTTAATAATTGACACCTTAGAACTTCGATTTGGCAAACCAGAAACAATTATGAGTAAAATAGTTTTACAGCTTAAAAAACTATGTCCGTTGCCGTTAACTTATCATAATGATATCATTAATTTTGCAATAAAAATAAAGAACTATGTGGCTGCTGCCAAAGTAATGCAACAAAGTGATTATCTTCGCAGCCCGGAGTTAGTATCGATTGTCGTATCTAAGCTTCCAACTTTGCTTGTCGCAAAATGGACCGACTACGCTTATGAACAGCGAGAGTGTAATTTACCGAAGCTAGAATTGCTTAGTGATTTTTTATATGAGGAAGCCACTAAAACAGCTGCATCAGGAGTAAGTCATATTCACGCTCAATATAATTTAAAGAAGCCCGATGAACGTAAACACCGTTCACACTCGTTGTTGTACACAAATAGTAATCAATTACAAAACGCGGAAAAGTGTACATTTTGCCGAAAATGGGCTCATGGTGTCGCAGATTGTTCACGGTTTAAGCGCGCCTTACGCAAAGATCGCTGGCGATTTGTACGCGTAAATAAACTTTGCTTCAAATGTCTTGCCCCCCGCCATACGAATGGTATGTCTTGTATTGGCAGTAATTGCGACATTGACGGCTGCAATCAACCGCATCATCGTTTACTGCACTGGATAAAACCATTGGAAGAAAGCTTAAAAACTGTGGAGCGAAGTGAGGATGAGCATCCCAGCACCAATGAAACAGTGACTCATACGGTGGCATCCCACTGTCACAAGGTGCTTTTGAAAGTGGTGCCGCTCACTCTTCACGGACCGAATGGCAGTTTGCATACGCATGCACTACTGGATGATGGAGCTACCGTGACGGTGATATCCTCTGATATCGCAGATGAGCTCGGATTATACGGTGCAAACGTGATATTGCGCGCGCGCAGTGCATGGGACTCGGGCGAGCTTGTGTGTGAATCTCAAGTAGTGAGTGTTAGTGTTACTAATTCGTATAACGAAATGTTTACTTTCCGTGCGCGTAAAATTAAAGAATTAAATTTACCAACACAAAAAGTGCCGAATATGGACTTTAATAATTATGGATTGTTAAGTGAAGATCTTATGTTATGTAATTGTAACGCTAAGCCAAAATTATTAATAGGTCAGGACAACCATCATTTAATTTCTCCCATTCGTTGTGTTCGTGGTAAGCAGCGTGAGCCATACATAACTCAAACTGCGCTTGGATGGTGTGTGCACGGACATATGGTAAGTGATGTTAATTGCACTGATCGCTTTGTCTCTTTCATTAATAGTTGCACCGAAAAGGCGGGACAGTCGCAGTGTATCTTTCACTTACACACGGTAGAATCGATTGCTAGCGATCTCTCTCTCGATAACGATAACGGTGAATGCACCTGCGCGCAGTTGCACGATGCGGTTCGTAGATCCTTCGCGTTAGAGTCTATTGGTGTAGGTTCGAAGCCACGCCGCAACCCAGACGAAATACGCGCTTTACAAATTTTAGATGACACTGCAGAATTAGTAAATGGTCAATGGAATGTCGGCTTACCGTGGAAATACGATGAATTACATTTACCCGACTCTTACCCTAACGCCTTTAATCGTCTAAAGTCAATAGAAAGAAAATTTTTGCTCAACAAAGAGTATGCAACTCGTTATTGTGAAAGAATGAGATACTTATTTTCTAATGGTTATGCTAGAGAACTTAATGAGACCGATGAAAACTCTAATAAACGAATAATATGGTATTTGCCGCACTTTGGTGTAGATAATCCAAATAAGAAAAAACTGCGTTTAGTTTATGACGCGGCAGCAAAGTCGAACGGTTATTCTTTAAATGATTTTCTTTTACAAGGCCCTGATTTGTTACAATCGTTATTAGGAATAATGTTACGATTTAGAGAAAACCGCGTAGGTATCATAGGGGACATAAAAGATATGTTTTTAAGGATTAATGTACGAAAAGAAGATGTTAATTCTTTGCGTTTTTTGTGGAAAGATATCTATTTAAGCAATGAAAATGAACAATTAGGCTTCGGAAGTAGTAACAAAGGTTCAAAATTACCTATACAACATCCTGTTAAGAAATATGTTATGACGTCATTAATTTTTGGCGCTAACTGCTCCCCATTTATAGCACAATATATTAACCAAAATAAAAACACATTGCGTTTTCAGAATAAAATGCCGGATGCAGTTAATGCAATTAGGAAAAATCAATATATGGACGATTTTATCGATAGTTTACCAGACGTCGCTACTGCTACAAAAATGATAAAAGATGTTTCATATATTAATCAGCAAGGTGGTTTCGTGATGCGTAACTGGTTAAGTAACAAGTCAGATGTTCTTAGTGATATGCCAAAAGAGACTTTAAATGACATGGCGATACGGTTTAATGTTGAATCCCAGCCGGAACGAACGCTTGGGCTTTTGTGGTTTCCCGCGAGTGATATGTTCGGGTTCGATCTTTCGTTAAAGCGTATACCGAGTGATATTTTACAACTATCACGAAAACCGACTAAGCGTGAAGTTCTTCGTATTATAATGTCTGTATACGATATTCATGGTTTTTTAGCACCTTTTACGATAAAATCCAAAATTTTAATGCGCGAAATATGGAATGTAGGTATAAAGTGGGATCAGGAAATAACAGATAGTTTATTTGTTTTATTTAAAGATTGGATTTCGCAGTTACAAGAAATGAGTTACGTTCGAATCCCGCGGTGGTATTTCTATAGCAACGATTCTGTCGGTGTGAATGAGAAGAGCGGCCACACCGTAAATGACGATGAGACGTCGTTGCAATTGCATATTTTTTGTGATGCATCTCCATGCGCATACGCATGTGTTGCTTATTGGCGTAAACAAGACAGCAACGGCGTGCAGGTGTCATTCATTGCGAGTAAAAGTCGCGTTGCGCCGTTAAAACCGTTAACTATGCCTAAACTCGAACTTCAAGGCGCGCTATTAGCATGTCGCTTGGCAGAGACTATAAAAAAGGAGCACAGAATTGAACCGTCACGTGTTTTTTATTGGACTGATTCAATGATTGTTATTTATTGGATACGTAACGAGCATAGAAATTACAAAGTTTTTATTGCAAATAGGTTAGGTGAAATTGATGAGTTAAGTAAAATTGATGAGTGGCATTATGTGCCGACAAATTTAAATATAGCCGAAGCATTAAACAAAGGAGTTTCCTGTCAGTTTATACCACCAGCCAGTCCTCATATGGGGGGAGCTTGGGAGCGTCTGATTAGAAGTGTGAAAACGGCACTGAAAGTCGTTCTTAGAGAGAGGGCTCCTCGAGAAGAAGTTTTATTAACGCTTCTCGCTGAAGTCGAAAATATAATTAATAGTAGACCGCTTACCCATGTTTCGGTGGACCCTCAAAGTAAAGAGGCATTAACTCCAAATCATTTTTTACTAGGATCTTCGTCGAACTTACCTGTACCTGGGGTCTTTGATGATGGCGACATGTATGTTAGACGACAGTGGCGTATTGCCCAACGGTTGACAGACTTATTTTGGAGCAGATGGGTAAAAGAGTTTTTGCCAGAGCTAATTCCTCGTCGTAAATGGGATAGGGAAGGTCCGCAATTAAAAGAAGGAGATCTTGTAGTAGTAGTCGATCCATCATTATTTCGAAACTGTTGGCCAATAGGTATTATTGAAAAGGTTTATCCAGGTTCAGACGGCAGAGTCAGAGTAGTTGACGTTAGGACTAAGTCAGGAGTGATGAAGCGATCAGCTGCTCGCGTGGCCTTTCTCCAGCTTGATGATGAGTGTCGGCGAACCGACACTTGGGGGGAGGATGTTGACGACGCTCACGTTGCTTCTCGAACACCTGAAATATAAATAATATTAATCAATAAAAAATAAAATATGTAAAAAAATATACTCATAAACATTGTTACTTACCTAATGTACTTGCTGTTTTTCTATAATAAATAAGTACGTGTGCATACGGGGACGGTGGCACTTACCGCGATTTTTATCAGTAGGGTGAAGGTATATTTGCAACAACGGTGTTGCACCGCTGAGTACATGATCCCGCGTTTCGAGTTAGTTGCACTAGAACATCATACGAGGTGACACCTATGTCTCCCTCCCCGCGGATGTACACGCGCTCACCAAATTTTTTTTTGTATATTTTTCTCCCAGACGACACCAGCGGCCTACATCATCAACATAGTGTTCGGCTATAACTTGCTGCTGCTTAGTTTCTTCAAAAGATTTTCGAAGTTCAGCATCAGCACCTCGCATGTTAGTTCCGTTGTCAGATATGACAGTATGAGGCCACCCACGGCGTGCAGCCATCTTCCTAAGTGCCATTATAAGTGAGTCTGCGGTAAGCGTCGATACTATTTCAATATGAACAGCTCGTATTGTTAAACATGTAAAAAGAACACCATATCTTTTGGGTCTCTGCCTGCCCACAGTTACTTCGATCGGACCGAATAAGTCTACACCACAAACGGTAAAAGGTCTTTGATGATGAACCAATCTTTGAGATGGCAAGTCCCCGAGGCGAGGCGGTCTTGGTGCTGCTTTTCGTTATTTTCAGGCTCTCGGGGCCAATACTTTTCTTCCGTGTACAGAAAAGACGGACCCGTTAACCAAGAGGAGTCCTTGTTGAAGTCGTAATCATTATTTTTTGTAGCTAAATCCGCTATATTTAAATAATGATTACGACTTTACGAAATATGCACAGCTACATTAACTACCTTTAATTGACGAGTGCTGCCATCTTCATGCTAAGGTCGAAAACTTTTCAGACCATCTTGATACATCTGGAGACTCATTAAATCAATCGTTTAGTCTATCTGAAGGTAAAGAAGAAGCGCCATTGATTTTTAATAAAACCCCTATCTTTAAGTTGATGTGATGGAAGCGACAACACCGAGCAAGTTTGTAGGGATTGGGGAAAATTTAAATTATAATTCGGCAGATATGGGTAACGCTAAATTAGTAAATCGCATGCTTGGAGAGTCCATTCAAATTAAAAACATAAAAATGGACCATTAGGTTCATTACATATGCTGGGTATGGCAGTGATGAATGCATGATAAAATTATCGAGTCCAATCCATCAAAAGTGGAACAATCTCGATCTTGATTTTTGAAGTTGCTCCAATGAGATATTTTAAATTAAGCTTAGAAGAAGCTCTGATGAAGAAATCGATGGATGCAATGGATGAACTGACATTCAAAATAAAAAAAACATTGAGAAGATATCGTTGCTTTCGCATCTTTAACTTGACGCACTCAAAAAACAGACCATATCCCATTCATGACTAATAAGCAGAGTAACTGTAGATTTCCGGGCTGTTTTAAAAGATGTGAAACTAAATAAATATTCTAAATGTGACGTGCACTTATGTCTTACACAGGGATATTGTTACATTCATTTATCTACTAATTTAAGAATTAGTAAATAAATTTGAAAATATTTTAGTTTTAGTTAGTTTAGTGAAATTATTTATTAGGAAGGTTACAAATCTTTTGTTCAGTAAATATTTATTTTTAAAATTTGTTATTTTTAGTCCTTGTAAATTTTTTATGAAAGAGTATTTAATACATTAGCAAATTGTTTCATCTACAAAAGATATTTGTACGGAAGAGTGGTTTTTTTTTTCAAAGAAATTATCGTGCTACTACTAAATGTAACAATGAAGCAAATCATCTAAACGACTAATAAAAGGTGATTAAACTGAGAGACACGAGGACCATGTGCTCATGTACTCTGTAAGTATATAAGAAAAAGCTTAAGGAAAAATCACAAGATTTTTAAGTTATTTATTCTAGGTACTCTATATGTTCCTAACACAAGTATATAAAATGTTGAATACTCGTATTGACACAAAATTTTCTCCGGAGATTTCTAATCTAGAGGTTAAAGTTTGTCAAAATTAATTTGCTAATTCCATGAAATTACGTGGATATCATCAATAATCTTGAAGAATTTAGTTCTTAAATACAATATCAAAAATAATTTAATTGATTATTTTTAATAATGCTAATAATAATAATAATATTTTTTTTGTTTGTTTCGGATGTCCCGAAGTTTTACCAATACTGAGAGTGTAATAAAAGTTCATCATCTTTCCCAAATGTCGCACAATGCGTAAAAATCTTGAACCTTCTGACACATTGCATGGTAATCAATTCAAGCTGGCCTTAATTTTTCTTCTGTTAAGTATAATTAAGCGAAAGGAGCCTAAAGACTAAACTCTTAGACGAATGAACTAAAAAGACTTGATTTTAAATCCACCATTTGACCAATTTAATTATGAACTGCACCGAATAATATTCATCTTCGAGTGATTAACGGGTGTACAAATTATATTAATAGCGTTAATAATGTAATTTTTAAAAATAAATAAAAATATACAACAACGGGACTGAAGTAAGAATAGTTTCTGTTAACAACGTTGTCAAAGAGACAAACATCTCTAAAGTTTCCACACATTTCGTGAACTCCTAATAAATTCAGTTAACCTGTTTTCAAATGATCGTGCACATGCATGCTATACGTGAGTCACATACTAATGCCGCGGGCGGTGTTACTCCGAGGATTAAGTACAAATTATCTGTCGCAGCTAAGCATAATATGTGCTTTCGACATTACAAGCGCTCTATTAGAATTTACAATTAGTTTACGTGTGCATAATGATGCTTAAGCTCCGACTTAAATCCTGTTGAACTAGCGCTGATCATGTTAAAACTTTGATATTAGATGATAATTTAATGTTCTGTAAAAGGATTCGATTATTTGTGTCTTTCGCTTTAGACTGTTGTCAAGTGTTGATGGCTTTCTATTTATCTTTTTAATGTGTGTTAGAGTTCAAACTCGAACACACATTAATGTTCCGGCCATTACCGGCTAGACGTCCAGCCGTATGGATATAAATGTGTATATGTATGTATCTTTGTATTTATGTAAATAAGTTTTGTTGTACGTTACCTTTAGCACGAATCAATTGATCGAGATGAGCGATACGGTGTTCAAAAGTGTTCATTGAGACTTCGAGCTGATTGAATTTTGAAGTCAATTGGTTTAGCCGTTTTAAAGACATTAAAAAATAAAACCCAAAAATTTTTTAAAGTTTTTCCTAAATAACTTTAAGAATATTTGAAATCCAGGAATCAAAGACCCTTTTTCCTACATAAAACTGCGTCGAATAAATCAAAAACGAACGACACGTTTAAAAATGATAGCTATTTAAAATTTTCTAAATACTCTTTTTTTTTTTTCAGGTAGCTTTTAAGTTCTAGATCAATCGACTGAAAATCTGGCAAAAATTTCTTGCACTTAAAAAACTGCGTCGAATGATGCCTAGTAAATCAAAGTCGAACACGGTGTTCAAAAGTTTTATTTATAGTTAGTTACAGTTACTTATACTACGAGTATAATCAACCAATTGGAAGATTTTTAAGCATTAAAAGCTCAAAAAATGCGGGAAATTCCAGGATTGACCTAAAGGCCAACCGCTTTTCAATTTTGAATTATTTTTTAATTCCTCCTTAGATACTCCTCATCTGCCTCGAACGTGTGTGGAGATTCTCCTGGGCATGCTAAGGATCAAGTTATCAAGCATTCCTTGCGGTAACTTGTTCCATTCTTGAATAGCAGCTGCCCCGATCTCTGTCACTGTCTGGGTAGATGGCTGATGGTTCCAAAAATCTCGCCCTAGAGCATCCCACGCGTGCTAAGTAAGGCTAGCCGACAGGCCAGTCTTACCTTGTGAATCGTATTCTCAGGGAGCTGCATTGACACGTTGAGCTCAATAGGCGGGCGCATAATCTTCGACCAGTACGAACTGGTGCCCATAATTTACTCGGAATTGTCTGACAAGTTCATCAATCGTAATTGTTTTGTACCTATGCGCTACGCCTTGATACGGGATTAAAGGCGTTCTAGCTCCAATCATAATTCCATTCCAAAAGAACACCAATTTTGGGTGGGACGGTAAACCGACACGACCGGAGAGAGATCAGGCACAGGACCAACGTCTTTACGTGCTTTCCGAGGCACGGGGGTGAGACACCGCCAACTTCCTGTTAAGTTTTTGACCCGACCCGGGATTCTAACCCAGGACCTCATGATCAGCAGTCGCACTACAACAACCACTAGACCAACGAGGCAGTCATATTATGATATATCCGTGGATTTATAGTATATATTAGAGATGTATATCGCCGACAAGTTGACGAGTACTCCTACTCCCTAGGCGTAGTCCCAAAATCATGGAAGACGGCTTTCGTCCATCCGATCCCTAAAAAAGGCGACCGCTCAGACCCGTCCAACTACCGGCCTATCGCCATCACCTCCTTGTTCTCCAAAACAATGAAGTCCATTGTAAACTGCCAGCTCATGAGGTACCTTGAGGATCACCAGCTGATTAGTGACCGCCAATACGGTTTTCGCCGTGGTCGGTCAGCTGGTGATCTTCTGGTCTACCTAACTCACAGATGGGCGGAGGCAGTAGAGTCCAAGGTGGAGGCATTGGCCGTTAGTTTGGACAATGCGAAGGCCTTCGATCGGGTTTGGCACAAAGCGCCACTTTCGAAGCTCCCTTCCTATGGGCTTCCCGAGAAATTGTGCGATTGGATCACCAGCTTTCTTGCAGATCGGGGCATCAAGGTCGTTGTAGACTGTGCAAGTTCCGATTGCAAGCCTATTAACGCTGGTGTTCCACAAGGCTGCGTGCTATCGCCAACGCTGTTTCTTCTGCATATCAATGATATGTTGCAAACCCGTAACATTAATTGGTATGCAGATGACAGCACTGGTGATGCTCTTTACACCGGCCGAGCCAATATTTCTCGGGAAAACGTCTCCGAGTGCCGGGACAAACTTGTGTCTGAAGTCGAGTCTTTGCTGAACAGAGTCTCGGATTGGGAGCGACTAAATCTAGTTCAGTTTAACCCCCAGAAGACACAAGTTTGCGCATTAACCGTTAAAAAGAGCCCCTTTGTCGTATCTCCTCAGTTTCAAGGCAATCCCCTTGTTGCCTCAGCCAGTATCGGAATCCTCTGCGTCGACATATCGAATGACGTGCAGTTTCGTGGTCACTTGGAAGAGAAGGCCAAATTGGCCTCTAAAAAGCTTGGCGTGCTCGGCAGAGCGGGACAGTATTTCATGCCGGCACACCGCCTGCAACTTTACAAGGCGCAGGTTCGGCCGCACATGGAATACTGTTCCCATCTCTGGGCTGGGGCTCCCCAGTACCAGCTCCTTCCACTTGACCGCATCCAGCGCAGAGCGGCTCGAATCGTCGACGACCGAGTGCTTTCCGATCGGCTCGATTCACTGGCACTGCGAAGAGATGTTGCATTTTCTTTCGCATATACCATGGAGATTGCTCTGAAGAATGGTTCGGATTGATCCCAATCGCCAAGTTTCGAAAACGCACTACGCGGCAAACCTCCCGATATTATCCACACCATCTGAATACTTGGCGTTCCACCACTGTACGTTTCAAGAGTAGTTTTCCTTCGCGTACAACCTCCCTGTGGAATAGTTTACCACCAGCGATTTTTCCGGACCGATACGACCTGGGGACCTTCAAGAAAAGAGTTTACTCCTTTCTAAAGAGCCGGCAACGCACCTGCAATTCCCCTGGTGTTGCGGTTGATCATGGGCAGTGGTAGTCACTTAACATCAGGTGAGCCGCATGCTCGTTTGCCCCCTCTTCTATTAAAAAAAATAATTACGAGGGTATGGCAATATGTTTAAGAGTCATCGTGCAGATATATTATAGTTGCAGCACGAGTATGTCTGCTTGACCGAGAAAGAATCACGTTCTCACAAAATAAAATAGTTAAAGCGTAAAATGGGTTAATGCTGTTGCGTTTCATATGGTTAGTAAAGAAAACCGGAGACTCTTTTTAGTGAAAACGAGGAAGTCTTCAAGTGTGACAAAACATCGCATTTTGATTCTAAATCGAGGATAGATGTAAATTTCCGTAGGCCATAAGTCATTTACTAGAAGGTGGATTGTGAGTTCATTTGTTTCGCTTATTCCTTGAATTCATATTGCTAAGATTTATTGTGTAAAATTTACTTGCCGTGTAACATGTGCACATAACGGGATACACAATGGATCTTACTTTTTATTTTTCTTATATTTTCCTCCACGTCGGTTGATGTCGCGTAAATATAACTTTAGTTCTCGAAGTAGCTCATGCATACACATATGCTGGAAGCGTATTCACAAAGCGAAACTATGCAAATACATTTCTGTGTAACGATAATACGAAATGTGTATTCTTCCATGAAAATCAATATTAGTTGAAAATACTTAAACATGTTTTAATGAGTGCACCGCGTAGTGACGGCGTAAGAAAGTCCATCCGGATTCTGCAGGTGAGAGGTAACTATGGAAAAGGTCACAATATTTTATTCCTTTGTAAATTAATGCAGGAGTAGTAAGAGTAGCACTAAAGGAGCGAATCATCTGGTGCATGCTTCACAATAATGTGAGAGGCTCATGTCAAGCTATTAACTTTTGTAGGTTTAACATGAAGATTAAGATAAGTATCATTTTTATTTACTCGCTTTTGTATATGACTGTTTGTTGTAGGTTAGGGTATGTCTGTTTGGGTCGATTTTAGTACCTAATTCATTTTGAACTAACTTCCCGACATGAATACACACATTCAAATATTGAACGTTGCTTAGAATTGGATGTCAATAAAGAATATGAAAAAAAACCTGCAAGAACTTTTAATACATAATTTAAAAAAATCTTGTTAACTATTAAAGCTCCTGCAGGCTAAAGACTTTTGATTTAGGTTCTTAATCATAATTAAGTAACTATCGCTGTTTGGTTACGCTGAAATTTACGACTAGCACTTAGTCCCTGAGCTACCACGGCTCTGTGGTAATAAAGAGCAAAAATTTAAATAAATGAATAGATGGTTTAGTGCCACAGCGGCACTTACCTGTCCTAACATCGGGTATGTCCTATGTTATGTTGGTGCAACGGTTTGCTGCGGTATAAATGTTGAAATGTTGAATAAAACCGATGCCTCATATAAAAAGTTAGTTTATTTATTTATTATATCGACAACAAAACATATAACAATCAAGCCACATTAAAAATTATATAACAATGTTTTACCTGATTTTTAACCTGAACTTCCCGGAGCGTCGATTCTTCACATCAGCTCGAATCGACGCTCCGGGAAGTCTGCAGTCTGTGAACACGTACAGGATCGCCCCCGTCACTACATCAGATTTGATAGACCACAAATCCTCGCTAAAGAACACCGATTCCTTCCAAGGATGAACATCCTAATTTCAATATAGAAGATGGCTGGGTGCTACCATCTGCTTGAAATCCTATAATAAATAAAATTAAATCCCAACCCAAGCATACAACTGCAAGACTTCATGATACCTTAAGTTCATACTGTGTAGATCGGAACAAAAGTTAAATTTTAATCTATGGTAACCGCGGTTAACTATGACATCTGGACGTTGAACATCTCAGTCCTTGCCCTGACCATGGGTGCTGTAAAACTCTCGAAACGTCGGGTATTTAAAGTTAAATATACGCGATAAATTCCGTAAAAACTGGTATTATTTCAATTGTCTTATGCTCCCGATGAGATTCGAATTTGGAACCTTCGTCTGGAACTTTGAATACTAGACCAAATGGTGGAAAGAAAGATTTCGATATTCGCACAACAGAATGGGGTGCCTAAACACTAAAAAATTCATCAAAACACTTTTATTAAAGGAATCGAAGTATTCTACATCTGTACTATTATATGAAAATGTACCTAAATAACTTTGAGGGCAAAATGGCGACTTGTCAAGCTTCAGTTGTTTTACTGAAATTCTATCTTAATCCGTTATGCCGATATTACATGATTCGATAATAAACTTGATGTTAATAAAAATAGATATGTGATTTATTCTATACACTAGAGAGTAACAAGCAAGCAGACAGTCCACTAGGTAATCAAATGCTGTGGTCCTCAGACACAAGTCAGTCAACCGGTTAGTATTCAAAATGCAGATGTATTTACGTCTGAGATTTTACGTGGTAGAGCTACGCTGCTGTTATTATTATATATTATGGCTTCAGCACGTGGATCGTGATTTCAAATCCGGTGTCAGGTCAAAAAAAAATATTTGGTTTGTCTCTCACGAAATTCCCAGTATCAACCAGGATTCAGGAAATTGGAGGTGATGGGAAAGAGGAGGTGACCCTCGTGTTTCAGATAGAATGTGAAACCATTGGTTCTGCGCCCTACTCTCTCCTATCGTGTCGAATTGCCATCCTATCGGATTATGAGAATAAGGGAATAGAGTGTGCATCGGCGATCGCGTTATAATCTTGTTCTACTGAATAGATAGTCGTCGTTAAGAACGGCTGCCCCGACCAAAATTTTGTGTGGAAGATATATAAAAACGAAAACTGGCGACGGGTAACAGTGACCAAGCGACCGTGTAAAACGTCTGGTTCGTGAAGAATGAGAATTGCCTTAAACGTATCGTTTAAGGCAATTCTTCACTAGGATAGACCCACGTCCGGCCTTGAACCATTTTTGCGGACCGATGATGATATGATTTAAATTAAAAAAGAGTTAACATCTTAACAGAAAAATATTAAGAAACAGTTGAAATTGTGCAAAAAAAAAATAAAGAGTACTCCACTAAAGCATTGTTTTGCATAAATATATACAATAAAAACAATACAATGGAAACCGAAAGTATTGAAAATCGTATGTTTGTGTAACAAATAAGTTCAACTTAGTTCCAACTAGTGACATCTGTTGGTGAGCATGAGATTATTGGCCCTCACTGACCAATTAATTATTTTTATTCTTGTAAATCATGTTGAAAGAATTGTACTTCGAAATATACTTTTGATGATCTGGCGTAGTCCTTCAGTGCTAGCTGTATGCAGAAGCTCAAGGTCGTTTAGCGAGCTATGGAAAAGGATATAATTATAGTTTCTCTCTGTGATATAACTTTATGTAAAAAAGTCCATAGTAGTATATGCTGAAGTGGCAATAGGCCGGCCAAATACTTCAAAGAACTGACAACCGACATGAAAAATATTTTCCGACTGTCAAACTCATACTGGGCAGTGAAGCGTAGTATTAGACGTGTAGAACGATCCCACTAGATGGTGTGTCGATCTGGTAAGTGATGCAGCAAGTAGATGTAGAAGTATATGCAGGTGGTTCAGCAAAGTGTTTTGTGGTAATCCTGGAGAGATGTTTATGTTTAACTTGTAAAAAGCAGTATATTTTTTTTTTAATAGAATTAAGGGTGAAAGTCTTTGAAACATTACACCGTGTCTCTATCACGGAAAATGTTATGATTTATATTTAAACATATACAAGTGTTTTTGAATAATTAGGGTTAAGTATCGTTAGTTAGTCGTACATTTATAAAGCATTTTAAAGAAATACGTCACGAGAGGCAACAAAGCCTATCTGCCACGTTTGCATAAGCCCTCATCTTTCAGATTTGAAAATACGCAATAAATCTTCGAGAGCTGTCACTATGTTATATCATCTACGTGTTCGCTCGTAGAGATTCAAATTATTTAGGAACTTGGAAAATGAAAATAGCTTTGTTTTTGTAGGAATTAAGTTAAATTTGTAACATGTTAAAGTAAACTTTAATTATAAACATACGGCTCACCTGATGGTAAGTGATTACCACCGCCCAACAACAATACAATTAACGTGATAGAGATAAGAATAAGAATGTGTGTAAAGATAAGAATGTGGTACCTACACAGTGGCCTCCTAGCCTGAAAAGTAGTTTCACCACCAAGCATAAAGTCTGTTGCCAAAAAAAGAAGTTACTAAAATACAATCATGTTCGTGTATTATAATCTAGTTTCATATTATTAAAATTGAATTTCTGTGCTTACTCTCTATTATAATAATAAAAGGTATCTGCTGCTATACACGAGGAGAACACAAGCTGACATTGTGACATCCTGTTTTAAAGTAGTCTTAGTTTTGTATACCTATAAAAGTTTATAACACCCAGTTTTATGTTTATAAAGTTTTAAGAAACACCTAGTATTAAGTTTTAAGAAATATATTCGTCGTCCACATTGCATGCCGTGGCAAATTTAATTAAGACTACACTTAGATATAAACCTTCCTGTAATTTGTAGTATTTACATTGTGTTCGTGTACGTCTTGTTGGTTGTCCTAAATAAATTAAAAAAAAAACACTGAAACATTACGTGTCACATGATAGGCGATAAAGAAATATCGTAAGAAAACCTGCTTGTTTGAGAATTTTCGAAAAAATATTTCGAATTTTTCAAGTGAAAACTTTGTTAGATTCTTCGTGAATTAATACTAGATGAAACAAAAAGGCGACACTAAAAAGAGACAAACATATACGACTATAAGATATAGCCTACGACAGAATGAAATAGAATTATATAATAGAAAACACTGAATACTATGTACAGTGTTTTCTATTGTATTGGTCTACTCTTTGTGCTGTGCTTCGTAGCCTTATTATTCTTGTATGCTTTTTTGAAGATTTTACTTCTACTGCGTGTGAAATGCATACATGTTTTTTTATAAACCTTTCACGTTAAAACTGTCATTTGAACATCCAATGATTCATTATTTAATACCAACGAATAAACGTGTGACGCTATTAAAATATTCTTGGAATAACTCTCAATCCGTGCGAAAGGGTGGTACTGGTAACTTTTCCCAAATAAAGTTGCTACTCACAGAATTGCGAATGGTAAAACTTTAATTTTATTTATATTCAATAAACGGCGACTTATCCTAAAAATAAAAAAATACTTTCGTTTGGTCGAACCCACCCTTAGACAGACAGAGCATCTGGCTTTTCTTCAAGTTGTTACTCAGTCGATGACTAGATTGGGGTCGTTATTCTTTTGTTACTATGCTATAAATAAAAGATGAAGTATTAGAATAACATAACATAATATAACATAAACACTCACGCCTGTCACCCATAGAGGTAGGCAGAGACAACAGACTTCCATTTGGCACGATCCCGACACACCTCTCTCGCCTCCTTCACATCCATACACCTACGCATACAGGCTCGTCGGTTAAGGGTACTCCTAATTTGGCCCGTTTTCAATAAATCGCCCATTTGGTCGATAAATTTTTGCCTAGGACGTCCCTTTCCGACTCTGCCATTCACTTCTGCAACATAAATTTTCTTTGTCACTCTTTCCTCATTCATTCTTTCCACATGACCAAACCACCGAAGCATTCCTTTCTTAATCCTGGTCACAACATCATCTTGCGTACCACACTCTTCTCTTATTACACAATTTCTTACCCTGTCATTCAGATTCAGCCCTAATATACTCCTTAACGACCGCATTTCTACTGCATTCATTCTACTCTCGTGCTTCTTCTGCCACACCCAACTTTCACTACCATACGTTAAGACCAACACAGCACTGAGAATTGCCATACATGCCTTTTTCAACACATTTTGACTCTTCACAATAGAGTGTAGGGCCCCATTTATTCTATTTCCTGCATTCACTCGTCGTTCTATATCCTTATCACATCTCCCATCCCTGCTAAATACGCAACCCAGATATACAAACACATCTACTTGCTCGATCAACTCCCCTTCTATTCTTATTTCACATATCGTCTTACTTTCTTCTCTTTCAAAAACCATAACTTTCGTCTTACTTGCGTTCACTTTCATACTCCTTTCTTAGTATTAGAATAGTAGGTGCTTAAAAAGATGCTGTCAACAACTTTTTTCGAAATTCAATTTATTCTCTTTGTATTGATTCTGAGATAACAATGGGAATGCTGAGAAAATTAGGGTTTACGGCAAAGTGTTTATTTTTGGCGATAAATGCGTAATATATTTTGAGGAATTAATCAGTTCTAAAAGTTAACGACTTTGTAGTCCTAAAATGACAGAAATGCTGATAGTTCGTCTGTGAGCTGATGACTGCTGTACTGACTGGACTTCAGCAACTCACTTCAAATAAAGAAGGTCACATAATATACGCTGCCATATATGTTCCTACACCGTCAAACCGAAACACAGCAGCGGGTGTACTATTTCTCGGCGTCAGTAATTATTAAGAGTTTGGCACCATATCAGGTAGGTTCTTAAGCACAAAAGGAGTTCAGCCTTTAAAAGAAAAGTAGTGAGCTCTCGCTTGTTATGTATATACAATCAAAATATCAAAAATATTTTCAATTGATCAAAATATTTTATAGCGCAATTTAGACTTCCTTTTAGCTAGATCTATTTGTGCTATCGTTACGGATTACAGGAGTCCTCTACCAACTAGTAAAATCAGTCGTTTTCAAGAGCGTCTATAACACTTTTACGGAGGACATTGTCTGGTACTGTCACTGTACTCAGTCTAGGTCTGAGTATTATGCGTTTTGTGTAAACGTGATATTTGTATCGCTCTCTATTGAAAGCGAAAATAATATTCTCCAATCCGAATTTTGGTCACGGTGGTCACGTAAGATAGGATTATAGTGCCCGATTGTATTCTCTATTCGAAAACACTAGTGTTTCCGCGATTCCCCCACTCTTATAGTTTGATGGAACGGTTGATCGACATGATCGGAGAGAGATCAGGCGCAGGATCCACGGCAGTTCGAGCAGCACGGTTGGGGAACGACTGGAAAAATGACACGCTTGCATAGAATTCCAGCTTGAAACAGTTGTATTGTAGATAACACATCAGTATTTTGATTCCTAACAACAAATATATTGTTATAGACCCATCTATGGTCCACAAGCATCCTCATAACATCACGTGAATCGTACAGTCGTCTGTCAACAAGACCTCACCATCAATTTCAGTATTAAAGTCCTTTACAAGTTCACTACTAAATATAGACCTCCCTAAAATATTACAAAACACAGTTCTTAGTCAGCTGTATCCATCGACCTTTATATAGGTACTTTTGACAGGATAGGGAGACGAATTTCCTTATCATCATAACGAATTCTGTTATGACGTGGTGTACCTGTGTATCAAAATAAAAAATAAACATATAGTCGAATTGTGAGCCTCCCCCTTTTTTGAAGTCGGCTAAAATTGTATAACAAATATTAAACTGAGACATGTTTAATATAAACCTTCACCGACTACGAGTATGTAAACATAACAGAATAATCGAATTAAATTAAAATACATTTTGATATATTATGTTAATACAAAATTGAACAACAGTAATGAATAACGTTTACGGAATACGCTTACCGAGTTTATTTTACAGTGTAAACATTGAGGGGCGACAATAATATCTCATGTGTATTATCAGTTTTACATTTATTCATTTAAGCCGATTTTTTTCGCTGATACCATTTTTTCCATATGTGAGGTCGATAGCCGATTTTCGTTTGCTGACATTATTTTTTTAAATAAGTGAGGTTGAGGAGTATTGAGAGGAACTTGACCTCCGGCGAATTGCTCTCCTTGTATTATTATTTAAACAATAATTTGAAGATGATTTTAATACGTAAAAGTGTTGCAGTTGTATGTATTATAATATGTCTGCACATATGAACTATTAATATATTAAAATTAAACAAATTATCCGATGGTGATGTGTGTCTCAAGATAACGTCAACCATCAACTGTCTGCTGGCTCAAGCTGCGTCACTATCTTTCAAAAACATCGCGATGCGCGTGCGAAAAAAATCAATATATTGTGAATACGTGTACTATAAAGAATTATTTATATATACTTGATACTGGCGAAGTAACAATCGTACGAGTTCATTACCAAAGAAAGAATAAAAGAGAGGTTGAAAATAACACACAATTTCTGTGATGTTGCGATGATGCGGCCGATGGACGTCTATATGCTAAGCTTATATGTGTATATATCTTATAATACATACTATGCTCTCCCTCACTTCATCCATTGAATCAGAGGTAGCGAAACTCGAAACTTTGAACCCAGTGAATGCAAATAAAACTTTCACTGTTGAGCGACGTGTTGAGTGTTGAGGGCTACGCTTCTTTCTTTTCTTTTTAAAAAAGCTACCTCCACACATTGGGCTATTATGTACTCGTACTACGTACTATAGGCGACACCGCGTGTAGCTACTCTGTTATATTCAACTGCGGTGCTTACACCGCACTTTAATCAGTCACTCGCTAGGCGCTTGTAGAGTTGTCACGTGTTATGTTGATTTAAAAAAAAATCTCTTGAAAAAATATGCCGTTATGTGTATTTAGATATTGCACAAATAATTCAACAAATTTCAGAAAAACCAAGGAATTACTTTTCATTGGTTAATAAGATACTTAATCAATAAAAAGTATTATATATTAATAATAAAACAAATCATTAATAGGACGCCATCTCATGTCATGGAATACAGATTATGAAATAAATTTTTTTCAGATGCGACATTTACCCAACTTAAGACAGAGTAACCAACTTAAGTATAGGACGAATATATCTATTATTATACACATTTATTTTTAAAAAACATACAAGTTATCGTAATTAGGCTAAATTTTGTTATATTTAAATCTGCTCACTATTCTTTTATATTATTTTTAGGTTTCCACATCAAAGTCAAATTGGAATAAATTCGTCCATTTTTAGCTCTCGCGTGCCCAGCATTTATGAACGACTCTTATTCTAATTTAAATAAATATAATTGTTATTTAAATGTTATAGAAATAAGTTTTGATAAACATACATTTAGGATGTTTTTTTTATATTTGACATAGATACCCTTTAAAATATTGAGATATAAAATATCATTAAAATGCAACTGTGATATAATATTATGTAATAATATATTAAATAAGCAAATATAATATACAAAATAAATGACAAAATTTAAAAATTGTTCTTGATATGATTTACCTATTTAACAATACAATCTACTATTACCTACTGATCACTTCACCTATTTTTATTCTATGATAAAAAATCAACCGCGTGAATACAGAGTAGCGCACACTTTCTGTTTGAAATAGCTGTTCTAGTACTATGATTTTTGATGATTGTTCGGTGCAGGGATCGAATCCGCGCTAAGGCCTTCAGCGCCGCAACTCAATGCTAAGCCACTACACCACAGAGCTGTCAATGATATCGTACGTTTCATGATAATATGCTATTATATAGTTCATTTAATGGTAATTGAATATTGCGGCCCATGGACAACTACAACTGTAGTTGTCCATGGGTCGTAATTACATATATACATTATATGTATATATATATATATATATATATATATATATATATATAATAACATATATATATATATATATATATATATATATATATATATATATATATATATATATATATATATATATATATATATATATGTTATCATCCTTCGTTATGGGGCCAAAAACGTTAGCTTTAACCTTTTAGCGAGAAAAGAGCCAGCCCTCGTGTAACAAACGGCAGTGACAAGACATGGATATAGTTTCATGGACATCACCATCGGACCCTACAGACCTTACGGAACGATATCGTGCCATTTACTTATCTTAAGGTGCCTCTGAAGCCGCCTTTGTAGTCACCAGTGCTCTAAACAAGTTCAGCCGTCAGATAAGAGATCGTCAATTCATCGCACGTAGCACAGCTGTATATTACCTTAACCAAATTCATACTTCTACAAGGCTTTAAAACTTGAGAACAAATCATAATGAGCACTTTTCGTAAGAATAAGATTGTGTAAGTCATTAATACTGTCTAAGTTAAATTATTCAGATGCAGCCTATGGACCACGACTGTTGAGAAGGACAGAGAAGCTCATACAGTGGGTACAAAATGCGTGTACGCGGTTTTGTTTCACTGTCCGCCTCGAAGTCATGTAACGCCTTATTTGAACGACGCTAATCTATTAAAAATGAGTGCTCGGAGAAAATTACACCTTGCTACTATACTATTCTCAAAAATAACAAAACAGCGACCAGTACACCTGTTTCAAAATCTGAAGTGGGCCCGAGACCAAAATAAATATAATACAAGAGCTTCTGTTCATTCCCACTGTTGAATGACCTACTACCACCTATTCTTACTTACTTACTTACTTACTTATCGTCACGCACAATCCCTAACGGGGTAGCCAGAGAGAACAGATCGCCAAGTGTCACGATCCTTACATACCTCTTTCGCTTCTTTCAGGTTCATTAACTTCTTCATACATGCACGTCTAGGTATCCGAGTACCACCTATTCGTTCCCTAAAATCACTGAATAGTTTTAAAAACAAACTAAAGTTCTATTACTTAGGAAAACAAGTTCAAAATACGTAATACTATTATGTTTAGAACGCAAAATCGTAATAATATTTATATTGTTTTACATATTCTTTTTTTTTTATTATTTACCACGTTCAAATATTATTGATTATTAAGGTGTTTCTTTCTGTTACATATTTGATGAATGACCATTTATTAATTATTTATTTTTAATCTTACTTTTTATTTTCTAAAAAAATCTAGGAAGTCTCGTAACGTGGCGTGTCTCTTTGAGTACAGAATATAAATTACTAAAATCATAAATTTTATTGCTACTTTGCTTTGTCTTCCCCATAGAGCCAAATATTTTATGTGTAAGTATTGATGTAGTGTATGTACTACACACCATTTATATTGATATCTATACAGTATGTGTGTGTTAACTGTGTTCGTTAGCACTACTCTTTAGCCTACTGGCTAATTACTATTAGTCTATAAGTTGTAGTTACGCGTAATTTGAGGTTCACACACCGACTCGTCAGTGAAGTCGCAAGGTTCCAACTGAAAACCAGCGCTGCCTTTGCAGCATTATGCTGAGTTGGAGACCTATTTGATGTCACATTTTATCTTTAAATACTTTTTTTAATTTTTTAATTGTTTTTTGTTGTTTCATTATTAATTAACATCATGCATGTTCCGCTTATTAATAATTTTTAATGCGTAAGCATTCTTACACCTGTGCATGCATATTTTTTACCCCTTGTGTTATATAATATTAAGTTTCTTAAATTGTATGTAAAGTGTGATTATCAAATAAATGCTTCTTTCGTTCTATCTTTTCAACTTTGTAACGAGGTATTCCATCTTAGTCCCCAGGATTTAAAACGCATCTTCACTTTTGATTTTTAGTCGAGGATAGATGTAGGTATCTATGCGCCGCAGCATCCACTTATCATCAAATGGACTGTATGCTCGTTTGTTATCCTTGTTCTATAAAAAGGAACTTTTAGCATTTCTTAAATCGAAGTCGACTTTTTTGAGTAGGACTTTTATAATTTAATTTTTGCATAATATTTCAATAGTTCTGTTCAATTATGCAATTATTAGTCATTAAAATAAAAAGATTGATTGATTATTCGCATTTTTAATCTCCAAAACGGAAATACAAAAGATCCGGCACCGTACACGACAAAATGGGGTCCGTCCTGAAAATAGACTTTGGGCACATAAATTTGTGGCACGTAATGTAAATGATACTACGTGAGAAGCCTTCGAGACGATTTCGAAGGGGAATCTTTATGTTATATGGATCATTTACAACATCAATAAAATCAAATACTCTAGCTACTTAGTGAGGCTATTTCTTAATGTTTATATTTTTATCAGTTTATATTTGTGAAATAAAATTTAATAAACAGTATTTAAAGCTGAAATGGCTGTGAGCCCATGGGAAAGAAGGTTCTCAAGTCGCAGTTTCGTATCGGTGAGTAAAGTGTATGCCAACCCCGGCTAGTTGGTGCGCTTATTTGGTGAGACTTCATGCAGTCAGTCGATGCAGGTAACTCAGGACCCATTATTCAAGGTATTCCTTAGGAGAAGCTTTTTCATCGTGGGTAAATCCCCTTAGATACCTCAGGCTGCCGAGTAACAGAATGGTGGGTGCTGTATTTCATGTGGTGAGTGCAGGACCATTTTTACTAGATACAACGTATTCCACCTTAGGCTTCGGGGGTGACAACGCATCTGCATATTGATTCTTAATCAAGGATAAATGCACATATCCTTGGATTCCATGGATAGTGTGGCACATAGACTAGATGTCTATGTGTCCACTTATAATTAGGTGGACTGTGTGCTCATTTGTAACCTTTATTTTATTTATAAATGGGAAAATCGCCCCCTTGACACCTTACGTGTTCAGTATAGAAAGCGGCCAATGCTCCGCAAAATACCGCAGTACTTCAGAACTTTGATAGCGTGATTTAGGCTACGGTGGTTTTCGCTTGTGACGCGACGACAATGTTGCCACAAATTATTAAAAAAGGTAGTATTGTGTACACAAGACTCCCTTTCCTATAAGTTGCTTTTCACTTTGCCCCTTTACATTTGATACCTTATCTAATCTTTATCACTGATGTAGGCATGAACAGACAAAGACAAGAACATACGAGTAGGATGGAGTAAAAACTAAAATTGAAACTCAATTGTTTGGTAAATATTAAAAATTATATCTTTTAAGCTATAATTATCCTGTAACTTATCTCTAATAAACTTAAATTGTAAATAAAAATAAAAAAACTTAAATCTGTTAAACTTGTGCCTTGTATAAATCGATTATTTACAATATTATATTTTTACTTCCTTGTTGATTGTCTGTTTCTTTTTATTAATATTAACGTAGACCAAGTTGGAATACCTTGTTTCCAGTAAAAATTATTTGCGATACTCTACACTCAGCATACGAAACAGTAGGATTGAGACATTATTTTACGTTGGTATTCTGTGAGAGAGTGGTTTCTCCCCATATGGGTCGATTAATTCTATAAATTCAGTACTACAACCGTGACACTAATATAAGCTAATAAAAACTTATTAAAATAAATGTGTAGAAACAAATTTTAAAAACCCTCAGTAAGCGCATAATATGAAAATCGTATTCTTTTACCTAGTATATTTAAATAATATAATAGTTGAGTTTAAAAAAATAAATTTTACCGCATGTATCAGTTACCTCACAATACCACAACATGTATGTCACTAAAACTGTATGAAATTCAGTAAATTTGTTTATTTTTGAAAAACTGCTTAATATCCCCCCTGTCATGTAGCAGCTTGTTATGTAAAGTATTTTAACAAGAAAATACAATTTTTTTTACTGTACATAGGTATTCATCATTTTTACGTGGTAGAGCCATGCTGCAGTTATATTAGTAGTATAGTTGTAGCACGAATGGGTCGGCTCGACCGGGGAAGGACCACGCTCTCACAGAATACCAGCGTGAAATAGTAGCTTAATGCTGCTGTATTTAGTATGGTGAGTGTAGAGAACCGGAGACCCTTTTTACTGGAAATGAGGCATTCCATCTCAGTCCTCACGGGTGACAACGCATCTGCATTTTGATTTGTAATGGAAGATAGATGTAGATGTCTATGGGCCGCAGCAACCACTTACCGTCAGGTGGACTGTGTGCTCGTTTGTCAGCCTATTCTATAAAAAAAAACCTTCTCGCCCCAGAAGAAGTTTTATAGATATAGAAATGTTAGAAAGACAAGAAACTTAAAATTTAGAATCGTTTGGTAGGAATTTGCGGGAAAAAGTGTTTTATTTGGTAGAGGCTTGGTTCCCGATTATAATAATAGCACTCACATCAAAAGGTAACCTACCGTTACTGTGAAACATCAAAAAGAAAATCCCATAGAATTAACCTCCAAATAATAACTCAAAATGATTTTAAGGCGTGGGAGTTTAAGTAGTGGGAAGGGAAGCGGGGGTGTTATAGATTCGCTCCACACTTCCACCTTCTGCCGGACGTGCTTAGTTTTTTTTATAAATTTTTAAAAATCTCATTCTGAGGTTATGTTTTCGTAATGTTTTTGACTGTAAACCCGATTTATGGGGGTAAAGAAGAAAGAAGAAGTAAGGGAAAGGGATCCTTCTTCTGAGTGGTTTGTAAAAAAATAACCACGAAGAGGCGTGGACTTAAAACGTTATAAATAACTGAATTTTTAATGTTATCATAACGTTATAATGGTATCGTTACTTCAGCAAGCCTATCGTTTTCAATATTTAGTATAACGTTTTAAGAGTAACAGAACGAAATAGTGACACGCAATTTAACGTTATAATAACGATAAATACGCGACGTTGCTAAACCTATTCATTATCAAAAGCGCGCGATTCTGCCAACTTACAAGATAGGTAGAGACTGGGATCCAATTGGTGTACTAGATAGCTCAGACGGACGGCAAATTTCCCGCACCGCACGTCCTCCAGAAACGAACTGGCAACGTTGTAAAGTTAATGCAAATAACAAATATCAACCGCTTGCGAGTTGCAATTTACGACGTATTACCTAATAATTATACCTACATAAATTATATATTACTTATTTTTTTTAAAGTTGATTCTAACTAGGTACACTTAGTTCAAATATTGGAAATGGGTCGTAAAAAAATTAATAAATCTTATAGATATTTTAATATTGAAAGCAATTTTACTAAGAAAAATATTGTATTTACATATAGGTCTCTAAGAAAACAGGACACCAACCTACTTTCAAGGTTATTTGTACTTTAAATATGAAAAGTTTTTTCTAAGAAACCTACTGTCTCCAAGCAAAATAAAACGCTTGTTCCAATTTATTTTAACTGCTGATGGAAACAGCCGTATTTTTTTTTACTCTGAGACAGTAGGTTCCTTAGTAAAATATGTTCATTTTGATGAGTAAATTGAATTCTTATGTCAAATCAAGTTAAATAATAAAATTATCTCTTATCTTATACTTGCTTACACCATGTTTTTTCCCACATCGAATACGCGATAACACGGCTGTTTCATACATTTACGTTTTTTAACTCAGACAAATGTAGGTATGCAACAGTAAATATTTTTTCACGATTTCAGGGTTGGTCCCATAGTAGATGTTGGTCAGATTCATTTTCTGTTTTATTTGTTGTTGACAAAGTGATGCAACCTACTTATATTTTAACTATAATTTATTCTGAAATTATCTGAAAGCATTATACTTTCTTAGAATTACGCAAAAATTTGACATATTAAATGAAACTATGTTCTCCGATAATCCGAAAGGATTATCTCGCGGATTTATTATGATTTTTGGTTCCCTATGTTTCGAATGCTTTACAGCGATAAATGGTCACGGGTA
Organism: Parnassius smintheus behrii; assembly: GCA_036936625.1. Lineage (NCBI taxonomy): Eukaryota > Metazoa > Arthropoda > Insecta > Lepidoptera > Papilionidae > Parnassius > Parnassius smintheus. The sequence goes on along the minus strand of JAUPFT010000021.1, from coordinate 7,951,479 downwards.
TAGTTGCCAGGTCTTAAAACAGAAAAGCTGGACAGGCTAGCGACCTTAGTCGGAATTTATTTAAGTAAAACAATGTTTTTTATTATTTACCATAAAATCTTCTTAAATTTCAATGAAATAACAATAACATTGAATAAAGCAGACTTATTTATTATTAATCATTCAATATTAATTTCGATAATTGCAATATTATGTATATAAGTACGTACATGAAAAATGTGAAAAACTGTCAAATTTTAAAAGCCTTACAAAAGCCGGCCGGGCCGGACACCGTCTACTTTGGCCGGACACGCAACTAAAAAGCCTGACTGTATCCGGCTTTATCCGAACGCTTGGCAACGCTAGTCACTGGATAGATCGAAGTATTACGTCTCAAAGGTATTATATAGTTGTTACAGATGGTGCCTACCTACAAAATAACAAAATTAATTTAGCACTCCTTAATGGCACCGAAACACCTAACAATATTTGTTAATTTTAATTCTAAACAATTAAATTTTAATAAGTATTGTAATTAAATTAAGATATGTTATATAAAACTATTTATTAATAATTAATGTTGCTATTATTTTAACATGTGTAACTAAACAATAAAGAACAATATTAATTATTTAATTAAGCAATATTATTGTTTTTTTATAATTATACTTACATACATACTTGCTAAATTTGCCAACATTAAGAAGAAGGATGGTCGGGACAAACAGGAACTTTATATTTATACATATGAAGTTAGCATTCACCGTGATTTGTACGTGAAACGTGCCTTTCATCCTCTAATTGATGATAAAATACACAAAAAGAAGAATAAAACAGACTTCCTTCATCATCGTGATCGCAAAAGACAGCATAATACATACGTCAGATCGCTCCAGTTTCTTTTTTACATCATTATATCATTTCATCCATCCATCCACCATTATCAATAATAATCTATGTATTAAAAAACTTAGTTTATGTACCCCCATTAATATATTATATTATAATTATTCTACATAGCAAATCCTTACATTTCCAATCAATGATTAATTACACTTAGTGTTTCTTTGTTGTAGATTATATATATATATATATATATATATATATATATATATATATATATATATATATATATATATATATATATATATATATATATAAATACACCTTCTTTTATTACCTTCGTCAAAACGACGACGCGGACCCAAAAAAGTGGTATAAATTTTGAGTGCGTCGTCCTAGGCATTCCAGATTCCGGCTAATCTCAGCTAAGGGTATAAGTGTTCTGTGAATCGGCGCACGATTGTGTTTTTTGTGCAGGGGCCCTGTGTGCGCCGTTCCAGCCACCACGAGTCGTCGAATCGACAAACGTTAGTATTAACGTTATTCTTGCAAAGTTATTTTTCACGTTTTTTGGCGTTATAATTATTTCGGTGTTTTGTAAACTTTGTACTTAATTTGCCTACATTGAAATAAGAACTTACATTATTTTTATTTGTGTTGTGAGGAAGAAATTTTTTCTGTGACAGAACAACCACCTTTATCTGCAGACATCTAGGCAAGTACATCGACAGCACATACAAGTCAAAGCCCCAAGAGACAATATTCCTATTGTCGACTTGTGATAAGGAAGGGACAATTGATGAGTTAACCAAAATGCCCAAGATGGTCGAGTTTTACAATCAAAATAAGGGCGGAGTAGCATCAAAAATTAGTCGAGCCACACATGCAAAAAAGATTACAAATTCCGACACTTCAAACGGGGCTGCGGGACTCAATAACAGCGATTTTGAATATGCCAGGAACCAGTAGTTCTACCGCTACATATGAAACTGATCAAAAAGAAGATGCAGTTATTCTTCCTATCGCCAAAAAAAGAAAAATTTGTGCAATTTGTCCCTTCGCAAAGTGAAGAATGACAAAAAATTGTTGCACCAAGCGCAACAAATCCTTGTGTGACGAACACAAACTTGACATTTTTCACAAATGTATTACTTAATACTTTTCTTCTAAACTGTTTCTTTCTTTTGTTGATTTTATTACTTAATTTTAATATTTTAATACGTTTTTAAGTCTTTGTTTCTTTTAGTTCATAAGTATTAAGCATTTAAAAAAACAAAAAATTTTAAATGAATAAAAACTTAGGTCTGAATTAAAAGAGTGTCAAAGTAATTAAAATGTGATTTTAGTAGATAAAAATCGTATAAACATGTTAACAAATGATTATTGTAATAAATAAGTAAAACACATATAAATATTTTATTCCATAAACCCTTAGAAGCCTCCCTTTTATACGGCGTAGTCTAAAATAAGGTTAGTGATCTAGGGTTAAACTCCACTGCTTTGCGCCTAAGAATAATAAATTGATTGCAATTTTAAAATAAATTTTCTTGTTTCTTACTCACTAAGTATATATTGCGCTTACTTTTTCTTGCTATTTCTTCATACTTTAATTTACTGCATTATTCATTTTCATAAAATGGCTGAATCAAAAACATTAATAAAAAAGTGAGCTTCTATCAAAGCTAGCTTACACAATTTTCTTCATATATAAACCTGTCAAAGTCTTGTGAAAGGTTAAGTGAACAGCAGGTCATTGAAATTCAATATCGCCTAAATACATTTGAAAACCTATACGATAAATACGATGCGTTACAGAATGAACTGGAGGCGTTGGCGGATGACCCCGACGAGCAATATACGGAGCGTGAAGCGTTTGAAAAGCTGTATTATAATCTCATAACTGCTGCTCGTCAACTTGTAAGCAACGCACGCAAACAGCTCACGAGTACCGAAGTTGCATCAGAGGTAAGTTCTTGCGGTCAAACACACATACATATTGCTATTCGATTACCAAAAATTGAATTACTAAAATTTTCGGGAAGTAACCATGACTGGCTGGAGTTTAGGGATACGTTTGTTTCCATAATTCATAGCAATAACGACATAGGCAAAATAAACAAGTTACATTATTTGCGTGCGTCACTCAAAGACAGTGCCTTACTTGTTATAGATAGTTTAGATTTTAAAGCAGATAATTATGACTCGGCCTGGAAATTGCTCTGTGACAGTTATAATAATAAAAGGCTTTTAGTGAACAACCATGTTTCAAGCGCTTTTTAATGTAGAGCCATTATAGCGCGAGTCTAGTCAAGCCCTCAGATATATAATTGATGTAACAAACAAAAATCTTCGTGCATTGTCCACCCTTGATCAACCAGTTGAGCATTGGGATACGTTAATAATTTACATGATGTCAATTAAATTGGACGCCGTTACTAATCGCGAATGGGAATAGCATCGAAACAGTTTAATTAATCACGACAGGCCTGTTGGTCTAGTGGTTAGTGACCCTGACTGCTAAGCCGGAGGTCGTGGGTTCGATTCCCACCCAAGACAAATGTTTGTGTGATGAGCACGATCATTTGTTCTGTGTCTGGGTGTAATTTATCTATAATATTTATGTATTTAGAAATATATAAGTATGTTTATCAGTTGTCTAGTACCCATAACACAAGCTCTGCTTAGCTTGGGACTAGATGGCGTTGTGTGATAATTGTGGAATATTATTATGGGGTATCTATATAATTTTCTCACCTGGTTGGATGCTATAAATATATAATTATAAATTAAAATGAAAGGATAAATATACATAAATATCAATAAAATAAAATAAATACAAAAACTACATAAATAAATAAGATCCAAACAGATGGGAGCCCTCGGCAGGGGAGACCAAACGGCCGAGGGTTAGGGGGAAAGGGAAAGAAACCGGCGGACGATGCGGGCGGTATCGAGAAGCACCGCCTTCTGCATTTGAGCCCGGAGCGGTCCGTCTCGGAGTCCCAGTCGCCTAAGATGACCCAAGAGGCTGACTGGGATTAGCCCATTCGCAGAGACGACTACAGGAATAATTTCGGTCGGCATACCACCCCACATGTTGGTCACCTCGTGAGCCAGGTCCAGATATTTTGTTCGTTTATCCGTTTCGGCTTTCACGAGGTTCTCGTCATACGGAATGGTAATGTCGATCAAAAATATCCTTGACTGTGCCCGGTCCATCAGCACAATATCAGGATTATTCGCAAGAATAGTCCTGTCTGTGATGATGGCCCGGTCCCAGTAGAGCCTGGCGCGGTCATTTTCGAGCACGGCTTCGGGCAAGTACTTGTAATACGGCAATTTTCGGTCCACGAGACCGTATTTCAGAGCGAGCTCCTGGTGTAGAATAATAAGAATATTATTATTATTATTATTAATCCGCCTACTTTATTGACATTCACATCATTATTTTCCAACAGGGCTGACCTGTTACAAACCCTTGAAGATTCTTTAACTATATACCATCATTTAACTTGGCTGAGCTCCTACTTGCCCAAATTGCTTACCACCATGTCATTCTAGACCTGCTCCCCCCGCTTTTCCCCATCCCATCACTGACTCGAAAAGTAAGAATCACATTTTTGGGAATGTCGGTCCAAAATGGACGAAATACATGACGCGAAGTCGATGGAGCCTATTTCGCCCAGAGGGCATGATGGTGAAGGCGGCGTCAGAATCGACGTTGGTTGAGCCATCGCAGCGTGATGTTTTGCGGGCTTCGTAGTACGACGTGAAGCGGCAGTTGTGCTCCGCCCCTACACTAGGTATAACACCGGCTCACTAATGTTGTGAACCATTGGTAGCTAGTATATCTTATGGGTTTGTGTAGAGAGGAAAATGATGAAACTGTTCACATCGGTTGTACCTGATTTATTTGGTTTATCAAAGACGCGTATTCACATTACACACTCAAAAAGGAACTCAACTGCTAGACTAACTTACAGACTGCGGTCCCGCCAGTGGTGGTCGTTATCATATTTCACGAGAATTACATACACATTGACACGAGTGACGCATGTGTGTGCTGTGTCAGTAGCACCCACACATACCTACCCCTTATCGTTCCGTGAGTATCGTAAAAGGCATCATAAAGAAACTGAAACAGGAGATAAGCAGCAGCATCTTGGTAACCCACCTGCCAAGCGTAGCAACCATACCAAATATCCTAAATATGAGGCACTCTTTGAGGAGGCCTATGTACATCAGTGGCTAAAATATATGAATAAATGGCGATAAACGAACGCGTTGTCCACCTGGGAAGAAATGACACATATACGTATAACTTATAGAATACGATAGAATATAATAACGTAGCTGCAGTACGGCTTCTACCTAATCACAGTGTAATACGTTCCCTTGCTATATGAAGCGGGTTTCAGTGTATGGCGCCTGGCAGAAGCTGGATGCGTGATGCCGAAGATTGGGCTAAGAGAAATAATAATGTTGATGGCTCTACCAAAATGTAATCATAAAATGTAATCATAAAATATATTTGAGTGTATTTCTAATTATGCGAGTAATATATTATTTTCACTTTTAAACAGTATTTCCGCTTATCCAAAAACCGTCTTTTTAGTTCATAATATAATACGTACCGATAGGAAACATTCGTGCTGTAATTATAACGTACAACCACGTAAAAAATATATGGAGATATCCGTTAGCGTATTAGTTAGCTTTACTGATTTGTTATACATATTCGTATATTATCGGGCCGATCGAGTGGTGTATGAGTATATTTTTTGTCTAACAAGTGTAAGACTCGATATTGAAAATTCCTAAAAATCTAATGGCTGGAAAAATCTTATGCCTTCCAATATATGGCGATATAATCTAGTTTACGACAGATGCAAAATCAAACACCCAGATAAGCAACCGTCAGCAGAGTAAAATGTGCGGGTGCTGCATCCGTCCACGTACTAAGCGTGTCATTTTCAGAAAATTATTCCTCAATCAGAGAGGTCCATATCCAGCAGTGGACTTGTAGGAGCCGATGAAGTAAAAGAAAACTTTTATAAAATTAAACTTATCATTAAACTATAAAGCGCGTGTTTGCCAATCACTACAAGGTAGTATGTGAACCAAACGCCCATATTATCATACTATTATTGTTGTTGCCTTCTACTAAGTAAATCAACAGTCTATCTTTATTATTGTTACGCGCTCAAATCGGCGGCACTAGCGCCATCTAGTCTCGATCCGAAGAACTAAACTTCTTGAAGTTTAAAACTCGAACTCTTGGTACCCTGCGCGTGTTTACGTGAACATTCTGGATATTTTGCTAATTTATATAAATAGGCGCTGCAAGATGCGACCGAAGTAGTGTTGATCTGGCGACACAAGCGAAGCTTCGGAGCGGAATAAAGTGAATTAGTGTGTTTAATTATTAGTGTTTTTAACTTTAATTTGTGTAAAGTAAATTAAAGTGTTAATTTAGGTAGTTTTATCGGCAATTTTTATTGTCACGAACCTCAAGCTCGTAACATTATCATCATTACAGCCCTACACAAGTTTACTGACAAAATACAGGCCTTGCCCACTTGCATCCATCGGACTTTTAATTTTTTTATAGAACGAACGAACGAGACGAGTTTAGAGTTCACATAATTGTTAGTAAATTTTATGGTCTATAGTCATCAATATCTATCCTCGATTTAAAATTAGAATTTAGATGTTTTGTCGCTCCCGAGGACTAAGATGAATTCCTCATTATCAAAAAAAGGGTCCCCGGTGAATGTAGTCACCATATGTAAGATAGCATACTTATTTTGCTGTTTCATGCTGCAGAATACCAGCGTAAGAATGAAAAATCTAAAGTTACTCGTGTTGAATTTTTTAATGATTATAGGTTTTCCTTATCTGCCTAGGAGTGTCGCCTTCATTAGTTACACTTGCACTACTCTGTTCCGTTCTGAAGTATATATATATAGAGCCAGTATAATAACATCCTGTGACGTATTCCATCAAAGTCTTCAGAGGTGACAAATGTAGACGAAGTATTGACTGAAGGTCTGGTAGATTGTAAGTTCGTTTGCCACATCAGTATTACAAAAAAATATCTTGATAAAAAATTTTACTAATAATGTCACTCGTAATTTCACTAAATGCTTATAAAGTAAAATAAAAATTTAAACTTTTGTTGATATTATAGATAATCTACACAGCGGAACACTATCATTACGTGAGTTTATGTGTAATATTTAAAGAGTACGTGTAGTTTTATGATAAAAGTAGCAATGTGTTTCTTTGAGTAGAGTAATAAAGCCAAGGATATTACAACTTACACCGATATAAATGTATTGATTATCACGTAAACTGTGCTGCGCTTATTACCCCCTAAGGTACCGAGGACATGTTGACAGGTCCAAGTTTTGTGACCGCTAAGTACCGAGGACATGTATACATGTCCGCATTACGTGCTGCTATTTTCGTCATTAATTGATATAAAAATACAGTATATTTTCGATTGAACACTATTTCATTCGATTCTGAACGAACTAAAGAATATTCTGTAGCATTATATTCACTCGGTTATATAGACATCATCAAATATAACAGCCATTCGCTTTTGCATGCCGGTACGGTGGGTTGCGTAATCGTTGAAGTTTTGTGATTGTGATTTTAGTTGGATTTTCTTTCAAAAAAACTGTAAGTAATGTTATTTATCTTTACTACGTAATGTTTTTGAATGATCTAAGTTACAACAACAGTAACTTTTTATGTTTCAATTGATAAAAAAGTAGAAACAAAAAACCTCTACGCGAACAATTCATAACGATCAAGATTTCTAATAAGATAATAATAGTATATTTCTTATTCGAATACCATAGTAAATACTTTTACTAGGAATTCCTAAATGTTATATCTATATGATTGTATAAGAAAAATAAAGGAAGACACTATAATATATACACAAAAAGGTTTTGAAAATGATGTTACAAAGCGCGCGCAAACTGTCTATTGTCGAATTTTTTTGCAAATGTTTGCGAGTGAAAAAGTAGAATTATTATAATTATTACATGCATAATTTTGATTCATTTAGGAAGAATATGTTTTATTGATTGTAAGGACATAAAAGTAAAATAAAAACTTACGATATTTCATTCATAAAACAAAATTTATTGTCAGTAAGTACACTTTATAAAGATCCGTTAGAAACAAAAGAGCTGTATATAATAAAATAAACATTTAAATGTTATGGTTATTGTTTCTACTTATCGAAAATCTTATCGGCTTTAAATAACTGTAACTAAAACCTCTTTAAACACAAATGAAAGGTCGTGAGAAACATAAATATTTAAAACAAGTGCCGCCAGCTGAGGTGACGACAGATGGCCCGGTACAAAGCTGTTTTTTGTTATATGGCGGCCGCAGTAAGGGAAAGGTTACCTTGTTGGAAAAAAGTTATGATTCAAAAAGTACTTATGCTCAAAGGAAGGAGAGTGAGGAATAGGAAGGAAATAACTTGTAATAAATGTAGGAAATAACATGTTGTCCAATGGAATAAAAAGAACACTAATGAAGAAGTAGACTGAAATTTGGTATAATAGGTACCTAAATAAACTATAATTAAGTTTTTAACTGAAAAATGAGTATATCGAGATTATATTTAAGTATGTAATTGTTTAACGTCAACAATTTGTTTTTAACCGTTATAAAAGGAAATGTATTAAATTTATGACACGTTAATACCAGTGTACTTTTAAATTGGGAGGAGCTAAGTCTTGTTGAATTCATTGTTTTTGACGCTAAGCTAGTTTATTTTAGTTATTTCTATATTGTCGTATCGAATCTTGCTACGGGGTAATGCGACTGACTTTAAAACTATCTTTGTTTTGCAAAAGAGGGCCGTAAGAGTAATGTATATATAATGATCGGAATAGGGAGTGCCATTTCGTTGGAATTGATGACATTGTCTTAATATGTATACGCCTTTAAATTCCATTTATAGATTTAAATGTAAAAAAGAGGACGTACATTCTACTTGAACTTAGCACAAGCTAGTTATATTTACCAGTTATTCGACTCCAAAAAGTTAGTAATTCCTTTATGGTGGAATGTAAACGCTTTTACAACAAAGTGCCGGATAATATGCACGAATTATTTATTAGTTTAAAATTTTAGAAAGCAAAAGTTGTTCATGGGTTATTATACTACTAAAGAGTAAATCAGTGTAGTGATCGTTATCATACGTGTCTAAAAGTTTTGTACCTACTACAATATAAATTGTATGTTATAATGTTTAAAATTTAATCACATTGGGTATGTTGCTGGTTCTTCCCACTTGTTTTTTTTTTCGTATCATTGGTCAAGGCGTGATTAATATTTAGTAAGTATTCCCGTGATATATATTAATGAATCTGTTCTGTTCCATTCCGTTTCATTCAAATTTCTAATTTCGAAGTACCCGAGCAACCCGGATTTCTCCACCGGCACGAACGAATTTTTTAATTGCAATTTTGTGCTGGTTCACCATGTGCTCGGCGGAGAAGAAATAAGAAAAAAAGTTTTTAGGATACGTGTGAAGTTCATCACACGCATTGAGGCGGCGCGGCGGACACAACCCTCTCAGGATTGATGGGAGGTCTGTGCCCAACAGTAGGAGGTATATAGGTTGTAACTTTTTTTAAATTAACATTTATGATGATGGATGCCTATTACGCAATAAATCTATATCATGTACATCACCATCATCGTTACAGCCCTTCACAAGTCCACTGCTGAACATAAGCCTCCACCAAGGAACGCCAAAAAGCAAGGTCCCGAGCTGCATCCATTGACTTCCTGCATGTCTTACCAGGTTTTTATATTTATATTCATAAACTTATGTACCATTCTATAATATGCATCTTTATTTCTATTTTATAGTTTATGATAAAAATAATGTTATTATTATCGCCAAACCACACATAGGTTTTTATTGTTTTTCTTGCAATCTTGTCCATCTAAAGGTTGCCTGGAATAGCTCTTAGCGATAAGACCACCCACTCCACCACATTTCTCTCTCCTTTTTATTATTTATGTTTTTTGGCTAGCAATAAAATGTTATCTATCTACTCTTTCGTTTAGAGAGCTGTTTAAAATTCACTTCACATAGTTTATTGATAACTGATTTTTAACAATATTATCTAACATATGCGTAAAAATCATTTGAGAGAATTAACATAAGGTGGGTAATGTTTTTACTTACATTGTTAACCTAATACCCGGAAAATGGCCATTTGCCCAAACTAACAGTTAGCCATGCGATCGTAGTACATACAAACCTCGTTCGAGGTTCGTCAGAAAATAAGTAGCGTCTGGTGGCCCTAGGAACTTGTTCTATTCGATATTTGTTATTAATCAATGTTAAAGGAGGGTTGTAGTGAATGCGTGGTTATTTCAACGTTTGACATTGCTATAGAATGGGACATGAAGAGAGATAACTAACACTTAATTCAGGAAAGCTTTATCATTTACTAAAACTAAGACCATAAGCTCGTTCTGTTTGCTATGTCTTTTCATTAAAATACGATAGAACAAGACATGAATACAGACAATAAACATTTTATATGTAAAGGCATAATCAACGACTAAACGTAAAGCCGTAAGTTTTTTATAATCTTTATGAAATAAAAATAATCTTTCTGATAATGTTAGATATGACAGGCCTGTTGGTCTAGTGGTTAGTGACCCTGACTGCTATGCCGGAGGTCGTGGGTTCGATTCCCACCCAGGAATGTGTTTGTGTGATGAGCACGATCCTGACGATGATGACGATTTGTCCTGTGTCTGGGTGTAATTTATCTATAATATTTATGTATTTAGAAATATATAAGTATGTTTATCAGTTGTCTAGTACCCATAACACAAGCTCTGCTTAGCTTGGGAAAGATGGTATTGTGTGATAGTTGTGGAATATTATTATATTATTATTATATAAACGTGCTCCTGATCAAAAAACGCATACGTCGAACACTCAAAGGTTGTGCTGACATACATTTAAGAACATGCACGTCGAAATTTAGCGGATTTATTCACGCTAGCTCATTAGCGAAGCTAGTGCTGAATAAAGCTCAAGCTATTCTACATCATTCATTTGTGCATATGGTGTTTGTATGTTTGATTTACAATCTGATTTAAATTAACATTAATCCTAAACTACTAAAGTAAGTAAGTATAGTAGTATTTAATATATCAGTTACCGTGCAGTGATGGTGTAAAAATGTTAATTTCCCCGTCTTGTGGTCCCGCGGGAGCAAGAGGCGACAGAGGGAAACTAATTAGGAGATGGGCAGCAGTGACTTCCAAATAAGAACCGCATAATGAGGCAATCTGTGAAGGAGGTTTAAGTTTAAAAGTAGACTTTTGAAAGACTATAATGGAACGTATTTTGTACGTGGTGAAGACATGCTTCGTCTAAATTATGGTAGTATCACGAATCGGACGGCTCAAGCAGAGTAGGACCACGCTCTTAAAGAATACCAGCATAAAATAGCAGCTTAATGCTTCTATGTTTCATGTGGTAAGTGTAGAGAACCGGAGACCCTTTTCACTTGAAACAAGGTGTTCTATCTTATACTTCAGGATTGACAACACATCTACATTTTGATTCTTAATCGACAATAAATGTAAATGTCTAAGAGCCACAGCATCCACTTACCATCAGGTGGATTGTAACTCTCTCGGAAACGGTAAAAGTACTGCTCCCATATGCAGGGTGTATATCAACTGCAATACGACTTAGAAACCATCAAGAAAAGAGCCTACTCTATTTAAAAAGCCCGGCAACGCATTTGCAATTCCCCTGGTGTTGCAGTTTTTCAGGGGCGGTTACTTCCCATCAGGTGATCCTTATGCTTGTTGTTTGTCCTATAAAAGAAAATATATAAAAATTGATGATAATATGTAATTTTATTCGCCGTATTGAAACTAACTAGGTGCTGGGACTACTTTTCTGCCTAAAAAACCATCTGACCCTCTTATCTATTTCTACCGTCATATGGCATTACTCGTCCTTAATATACTGCTTTATTCCGGTCTGAAGAGAATCACATCTAAGTTATCAAAGTTGACAGCGCACCTGTAGCCTCCTTTGTTTGAAGTTAGCTGCAGGTGACTGCACTGCAGTAAAAAATTACCATCAATAGGTCAGTAGGTTTGTTCATGGCTTCAATTTCATAAAAACAAAGTATTCTAACAGTAAAAAGTTCTGAGAAAACATAAAGAGTACTAAGTAAAGTCACCTTCACGTGAGTTTGTTACCTTCCGTTCAGAGAAAGCAATGATTGCTTTCCGGTCATGCAGAAGATTGAAATTCTATTGAACGAGTTGGGTAGGTAAACTTACTCGTAGTTCAAGAAGTAACTTTGACTTACAAATATTTGCTTAATATTTCAACAGATATTGGAAAAGTAAAAAACTTAAACATTTTATAACAAGTAAAAACTTTCTTCAGGAAACTAATAAGAATAAAATTATTTCCTCATAAAATATGAAATAAGAGCCAGACTTCAAAAGCCATTATGTAGAAATAATTTTGATTGATTTATATTATTTTATTGTTCAGGTTCCAACTTTCATCAGTGAAACTAACAAACCAAAACGTCGTTTTTACCGAACTTTTTGTGAGATCGAAACATATATTTTATGCTTTTTAGAATAAATATCAGCAAAAATGCTTGTTATTTGCCAAAAAAATCTCATTTAATTTCGGTAGCGTCATTGTATAACGTTTATAGAATCGTAAGTAAATTATAAATATAGAACCGCATTGCGGTCGTGCCTTTCTAGTACAATGAAAAATACGTTTTATTATACTAAAGATGTAAGGCAAGCACGCAACCTATCTGATGGCAGATAAATCGATGGCTCCTACACCTTACTTTGTAAGAATGTGGAAATCATTTATAATAATTACTGTTACGCAGTCTATTATATAATTAAATATTTAATAAAATAGTAGAATAGAATGTTACAGAGTATTTTTATTCACATAAATAATTGCTTATTACTTATTAAAGTCAATGCAAATAGCCAATTATCGCTGAAGTAACGTTATATACGCTACCCCATATCATCACATATGGGATCCCACGATCCCATACGTGTCGTAAGTGACGACAAAGGGAAAGAAACCAGAAGTTAAGCAGCAGCATCTTCCTAATAACAACAAAACACGATTCTTAGCCACCTTTGTCAATCAACTTTCCGCACATCTTATGAGATTATAGAAAAGTCGTTGGATGGGAGCCTCTCAGTTCAGTGACAGCCTCTTACCAGTAAGGGGAGTGGGCCACCACTAAATGGAGTACCTGGTAAAATTGAATTTAGTAAAGCTGAAATTTAAATGACAAAATAGTAAAAGATGAAATTGTTGTGTGTGCTTCCCACCGAAGAATATACACAGTGAATTTTCATTTATCTGCTTGCTCGTAGTAAACATTGTACCTGTAACGATACTGCGCTGAACGTGAAATTGATATGTAAATATAAAAATTGAGTCACCTAGTAAAATCGGGAATATCACCATATATCAGTGCAAGAATCTAGTGTTGCTTATCGAGTTAGTTATATTAAAAATTTCATACATATTGATTTTTATACACAACCACAGTATTATTTTTCATCATTTATTTCCCTGGGGGAGGCTTATGTTCAGCATTGGACTTTAGTCGGGCTACGATAATGATGATTAAATCATGTGGTAGGGCCACGCTGGAGCTATAATATGGTTATAGCCTAAATGTGTCCGCTCTACCAGAGATGGACCACGCTCTTACGAAATACCAGCGTGAAATAGCCGCTAAATGATGCTGTGGTTCGTTTGGTGAATGTAGAGAACCGGAGACCGTTTTTACTGGAAACGAAGCATTCCATCGTAAGCATCAGGGGTGACAACGCATCTGCATTTCAATACTTAATTGAGGATTGTTCGAGGAGAAGACAACATCCATTGTATTAAACTAACACTGTATAAAAGAATCATATTTTGCAAAAGTAATACAAAACTAAATTTTAAAACACTGAACCGGAAATATATTATCTTCCTTATTCTTATTTGTAATGCAAGTACAAATAAGAATAATGAATATAATTTCTGGCATTTATTTGCAGGGTCTAGCGTTAGCGAATAAATTTGCTTATTTCGCCTCATGAATGTCAACACAGATGGTAGTTTCATTTTATAAAATGAAACCAGTAGTTTATTCATTATTAAGTGGCTACTTCGATTCATGAACACATTTTTTATAGGATAGGGTGACAAACTAGCATACAGTCCATCTGATGGTAAGTGGGTGCTACGGAATGGTTGCTAATGTCTACGAACATTTACATCTATCCTCGATTACAAATCAATATGCAGATGCGTTGTCACCCACGAGGACTAAGATGAAACGCCTCGTTTCAAGTAAAAAGGGTCTCCGGTTCTCTATACTGACCATACGGAACACAGCAGCATGCAAACGTGCAACCTACTTTAAACAAACTAACATTCTTTTGATACAATGAACGCTGATCTGGCTTGTATTTTAGACTGGTGTAATTCTTATGGATTATCCATGAATCCCGCTAAAACTGAAGCAATTATTATTGGTAGTTCGAGATTAGTTGCTAGGGTTGACTTTTCTCTCATACCACCTATTCTCCCCAATGATTATCCCATCCTTTATAGTGATAAAGTTAATAATTTAGGAATAAATATCGACTGCTGTTCAATCCCTCCACGCCATGTCACCTGAAAGACCGCTTTGAATTCATTTCCTCATCTCACGATGGTCATTTACGTTCCACTAACAATTTTTTGCTTTCAGAATTTTCATCCTCTTTCTTCAATAAATTCCGTTATAGCTGCACGCTTAAGTAACTCCTTGCCTTTATATGTTTGATGTGCTCGGTCCCTTTTTTCCTTCAAAAATCTACTCAAGACTTATTACTTGGAACTCTAATATTTCCCATCATAATTCCCATCCTCAATTATTGTATCTATTCAACATATCCTCAACCGGCATCATCTTGTGTGTATTGATATATTTATAATTTTTTTCAACTTAATTTTCAAATATATGTACACCTGCCCTATTTGCAATTCACTGTAAACAACAGTTCTTTGCTAAAAAAGGGTTGTCTGGAAGAAATTGCTTTCAGAGCGATAAGACCGCCTGTTGTACTTTCTATATATATATATATATATATTTAATTTCGTCTCTTTCTAATATGTTTAAGTATAGAATAAAGAATATATTGATTGATTGATTGATTAACATGGATCTCTCAACCTTTATGACCAGCCAGCCATCTAGTTTACGTAAAACATGTAGACAGCGATGGGGAATGTAAAAGTGCAAGTGCTTGGTAAGTGTAGGGATTACGGCAAATTCTTAAAGAGAAAGAGATTTCAAAAAGCCACAGAAAATATAAATAGTCGCTTGTGAATTTAATTCTAATTGAAATATTGTAATATATGTATACATATAGTATCTGGATGACCGAGCTTTCCTCGGTATTTTTTTTTTTTTTGGAAATTATATTTAAATACAAATTACACACTGATGAAACCTGAATAATGTTTTTTGTCATATTGACTTAATAGAATAAACTTAACTAGTTATTTGAATAAATAATCATGAGTGCAATTAGTTTAATTAAATTTTTTTATTTTTAAAAAACTACAAAAAGGGCTAGAAATAATAGATTTTTCAGCTTGTTCTTCTCAGGACAGACGTTTTTTTTTCTAAACCAATGGTAAAATAACTTTCAATAAGGATTACTCGTAAATGTATATTGAATAAAAATTATTCTATTCTATTCTAAAAAAAGAGCTTATAATAAAACTAATTACGTTCGCTGGATTCAAGGTTGTTAATAATATATAAATAATATGTATACTGTTCAATTACAATTCGCATTAATGCATTTTATAATTATGTTATAACTAGTTGGTACCCGTATAATATCATTTTAGATTTGGAAGCATTATAATTATCCCTTAATTAGGAATGATAATACAACCATTGAATTTAAATAATAAAGTATTAGTTTCAAATAAATTTGTCGATACTAAACGCGCGCCACCTATCCTAAATGAATGAATTTTGCCTACAATCTTCGCGAAAGTGCCATCAATATCTTTACAAAGTTTTACTATATTATGCTAATACAATATTTTTATATACAATATTAGATGGATTATATTTGAAAAATTAAATATTAATTTGTTAATGTAAATAATTATATATTAATTTGATTTTATTTATAATTTACGCTTTAGTTGTCTTTCTACTAAACTCAATTCAGGAATTACTTTATTATTTTAAGTTGCTTCAACATGCACTTCAGAGAAATATATTCCGTGTTAAATATGTATACTCGTACCTCTGCAGCGTTTTAAATACCGATTATTTATAATTGCGAGAATAACTTACGTATTTCACATACATTGATCTAGTAAATAAATGTAATATTTGAGTAAATATTGTCATGGTGTGTCATGCGTATTATGTGAATTCATCTATTATGGGATATTGAAGAAGAAGAGAAGAAGATGTTATTGCTCATATCATCGTATCGTGTCTTGTTGGTCTAGTTAACCTTAACGCGAATGATGATCACGCTATCCCGGGCTCGAATCCCGGGTCGTTTTAAAGTCAGTTATTGGGTTTTCCTTACAAGAATTCTCCGTCTCCAGGAGTCACGAAGTTGGCGGCGTTACACCCTCATGACTCGGAAAGCACGTATAACTATTGATTCTGCATTGCACTGCACTGTCGAATAACTGTCCCATTGGAATACAAGAGTGATTTAATTTAGAGTGCACTTTTGCTGTGCAGGTTGCTAGCATCCGTTGAGACTGGCCATCGTGACCGAAATTCGGTTTTAGAGGACGTTATAATCTCGTTTACTTCGGAAGTCGAATATTCACACCGGCAACGGGAAGCAACGTTAAATATACAGAATACGTCTCTTGACAATTGCTTAACATGTCACAGTAAGTGTGAAAGAGCCAATATAATTACAAGCCGTGAGAAAATTTTGACAACGAATTTTAGTCTTCTTTGTGTGTAATGTTCAATAGTGGATTATATATAGAATTTTCTTATAAAATAAGGATGACTAACGAAATTACATAACTAATGAGCTGCTATTTTTCACTCCTTCCTCAGCCGAGCCGACCCATTCGCCCTTCAGTCATAATATAGCTGCAGATTGACTCTTGACTTGACTTTATCTTCGTCATCAGGAGTGAGAATATTTCTGTGGTTGGTTGCTGATACTTGACATGGAGTGGTTACTTATTATTACGAAATAAGTATAGCATAAAACATATTTTAGCAATGTCATATAAAAAACCGACGCTAAAATAATATTTATTTATTGTCTAATAAATTCTTAGAAATATCGGGGTTTCCTTATTTACTTACTTTTCTGTGGAAAATCCAAACAATTCATCAAATTTGTCCAAGGTAAACATACTCGTCAACAACTTCGAGCTTTGATCTTTGTTTTGTTCATGTTCATCTTAAGACCAATCCGTTGGAAGACACTATTGAGGTCGTTGAGTATTGTGTCTAGCGATTCTGCCATAAGGAATACATCGTCAGCAAATCGAAGAATGTTCGATGTACTCCTAATTGATATTAATACCGTATCCATTCCAAACGAGTGGCTTGGAAAAATCTTCCAATGCAGTGGTGAATAGTTTCGGGGATACAACGTCACCCTGTCTCACACTTATAGGTTTCGTACTCTGGTTCCATACTCGGATAGCCGTCGTAGCCCTACTGTACAGACACTTCAGTACTTTGATATACCGACAGTCAACTTGGCACCACTGAAGGGACTGTAGCACCATCCTAATTTCAATGGAGTTATAGGTTTCTTATAATACATATATGCACAATGCGTATAAGAAATCGGAGGATTATATTTTTCCGTCGTCTAGTCTGCTAGTGACACTATTAGTAATGGCTCTTGAAAACAACATGTAGACGCGGCTCAGAAGGAAAATCCACCTGTATTTTTCAAGAGAACGTTGTCACCTTTCTTGAAAAACAAGACCACTGCATTTTTGCTCCACGACTCGTAAGTAGTCCCACCATAGAAGACGGAATTTAAGAGCTTCTGAAAGACTTTACGTACTGGTTTTCCACCCACTTCCAGGGGCTCCGCTGTAATTTCATCATTGCCAGGAGGCTTGTCGTTTTTAAGTTCATGCCCTAAGAAAATTTGTCCGAAAGCCACACAGATACTATATTATATAGTTGTTACATGGTCAGTAGAAACACGAATGGACTAGAAATATGTAATCAAGAGTTGGATCAAAGCCAAAAGAGAATAACGAATAAATAAGAAGATAAAATTTTATTTATTAGTCAACAAAATCTTAAAACAAGGTCTTTTTACAGGATAGGGTGACAAGGTGATTGCGGTATGCGGCGGTGGGTGTTCCCGACTTGGATCGATCTTCCCGTATTACCGAGTTTCGTTGTGTGCGTGCTGTGGCTCGTGCGTACGAGGCCATACAGTCACTTGCCAGGCGTGCATACGTATTAGTGGCGTTCGGTATGTTTCCTAGTAGGTAGCCTATTATTCTATTTTCCTATGCCATTACCGCCATCGCTCGACCATCGCTAATTTTGTGCCCGCAGCCTAAGATTTTCTTTTGTGTCGTGAGGGCAGTTTACATTCATAAATTTCACAAATATATATTGTGGATCTAGTAGGGTACTAGTAGAGAAGTACTATTATAGCATTAACTAAGACAATGTTTAAGTAGGATAAGCAATCGAAAGTAATGAGACGAGTTAGTGATTTGAGAAATCAAGATCATGAATCATGGGCTAAGCGATTACCGATAATTCTAAAGTTGAAAAGCAATCCATGTTCAATTCCCACTATTCCCGCAATTTCAAGTGATTATTTAAAAGTTGATCATAGATCCAAAACTTGTGAAGAAACCAGCATGTCTGAGGAATAAGTTATTTTGAGGGTAAGACAGCAAACCTTGTACAGTAACATTCATGACATCATAACACGTGTTTTGTAGGTTATACCATAACAGTATAGCAGTAAAAGTTAAAGTTTATCAATCAAATGTTTTAAGAAGAATTATAAAAATGTTGTAAAAAGAAAACAGAAATTTAGGTGTCAAATTGCTTAGAAACTAAATTTAATATGACAGGTCAAATATATTTTTATCTTTTTCTAATCCCGAGTTAAGAGAGGGTCTGCGACACTTCTGTATTCTATACAATATGTAACAAAAGCCCTGTGGTTCCCGTTAAGTGCGTTATCAGAATCAGTATCCAAGCGTATAGAATAATTTAAAAAATAATTTTAATGAAAAAAAAAATTTATAAATTGTATGTGGTTTATTTCCTCTAACTCAAACGAGTATCGGTAATGCGAGGTCTTTGACAATCCTCTTACTTCTCGGTCAATGCAGAGATAATAAAATCACATACAATTTGCAAATGAATTTTTTTTTCAATAAAATTAATTTTTTTAAATGTGATTTTTTTGCGGGGGTGTGCGGCTGATTTAGAAACTATTTTTGTTTTACAGAAGAGGGCCATTAGAGCTATTTACAATCTTAAACCGAGAGAGTCTCTTAGAAAAAAATTTAATGAAAAAAAATATATTAACTTTGGCCTCTCAGTGTATCTATGAAAATGTTATGTATTTTCACAAAAATAAAGATAGTTTAAGTAAAAAAGTGACATAGGAGTACTCGTAGAGACGAGTACTCGTTGTACGAGACTCGTACACTCTGTAAACAATAGGAACAAACACAAGCTGATGTCGGTAATTCATTCTTGAGGCAATGTATACGCTATTAAAACAAAGTCCAAGAAAATATACAAGGTCTCTCTATTACCAAGTTTAAATATTTAATTAAACAAAAACTGTATAAAAAGGGTTATTATGATATAAATGAATATATGGTTGATAATAACCCCTGGGAATGAGTTGGTCGTTTCCAAGCTGTTTCTAAAATAAATTTTGTAAATATTCTGTGACCCTTGACATTGTAATTTTTTTTTAAAAAAAGTCCCGCTGGGTTTCTTGTTGGTTCTTCCTAGGACAGAGGTGTTTTTTTTTTTTGCGAACAAGTAGTAAATGAAAAAATTGACTTTCAATAAGTATTGTTCATAATCTATAATGAATAAAACAATTCTGTTTTTGTTTCTGTTTCTGTTTTTGATTTGCAGAAGAGGGCCATAAGAGCTATATACAACCTTAAACCGAGAGAGTTTCTTTAAAAAAAATTTAAAAATAAACATATTAAATTTGGCTTATCAGTATATCTACGAAAATTTAATGTATGTTTACAGAAACACAGATAGCTTTAGTATAAAATGTGATATACACTCTGAAATCACTAGGAACAAACACAAGCTAGTGATACCAGTTTTTCGACACCATAGAGTCAGTAATTCATTCTTGGGGCAATGTATACGCTATTACAACAAAGTCCCAAAAAATATACAAGGTCTCTCTATTACCAATTTCAAATATTTAACTTAACGAAAACTACATAAAAAGGGTTATTATAATATACGAGTAGATGAATGCATGGTTGATGATAACACTTGGAAATAAGGTGGTCGTTTTCAAGCTGGTTCGAAAATAAATTTTGTAAACATTTTGTGACATTATTGACATTGTTGAAATCTTTTTTTTTTTAATTTTCCGCTGGGTTTCTTGCTGGTTCTTCCCAGGACAGAGGCTTTTTTTCGAACCAGTGGTAACGTAAAATATTGACTTTCAATAAGAATTAGGACTTGTAATCTAAATTGAATAAAAATTATTTTATTTTTATTTTATTTTATAATACTAAATACATAAAAGACAAAAAAGGAAAATTTGAGATCATATACCTGAAATCGAACCCGGGCTCTCTTGAATGCAAACTGCAAATGGTAGCGGTATGAACCAAATACACAACTGTAATAAACTACGTTGCTAAAATTTATAGGTTTATTGTTGTAAAAATAAATGTTAAGTAATAATTAAACGTTGTAACCTATTAATATCGTTCATATGTTGGGCGTTTTCTTTATATGAAAGTTTTTTACTCCTCGTAACGAGTTATACTTTATGTCCCATATTTACAAATGATAATTATTAACAAGGTACCTTACGACGCTTTTTTAAATTTAAACATTTTAAATTGACATGTATACGAAAGAAGAATATTTAGGGAAAGAAAAGTATTTACGAAATAATGACTTTAAAATTATATAATTATACAAATAGATTATGGCGCAGTATCTTTACGTAAATACTACGCCAAAAAGAGCGACACGTCTACATAGCCTCAGGCCTCGGCCAACAGTGTCTGTACTCTGTAGTCATGTACATAGATAGGCCTTTACGCACACATCTGTACGTAGCTATTATTTCAGAAATAAGAATATGCGATTAAAAATAATAACAATTAATGGGACTAAAAAATTAAAACAGCATTACGTTAATATGTTGCTTTTATAATAATCTGACAAAAATCTGAATAATTGCATGTATTAGTACAGTTTTTAATGAAAACTTTTTACTCGTTAAAAGAACTTTTTACAGGTATCTTTGTGACTTGTGACATCGTTGTGTTTTTTTTCTATCGTATCAAACTAGTGGTATAATATTTTTAACACAATAGTTTACTGGCTCGGCTGTTTTTTTTTTTTTCTAGTTTAATTTACTGCATTGTATCATATACTTTGACGCATTATAAAACTTGCGATTAGCTCCTGTAGTCCACTTAAACTCATGTTAATCACAACACTACTCTAGCGCAACTCACTGAGTGCTTTTTCGAGCTCACCGGAGACACGCTTTCAATCGCTCGACCGACGCTAATTACGCGTAACTAAAATTATTATGATAGACAATCTAAATTGACCTAGAAGTTGCATCAACAACTGCGGTTGCAAGTACGCCTGTCAAGCGTGGCAGTTATGACAAACAACTTCCAAATGTTTAAGTTATAATAAACTCAAGTAAAACAAAAATGGATGAAATACTTTACCGTAACAGGAATATAACAAGAAAGTGGAGCTGCAAAAATAAATTAAATTATGCCTAAGTAGACAAGAATTAGTCGAAAGATATCCACCAAAGCGGAATAACACAGCTGTGGAGTGTAGTATTGTATAGTAGATAGTAGATAGCCTACAAAGTTCTATAACAGTTTTAGTTGGGCTTGATACGAGAGCAAGCGCACGTTACTTTGCTAGATATAGGAATAATGAAACTAATAAAAGAGTAAAATTTACTTCAAGACTAAATATAATTAAATAATTTCCTCCTACTTTAATATAAGTTGGTATTAAGGACAATGTGTATAAATTTTTCGATTATTTATTTTCAGAAGCTAATAATTTTTTTGAAAAGGGAGCACTAAAAGCTTTTAACGTAGGAAATCCGCCCCTTAATCACCATGCTTATTAGGCGGTTAAAGATAGAAGTAACAGACGTCTCGCACCTTTTTTAGTTGCTCTCCGTTGACAGATAGGGTCGTCTGACGCAAATGAGATGTTATACTACGATCTATCGAAAACCATAACAATTTTTTACAATTTAAGTATTATATACCTCATTAAACGCCCACGGGACGAAATAGGACAATGGATTCTCTTCGCCGCCACCACACAGCAAAATATAAATTTCTGGTTTATAATCAACTCACCATATTTTTTTAAATAAGCATGTTTGTTTTAGAAAAATTACTCCCAACTCCTATTAGGATTAATCTTTGTAAAATATGTATTCGGGGCAATGTATACAACAAATTTCAAATTATTCTTAGGAATAAACTTTTTCGAACACAGTGTTCGTATTAACGTAATCCTGTTATAAAATTAATTCCTAAGCGCGAAATTAGATAAATAATTTTTAATACAGTTGCTCAAAAAGTGGCGTGTTGCAGGGACGTATAGCGTTGGGGATGTGGGCTATTTATTGTTTTCCGAACTCGTGCGTTCTCTTCCCCAACTATCAAAATAATGTTTCTTAAAAAGAAAAACCAACCACGAAGGTTTTACTAAAAAAAATCATAGAAGTTTTTATGATTCATGCAAATATTTCTAAAAAGAAGCTACTAATTTGTTTCAATATTAGATTTAATGATTTGATTCAATGAGTTAGGAGAGATTTCATTTCATTCCATCTCATTAAATTTCATTTTCATTTCATATCAATAAAAAAATTCTACTGAAATCTTGTCTGTATGGGCATAGTTTCCTTTACCTACCCAGAATGGATGAAGAAAACAAAAAAAATCTCTGCTTACATTCTTTTACGGTTCTTTGCGAGTTTAGTTGTTTGTTGCACAAAATGAGTAATTTCGGAGATATTTTATTTGAATTAACACCGTCGGAACTCAGTATAATTGCACAAAATGCTTCGGAGAACCTTTTTACCGGAAAAGGCAAAAAAGTCGCTCCATATCTACATACGATGAATTTATTGTTTGGAGAGAAGAGAAAAAAGTAAATAGTTTTTCAGAAAGTGTAATGTTGGCATACTTCTCCGAACTCTCAGCAAAATTAAAACCTTCTATGATATTGTCGAGTTTTTTGATTATAAAAAGTATGCTGAAAATAAGGAACAAAGTGGATATAAATGAATACCCAAGTGGGTTGAGTTTATTGTGTTTTTATTATTTTATTAAATTTCTTCATTTTTTCGCAACTGTATTAAAAATAGTTGTTCAGTACACGTGCGGAACCGTCATTGAAACTTGTTCCGACTGTCAACCCTCACCTTCGGATGCGCCTCGGCTCGGGTAGACATTTGATGGAACTCTTTGCAATGACAGGTTTTCCGCACTCGTAATGAAATATACTATATTGTAATGAAGTAAGTGTTCTTCAACTAGTGATGACTTACATAGTAATTTACCATGACAGCCATATAGGCTGTTTAATAGACAACAAAAGTCTATAGCTGAACATAGGCCTATCCCATAGACTGTCCAATGGATGGAATATTTGTCACAATTACCACGTTTAACAAGCAGGTTTTTTGACGCTACTGCCTATCTTCTGGTTTGTTTTCCTCTGACACCTCTTACAAAACCCACGGGTCGATATGATGTAGCACATATTCTTACACTGCCACTACATGGTAACATACATACATAGGATACAATTTAAAATACGTAATTATTAATAAAATTTAAGAGGGATAAACGTACCCTTAGTCAACATGATGGTTGGTGAATATCGTATCTCATAGAGATCTACATTTATCCTACATTATATTTATTTATAAACAATAAAAAATTTGATTCATTTTCACCCTTAAGGATGCAGATGGTACATCTTGTTACCAGTAAAACAGTACAATAGTTTTTTTCAATTAAATTTAGTATTTATTAAAAAGTATGTATTAGTAAAAAGTTAGTATGTATAGTCTAGTAGTTAGTATGTAGCCTCTAGTCTTGTGACACGCACGTGTAGAAAAGGGATAATATAAATGTATACAGTCTTTGCATTGTTAAGTATGTTTAGCATAGCTGGTCTTAGACTTTAGATCCAATAATGTGAGATAAGTGTGGAATATTTAGGTAATCTTTACCCTTTGAAGGTATTATTGTGTTTATGTAAATAGATAATGATCCTTTGTGCCATAATAAATAGAAACAAAAATACATCCTATTTAGAATGACTTTTAAACTTTATCCAAGAACCGCTGCCTAACTCAGTCACTGTAATATATGTATTATATACTAAACTAAAAGTCCCGTTCGCGACGGGTTGCAGGTTAACGGAGATAAATGAACGTCGAAGGGAAACTGCATTCTCTTTCACATTAATTTGCTCAGGAAATTGATAGTGTGTACGGAGTAAAATATGGTCCTGTAAAACAGTTTTTTAAAGTATTAAGCGGATAAAGGTGTAATAAACTAACACTTTTATTATTACACCTTCTTTTTAAAACATATACAATCCTACCATTAAAATTATATAATAGAATAGAATGCAATAAAACATTGATTGAAATTACTTTTACGGATTTTATCGCGACAAAATATGTAAAAATAAATATATATAGGTTTGCTGGAAGAGAACTCTTATTAGGGTTAAGCTCGCCTTTGTACATTTATTTAAATATTTAATAATTGTTACCAACTTATTGTGTGTACAATAAAGAATAAAGAATAAAGAATAAAAATAGTTTTAATCAATGTGTAGTGTTCGCGTAAATATAAAAAATCATTATTCAATAAAACATATTGAATTTTTGCTATATAGTTTACAAAAATACTTATTGTAAATCACAGACTTTTTATGGAAAGTCACAGACCGTCCACTAGAGGGATATTTTTCAATATAGATTACAAAAATACTTATTGAAAGTCATACGTTTTATACGTATGACTTTCAATAAGTATTTTTGTAATCGTTACACATATACACGTAATATCATTTTAATATATTATTATATTATGTAAAATAATATTACTTGTTTTATGTAATGTAAACTGAATTGAAAGAAGTTATTGATTATATATTATTGCTTGATGCAATATTATTTTCTACCCGCAATACTACAAACTTGTAGAACAAAAATTAAAAGTAATTAAAAGAATTTAAATTATCTATTTATCTTTGCAGATAATAGATAATTTGACAACAAAATATGGTTACCTGTTTGCTAAAGTTGTAGCTTTGGAGATTCGAAAAGTAAAATTTTGGCAGCTCATAAATTGTTAATTTGATGTATTAATTTGTTTTAAAAACTTACTGCTGAGGAGCACAGTTAATACTATCTAAATGCTGATGAAGAATTAACTATATTCGTACGAAAGTATAGGATTCATATAACTGGCGAATATTTTGTTTAAATTACCTAGATGTGTAGGTATTACGATTTACGAGTATACCAAGATTCCCCTTAATATCACTTATTTGCCGTCGCATAAAATCAAAGCGTACATAAAAAAATTATGAAGAATATTATAATTTAAATAATTATGTTTACCATGTTGTGGCGGTTTGGAAATATCCACTGCTCCAATTCGTCCCGTGAGTGTCGTAAAAGAAGAAATGAGGAAACTGAATGAGCTGATGGGCAGCAGCATCTTACTGATAACTGTTCAAAATAGTAAAAAATCCCTCCTATGATTGCAATCTATTGGAGAGGCTTAATGTTCATCTTTGAAATTTTATAGGCTGTGAAATGGATGCTTCAATTTCTATAATTGCTATAATTTTAGTTAAAACTAATAATAATAATAATTTTAGTAACCGTTGAAAGAAAAAATAAGTCTTGTTAATTTTGGCCGCTTTTTCTTACAAGGTCACCTTCATTAGGAATTTGTTGCAGTTTGTTCAATCAACAAGATGTGTTTGTGTTGAGTGTTTAAAAAAAATTGATCGTACGTCTAGGAAAAAGTATCATATATAACATTAATTATATAGGGTAATCATCCAAGCTTTTTAAAACGTTCTTGTTATTCGGGTCATATTGCGAACTGACAACAACAAGACTATACAAGTAATGTAAGAAAGAACGGGACACAATTTGAAATAATCGCACAAATGCGATAATTATCGTACGGAACCCAATCCTGGCATATCTATAAAACGTCGTTCGTTAACTGTCCATTCCATAGAAATAATGTATAGCGGGTTTAAGATGCTTTTTAAATATACGAGTATATTATATTAAAATTACCATGCGACATTTATAAAAT
This sequence comes from Parnassius smintheus behrii, assembly GCA_036936625.1. Lineage (NCBI taxonomy): Eukaryota > Metazoa > Arthropoda > Insecta > Lepidoptera > Papilionidae > Parnassius > Parnassius smintheus. The sequence goes on along the minus strand of JAUPFT010000021.1, from coordinate 7,924,940 downwards.
GTAAAAAACAAGTCTTCATCATTATCATTACAGCCCTTCACAAGTCCACTGCTGAACATAGGCCTCCCCCAAGTAATGCCACAAAGCACGGTCTTGAGCCACCTGCATCCATCGACTTCCAGCATGTCTAACCAGGTCGTCACTCCATCTAGTGGGGGGTCACCCTACATTACGCCTACCGGTACGAGGCTGCCACTCGATAACCCTTCTTCCCCATCGGTTATCGGTCCTTAGAGCTATATCGCCGGCCCGTTGCCACTTCAGCTTGCTGTTCAGTTGGGTTATGTCGGTCACTCTGGTTTTACTGCGGATATACTCATTTCTGAGTCTATCACGCAGAGAAACTCCGAGCATAAGCCTCTCCTTAGCTCGCCGAGCGACCTTGAACGTCCTCATATGGCCAGCACTGAAGGAACACGTCTCAGATCCGAAAGTCATCACTGGCAATACGCACTGATTGTACACTTTAGTTTTCAGAGATTAAGGTATACCTGACGAGAAGATGTGTCGTAATTTCCCGAACGCTGTCCAGCCGAGTTGAATCCGTCGATTGACCTCTCGGTCGAAGTTGGACTTACCTAGTCGGACTATTTGTCCCAGGTAAACGTACTCGTCAACAACTTCGAGCATAGTGCTCCCGACAACTACCGGCATAGGAGTGACATGGACATTAAACATGATCTTTGTTTTGTCCATGTTCATCTTAAGACCTATCCGTTGGGAGACACCATTGAGGTCATTGAGCATAGTGCTAAGGTCCTCCAGCGATTTTGCCATAAGGACTATATCGTCGGCAAATCGAAGGTGAGTGATGTACTCGCCATTGATGTTAATACCGTATCCTTTCCAGTCCAGTAGCTTGAAAACGTCTTCCAACGCAGCGGTGAAGAGTTTCGAGGATATAACGTCACCCTGTCTTACACCTCTTTGCAGTTGGATAGGTTTCGTACTCTGGTTCTGTACTCGGATAGCCATCGTACATTACTGTACAAACACTTCCGCGCTTCGATATACCGACAGTCAACTTGGCACCGCTGAAGAGACTGTAGCATCGCCCAAATTTCGATGGAATCAAAGGCTTTCTCATAGTCCACGTATGCCAGGCAAAGTGGCAAATTGTACTCTTTGGTCTTCTGTACAATCTGCCGCGTATGTATGTGGTCTATGGTACTGAATCCTTTTCGGAAACCAGCTTGTTCGGGAGGCTGGAAGTCATCGAATCTGCGTGTGAGACGATTCGTAATGACTCTCGAAAATAGAACGTAGACGCGGCTCAGAAGGGAAATCGGTCTCTAGTTCTTCAAGAGAGCGTTGTCGCCTTTTTTAAAGAACAAGACCACAGCACTTCTGCCCCACGCCTCCAGAGTAGTGCCACCATGGAGGACGAAATTGAAGAGCTTCTGAGGGACTTCAAGTACCGGTGTTCCACCCGCTTTCAGAAGCTCCGCTGTAATTCCATCCTCGCCCGGGGCCTTGCCGTTTTTAAGGTGGTGGAGGGCCATCCTAATTTCGCTGTGACTAACGTCCGAGATATCATCGGAATAGTGTCGGATAAGACTTGCTCTTGGATCGTTACTCACACTTGCGTGTGGCTCCAACAATGATGTGTACAGCTGCCCGTAGAACCTCTCAATCTCACTCAGAATCTCAGGTGTCCCGGAAACGATGTTGCCACACTCAGTCTTCAGCTTTAACAGTTGGCTATTTCTGGCAGACAGATCTCTGGCAAAGACTTTGGAGCCCTGGCTCCGCTCAATCGCTTCTTTAATACGAGCAGTATTAAAGTTGCGTAAGTATCGCCGCATGCATTTGGAGATCTATCTGTTCAGTTGCCTGTATGCTGTCAAATCTGTTGACGATTGTAGGCTCATCTCCCGTCTAACAACCATGAGATTAAGAGTGTGATCGGAAAGTTTTTGTGTTCTTCTGCGGCGGGTCTTGCAGAACTTAGCTCCGGCCGCATGGACAGTTCCCACGAGCTTGTCATTCATATCGTCCACTGCATTGCAATCTTCTAGGCACTGAAAGCGTTTACGTAATTCGAGCTGAAAGGTTTCGGGATTCTGGATTAGAGCACGAAGGGGACGGAGCGTTGACTTCATTATACGAGACCTCTCCAACTTAACGATTAGGTTCAGTGTGACTCTAACCATTCGGTGATCGCTGCCAGTTTTCACCCTAGCAATCACTAAGACATCACTGAACTGTTGGTGTCTGGTGGTCATAATGAAGTCAATCTCATTTTTTGTCGAACCGTCGGGGCTCGACCAGGTCCACTTCCTGTGGGGCCGCTTCTGGAAGAAAGAGTTCATCATAAAGAGTCCCTGTTTCTCCATAAAGTCGGCCAGCTCCTGGCCCCTTCAGTTCCGTTGCCCTACTTCAAATTTTCCTACCTTCAGCTCACCGCTTTCTCTTGTGCCTAGTTTTGTGTTGAAGTCTCCCATCAACACTGTGTAGTGGGTTTCGGAAGAATGTATGGCTCTGGAAATATCCTCATACATTTTCTCCACTTCCTCATCGGGATGTGCCGAGGTTGGTGCGTAAACCTGTATGACCTTCAGCGAATACCGTTTGGTGATTCTGAGTATCATCAGTATCGCGACCCTCGTCGACACACTCCCAATCTTTACAACGTTGTTGACGAGAGACTTGTGGACGATAAATCCGACACCTCCTTGGGACAGATGGTCGCCCTCCCGGTGATAGAACAAGTTGTCGGACTCGAGGATTGCCGTGTCCTCCCCCTCTCTTCGGACCTCGGATAATCCAGTAATATGCCAGCGCAACTTGTCTACCTCTTCTTCCAGCTCCAGTATCTTCTCGTCAGTCAGGGGATATTTGCCATAGTTGCCACGCTTGGCGAGCGGATTGGCAACCGCAGTTTTTTATTATATCACAGTTTTTCTCAGGAAGATGCTGCTGCCCATCTCCTGCCTGTCTCCCTCTGTCGCCTCTTACAACACCCACGGGAATATATGGGGTAGTGGATATTCTCAACCGCCACTAAACGGCACTATACATATCTTTTCTGAAACTTTATAATTAAATTAAAAATTTAACTAAAAACTAAGTATTTAACAATTTATGCTAAAATATATAATTTTTTGCTTAAATGTGACAAAAAGACACTTAACAAGAGATAAAACTATAAATTATTATAACTATTATAACTATAATATAACTATTATAACTATTATATAATTATTATAACTATATTCCTGTTTTCAGCACAGTAACTTTTTACTATATGCTGACGACCTTAAAATTTATCGTACCATTTGTAACAATGATGATCACCTCAGAATCCAGGATGACTTGGACCGCTTTTCTGCTTATTGTATAAAAAATAAATTAAGTCTTAGTATTAATAAGTGCAAAATGTTAACTGTCACTAAGAAAATTAATTTTAATCAACAATCATATTCCCTGTGCAGCTCTACTATTGAAAAAGTACATTCTATTTATGACCTCGGCATTACCATTGACAGTAAATTAACATTCGATACACATGTTGAACAAATATGTAATAAAGCTCTTAAAATAATTGGGTTTGTAATGAGAGCCTGTAGGGATTTCACCAACCCAGCAACATATATCTTTTTGTATAAGGCACTGATACGCTCTCAGTTGGAATACGCTGTTGCTTTGTGGAATCCTTTTTATAATGTCTATATCGATCAGATTGAGAGGGTACAAAAAAAGTTTTTTAAGTCAATGTTCTATAGATGTAAGCACAAATATTGTTCGTATAATACTATTTTAAATAAATACAAAATGTTAACTTTAAAGCTCAGACGACAACAATTAGTAGCAATGTTATTATTTGACCTTTGCCATAATAGATATGATTGCATTCCTGTAATAAATAAATTGTGATATCGTGTACCTACTCGATCACGTGTAAGATCAAGATGCTCCCGTCAAACATTTACCCTTCCCTTGTGTAGAACCAATGCTGGCAAAAGAGCGCCGTTGTATCGCTTAATGCAAAATTATAATGATCACTTTTGGGACATTGACATTTTTAATAACAGTGCTAACTCATATAGAAGCAAAGTGATTAATAAGCTTATGAGTCGTGTTAACTAAAAACTAAATAAAATAAATCAAAACATAATTTAAATTATATAATTTTTTGAAATCAAAACTAAAATGTTAACAGTTTTTTTTTTCATTTTGTAATATTGCATTTTATGTATTAAGTCCTCCTTCACATCTCTCACTGTTGTAGTTTAACCTATAAATCATTATCTGAGGCTGGTGGTGTTGGCTTCACTAAACTCAAATTTTAGGATTAAGACTGTAGTTATTAAGCCTCTGTTGAAGCTGTTTACTGGTCCTTAAATAAACTAAAAAAAAAATTATATGAAAATGAAGTAATTAAAGGAAAACACCTACATAATAAGTTGACATTTTGAGATACAGGCTTGAAATAATTATCATTTCATCATTATCGTCATCACTACAGACACACTCAGACAGGCCTGTTGGTCTAGTGGTAGACAGGCCTGTCGGTCTAGTGGTTAGTGACCCTGACTGCTATGCCGGAGGTCGTGGGTTCGATTCCCACCCAGGACAAATGTTTGTGTGATGAGCACGATCATTTGTTCTGTGTCTGGGTGTAATTTATCTATAATATTTATATATTTAGAGATACATAAGTAGGTATGTTTATCAGTTGTCTAGTACCCATAACACAAGCTCTGCTTAGCTTGGGACTAGATGGCGTTGTGTGATAGTTGTGGAATAATATTATTATGGGGTATCTATATAATTTTCTCACCTGGTTGGGTGCTATAAATATATAATTATAAATTAAAATGAAAAGATAAATATACATAAATATCAATAAAATAAAATAAATACAAAAAATACATAAATAAATAAGATCCAACCAGATGGGAGCCCTCGGCAGGGGAGACCAAACGGCCGAGGGTTAGGGGGAAAGGGAAAGAAACCGGCGGACGATGCGGGCGGTATCGAGAAGCACCGCCTTCTGCATTTGAGCCCGGAGCGGTCCGTCACGGAGTCCCAGTCGCCTCGGATGACCAGAAAGGCTGACTGGGATTAGCTCATTCGCAGAGACGACTACAGGAATAATTTCGGTCGGCATACCACCCCACATGTCGATCACCTCGTGAGCCAGGTCCAGATATTTTGTTTATTTATCTGTTTCGGCTTTCACGAGGTTCTCGTCATACGGAATGGTAATGTCGATCAAAAATATCCTTGACTGTGCCCGGTCCATCAGCACAATATCAGGCTTATTCGCAAGAATAGTCCTGTCTGTGATGATGGCCCGGTCCCAGTAGAGCTTGGCGCGGTCATTTTCGAGCACGGCTTCCGGCAAGTACTTGCAATATTGCAATTTTCGGTCCACGAGACCGTATTTCAGAGCGAGCTCCTGGTGTAGAATTCTGGCTACTAGGTTGTGCCTCTGCAAGTACTCAGAGTTAGAAAGCGCCGATCAACCGAAGATGACATGCCTAAGTGACTCTCCGGGATGGCGACAAGCTCGACAGACGTCGACAGTGCCATCTTTTAGGATGTATCTCCGATAGTTGTTGGTCTTAATAACCTGATCCTGTATTGCACAGACAAAACCCTCGGTTTCCCCGAAGAGGTCACTGAAACGTAACCAGTTGAGGGAGGCGGCTGTATGTACGTGAGGCTCGTGTATGTGAGTGGTTCCTTGGTTCCACGACCGCCGCCCCGACATCCATTGTGAGCGCGCGACAACACCTGATCCTGGTGATGAGCGATTCTCGCGCTCAAAATAGATGTTAGTGTCTTGTATATGGTCGGTAGACACGTGATGGGGCGGTATTTGCTCGGGTCTGTGGTACCCTGATCTTTAGGAACCAAATGAGTAATCCCAGTAGTGAAGAGGCTTGGGAGCGACTTCTGGTTGAGAGCCTCTTGAAACTGTCAGGCGAGCACAGCGTGACACACCATGAACCCCTTCAGCCAGTAGTGGTGCAGCCCGTCAAGCCCCGGACTTTTCCAATTCGGGGCCCTACGGACCACCTCGGCTACGTCATCCGGCGTTATGATGACGGGGTCCATGGGCGTAATACCCGCACACTGACTCGCCACAACTTCCGTCCAAGGGCCCTCGTTGTGGTTTACGGGCTCTGACAACAGGCTGCGCCAGAATGCGACCGTGTCGGCCTGATTTGGTGCAGGGCCCGTTCCACTTACTATTGGTCGCTCCAATGATTTATAGAGCCTCTTATGATCACTCTGGAAGAGACGATTCTGGTTGAACCGTGTCGACCTCTCGGTATATCGCCGAATCCGCTTTCTCAAAGTAGCGATTCTTTGCTTCAGGTCGTCTATGCGCTCCGTCAGTTTTTGCATTATATCCGGCTGGGACAAACTAACATTTGTCCCAGCAAACGCCATCCTGACGGTGCGCACAATCCTTGGCCTGGTATTGCCTGACCTGAAGCATATCAGTCTGCCGATGAGTACCCCAGCCTTTGCGATACGTTCTTCAATTCTTATTCTCCAGGCTGGGATAGCACTACTTTGTCCGGTAGCGTGTCCAGCCGTGGAAAGTTTGGCGCCTATAATACGGCAGACTGCCAGTGCGGCGCCAAAAAGAATTGAGTCCGTCTCGCAAAGGTCCCGGCTGGCTTCCAAATAGGTAACCAGCATTGGGCTCAGAGCCCTCACGACAGCCCGATTCCGCTTGCTTAGGGCTAAGCGGGGAAGTCGCGGTCGATTTTCGAGAGGCGTACTTCGCGTTTCCACAATCGCCTCTTCCAATGTACTCCTCATTTGCTCTAGTTCCAGTTCCTGGGCGACTGTTCCATCATGGTTTGAATCAACCACAACTGGCGTATTCACGGCAGCATCCACATTTGCCGTTTGCTCAGCAAGTTGTTGCGCCGCATCCTCAGCCGCAGCATTTTCACCCGATGAAGGAACAGCCTCACGTCGTAGCCGTTCGAGTTCGGTGACATCAAATGTGTTTGAGCGCAAGATATACCGAACTCGGTCTGCCAGGTTTTGCTCGGTAATGGTTACAGATGGCTCCAGCTCAGCAAAAAGTCGATGCATCCTTGCCTGATACGCAAAACCTCCAATTTCTCCCCCTTTCGCCCTAAAATACGCCCGCAATGCGTTGCTGTTCATCTGGGTTGTCCAACGCATGCAGCGTACTCCACCAGTGGCGGGTGCCGATTGCTGAGCCCGCGAAGACCCTGCCGACACCAAGCCAGCTGGTGTGGATGATGGATGCGAGGAGCTGCTGGGTGGTCGTGCAGCACCTCACGCTCGGCTGGCGGTACGCATGCTGTCGCGTCCAGCGCCAGCTCCAGACGCGCCCTGGCGACCTCCAGGCAGCGGCCCTTTGTGCGTTCTATTTAATTCAATCATCCATTTTAGGGCGTCATTTAGCGGGAGACGCCCAGACCCGGCGCCGTTTCATGGTTAGGCCATGTGCACAAGCGGGCCTTGGCACCTTCAATTTTTGCCGAGGCACAGCACTAACACCTCTTGGCAAGGTGCTGACTGACTGCACTGACGTAGCGGTTTTGTCACATAACCGTTACATCAGCGGGCGATGGGGTCGTCACTTCCCTACGCCTTTTTATTATTATTACTATTATTATTATTACTACAGCCTATAAAAGCCCACTGCGGATGGTAGACCATCCCATAGACTGCCTCATAGGAATGGCTTAGCAGGCGGGTTTCCAACTGCAATTTTTTTATTATTTGTTATCAGAACGATTGTTACTAGTGTCAGTCAGTTTTCCACTGATACCTATTACGACACACACATGATATCGGCTCATGATGATGTTAGATTAGGACGCAGTCTCATCTTGTCAACATAGGCACGCATTAATCAAACACCGAGATCGAGCTAAAACTGATTTATTCATATTCACACTCCACTATTACAATATTCTCTAACAAACCTAACCAAACTTAACTACTGTACTATTTATTTCATTAATTTTATTACAAAAACCACCAGAAACCGTATACAAGGTATATTAATTCAACAAAACAAAAAAATATAGAGCAAGGAGTATCCAGAAGTGGAATAAAATGTATCGTTTATCAAAACTTACTTATAACAACGCAGCTGCGGTTTAGACTAAGGAGGTTTGTAAAAAGATATCGTACATTGTGGTATAAAAATAAAAGGTATTAAATAAAATTTGTCCGAATTATGTCTGCGTTATGAGTATATCCTGACCGTTCAGCAATGGTGTAAGAATATCCACTACCCCATATGATCAGTTGGCTGTCGTAAAAGGCTAAAAGAGACAAAAAAAAATCAAGAGATGGGATGCAAAGTCCTTCTAATAATAACTTAAGCAATTAAAAACTGTGGGTACCATTTTTTCCTCTTTTATTGTTCTGGAATTTCTCTGAGTGATAGTTTTAAAAATGAGGATATCTGTAGTAGAACTAGAGTAACCGACATAGCCCAATGGATGGGTAAGCTGAAGTGATAATTAAGAAGCCATATAGCTAGAAGAACCAATGAGGAAGAAAGGTTCTCGAGTGGCAGCCTCGTACCGGTTGGCAAAATGCTGAGCGGCTCCCCAAAACTTCGCTTACGAATAGATAGATGGAGTAAAGAACTGGTAAAACTAGCAGTAATGATGGATGCAGATGTCTCAGAACAGGACTGAGCTTTTTTGTATCGGTGATGTGGATAGTGAAAATGGCTGTTTTTTCGCTATCCATTCCACACTATCCATTATAATTAAGAAAAATTATTAAATTAATTATAATTATCTAAATTCCAAATTATACTTCAAAATTATATGACGGTTTTTATGCGGTTTTTACTACTGTTTAAATCATACATTGCTTTAAAACCGTTTCATAATCAAATTAAAAGATGATCCGCTTTTCGGGCTGCCCTTAGTAAGCCCGTAGCTACGAGTATATCAAACTACACAAGAGCTTAATCAAAGAGTAATTAATACATTGTACTGCGTAATAGTCTGTCCAATTCCACAGCTGAACATAGACCTTACCCATAGATTGTACAAATGTAAAAAAGCTTTTACTCTTTACCCGAAATAATCATTATTGTTTTATTACGTTTTTACGTTTATGTCACTTTATTTGCTTAAAAATTAATACATCGTTTAGTTAGTTAATAATTTATTATAGACGTGTATTTTTGCTTGTTACTTGAATAAATACGACTGCCTCGTTGGTCTGGCAGTCATATACGTGACCCGTGGTTCCTGGTCGCGACAAAATCAGTTATTATGTCAAGAAACCTTAGTAGCTACCTATAGTCAAGCAATTGGCGATGTTCCCTTTAACCACCAAGCTTCGGAAAACACGTAAATCCACACGTAAAGTTGTTCCTGCTCCTTAACTCTCTCAGATCGTCTGGAATTGCCGTCTCATCGGACCATGAGAGTGAGTAAATAGAGAGTGCGCCTCTAGTAGTCAACTATTTTCGTTGAAGCTGGCCGCCGTTACTGAAAACAGTTTAGAGGACATTATTAATATTATTTATATAAATAATACCTTAAGTGGTAGATTAATTCTTGGAAGTAACAGTAATTACAAGCAATTATTGTTACTTCGAAGATTTTAATAATGTAGGTGGCTGCACAATTCTCCCCTTCCAGATTTGTCTTCGCAAAAGTATAATCTTTAAGAGAAATAACAAATTTAAAGAGAAACACAATATGTACCAACTAAGCAAAACGCAGGAAAAATATTGCACTAAAACTATATAAAAATGAGACATAAATTACGAAAAATTACTGCAGGGCCAGGGCTGTAACGCTGCAGGCTAAGGCTTCAAATTTCGCACTTTTTTAATTTTGTTTGTATTAAACTGGAAATCTAACAGTTGATAATAGGCAGCATCTTCGTCAAAATAATAAAAAATGGTTACCAGCCCACATGGCAAGCGTTGAAACCATGGCAAATAATCAATGAGGCAAAAACTTTCCCTATGAATGATTTATAGGGAATGCCTTTATCGCTAGTAAACTTTCGAATGAACGAATAATTTGAATTTATACCAAAACATTTTTATTTGTCACAACTTGGACCACACCCAAAGTACCCCTGAAGCATAACAGACCATGTGTTCTCAGCTTTTACATGAGTGTTTATGCAAATACGCCGCAATATGATGCGAATTTAATGCTTCAACTTCACTGAATGAAACCAAGAAGTGCTGGCTGTTTTATTTATTTTTTTGGTTAGAAAAAGGCTACTTCATGCTGAAAATGTAATAGAGAAAAGCAAATTTTTATCCCATGCTATGAAGCGTTCAATCTCTTGCCTATATCTCTAAACCGATATTAAATTTAAAAACTCATTGTTCATTATCAGTGGACAGACTTTGTTATAGGCATGCCAGCATCAACATCATTCTGAGTGTACTAGCGGCCGGATGAGGTTCACCAATTGTTGGAAAAAACTGTATTCTGTAAATTATTTGAGCCCTAGTCTCGGTTAGTCTTACAATTTAAACTTAATTTTATGTATACTAGCATTAGGTTACAAGTCAACAAGTCTTTAGATTATGATATTATCTACTACTTCATATTAAATAAGTTACTGACAAAATTTTCATATATATTTACTTGTTAGAATACAAGTAAATAAACGGCAAAACGAATCATAAACTTAGAATATACTGATGTAGAGAGAATATAGTAATAGAAATTTTGGTATTATTCAAAGTATTAATTTACCGGGGGATATTTATAGATATTTTATTTTGATATTTTATGTAAATTACTAACAAATTTATTTGGATGTATAAAATAAACATTATTGTGGGGTAACTATATAGTTTTCTCATCCGGTTGGGTTCCATAAATATATAATTTTGAATGAATATAATAAATAGACATAAATATTAGTAAAATAAAATAAATACCTAAAAAATAAAAAAAAATAAAAGCCCAACCAGATGGAAGCCCTCGGCAGGGGAAACCAAACGGCCGAGGGTTAGGGGAATGGGAAAGAAACTGGCGGACGATGCAGGCGGTATCGAGGAGTACCATCTTCTGCAGTTGAGCCCGGAGCGGTCCATTACAGTGTCCCAGTCGCCTCAGATGACCCGAGAGGCTGACCAGGATTAGCCCATTCGCAACGACGACTACAGGAATAATTTCGTTCGACAGACCACCCCACACTTCGGTCAACTCATGAGCCAGATTCAGATATTTTGTTTGCTTATCTGTTTTGGCTTGAATGAAAAGAATGTCGACCAAAAATTTCCTTGAGTGTGCCAGGTCCATCAGCACAATATCAGGCTTTTTCGCAAGAATAGTCCTGTCTGTGATGATGGTCCGGTCCCCGTAGAGCCTGGTGCGATCATTTTCGACCACGACTTCCGGCAAGTACTTGTAATACGGTAAATTCCTCCTAATGAAGTATTCTGGCTACCAGGTTGTACCTGTGCAAGTACTCAGGGTTAGAAATCGTCGAACAACCGGAAATGACATGCCTAAGTGACTCACCGGGATGGCGATAAACTTGACAGATGTCGACGTTGCCATCCTTTAGGATGTATCTCCGATAGTTGTTGGTCTTAAGAACCTGATCCTGTATTGCACAGACACAACCCTTGGTTTTTCCAAAGAGGTTACCAAAGCGTAGCCAGTAGAGGGTGGCTACAGTATCTACGAAAGGCTCATGAAGAGCTTTGTAGAATCTCCCGTGGAGCTCCTTGTCCTTCCATACGGTCTCTCGGTCGGCAATGCTATGTACTGCCGGGTTCTGCCATTGCTCAGTGGCTAAGGATAGGGGGTAAGTACTTTATCACAAGAAATGACGCCCCTATATGTAGTGGAGTAGCTTGGTAATGGATCATTCGATCTAACCGAAACTAATTACGGAGGCTTAAGAGTGGCGTTTAAACTGCATCACACATCCGAAACCGAGACAAACTTGAACTCGCTAACCGATGTGTCCTAGACATATCATCTTAGTGACGGTGGTAATCGGGTTTGTTGTATCAATATGGCTTGTCCGTGGACATCGCATACTCATACCGTTTGTGAGTGGCATCTTAGCGCATAGTCTTATGAGACACTTTTTACTGGAAACAAGGCATTACAAATCAGTTCTCAGGGCTGGCAACGCATCTGTATTTTGTTTTTTTTTGAAGATAGATGTAGATGTCTATAGGCCACAGCATCTACTTACCATCAGGTGGACTGTGTGCTCGCTTGTCAACATCATTCTATAAAAAAGTTACTATCTTTAGCAGGATTTCACCCCCCGCCCCATCCGTCACAGAATACGTGGGACAGCCTGAGCACTCAGTAGTGGAGTAGCTTTTTTTATATAAAAGAGGGGGCAAACGAGCATGCGGCATACCTGATGTTAAGTGACTACCACCGCCCATGATCAACCGCAACAACAGGGGAATTGCCGGCCCTTTAAAAAGGAGTAAGCACTTTTCTTGAAGGTCCCCAGGTCATATCGGTCCGGAAAAATCGCCGGTGGTAAAATATTCCACAGAGAGGTTGTACGCGGAAGAAAACTCCTTTTGAAACGTACAGTGATGGACAGCCAAGCATCCAGATGGTGTGGATGGTATCAGGACGTTTGCTGCGTAGTGCGTTCACGAAATCTGACGGCTGGGATTAATCCGAACAATTCCTTAGATCACTCTCCATGGTATATGAGAAAGAAAATGCAGAGATGCAACATCTCTTCGCAGTGCCGGTGAATCGAGCCGATCGGAAAGCACTCGGTCGTCGACGATTTGAGCCGCTCCGCGCTGAAAATCGAAACGTAGTCAAGGATCATCACCACTTACCATCAGTTGGGATCACATTCAAGCACTGGCTTATAAAAATTAAAATAATAATATGAAAGAACAATGCAGCTTAAAATGGCTAAGGCCGAAACAAAACAGCATTCGTCATTCACTAGAATAAGCATCTTACCTCTAGGTGTTAGACGCGAATAAATTTTCTATTCAGTGAAGCCGAATCAGAGCCTCGGCGGGTTCAAGTTACGTTAAGTTACGCGATTAAATCACTCGACTTATTGAATGCCACTTTAAAATCTTTTCGGTCTGCTTACGGTTGTGGTCAAAGCGTTGGGAAATGCTAGATTTATATTATTTATAAACGTTGATATCCGTAAGATTAATATTCTAAAAATGGCGTATGTTAGCATACGAAATAAAGCAGCATTGTGCTGATAATCGTGACTGGCAAGGCGTCGCTGACATAACACAAGCAAACAACACACATGTTTCTTCTTTATATCTGTTCCGTTGAGTAAAGCTGTACTTGTGAAGGTTATCGAAATATTTTCGTTTCTCTGACTTGCAGGTTTTCTGGCGATTAATTCCATCATCGCCGAGAACTAGGTAAATTCGCGCTCAAGGCGTCAACAGTTTCAAAGATGTTGTCGGGTCTGAAATTCGGCTTTTAAAGCATACTATAGATATTTATCCAGCGCTCTACCGAATTAATAATGAATGGCCTACCTGGCTTCAAGGAAACAAAAAGAACGTTGACGTGGTAAATAATTATTGAGCAAAAAGCCAAAAACAGCTCGAATAAAGGCATCAGCACGACATATGAAGTGCATCGGCATCTGCCTTTGCAAAAATTGAAGAGTTTGATGAATTTCTCATGAATCCGATTATCAGATCTTATAGAAGAAAAATATTCCAACATGTTTGAAATCGGCTAAAAATGACTAATGCAGAGGAAGGAAAACAATTATAGTGCAAGGTTTTATATATTATTTTGCAACAAAATCCTAGAAAATATACAATATTCGTCATACGCAAAGTTCAAAAATTTTATTAAACTAAGTTTGTATAAAAAGTGGTCTTATAATATTAAGGAATTTATGGATGATAATAACCCCTGGGAAGGGTGATCGCTACCAAGCTATTTCTAATTTGTCTTGTGTTGTTAATTGTAAACATGATTGTTAGCAATTATTTAAAAAAAAAATAGTCCAGCTGGGTTTCTTGCTGGTTCTTCCCAGAATATAGGTTTTTTTTTGCGAACCAGTGGTAAATGACAAAAGTGACTTTATAATCGATTATTTATAACCTAAATTGAATAAAAAGTTTCTATTTCTGTATACAAGACGATAAATAAAAATTAAAATATCAAATTATACATCTACACATATAAATAAATTTGAAGTGTCTGTCTGCAATATCAAAATAACTTCCTTAGATTGAACTGATTGTACATGAATATCCATTTAACCTCTCAACCCCCTAGAGGTCTCATGAGACCGCGGCCATATTCTGTCAAATCTCTAGCGGTCTCATGAGAGTACACGCAACCACAGCATTTTAACCCATAAAAACTTATATATATATATATATATATATATATATATATATATATATATATATATATATATATATATATATATATATATATATAGAGCGAACTTTTCTAGAAAGAAGTTTGGCATTGTATAATCAATATGAGATATTCTATCCTCTAGTGCAATAAAAAAAAACTATTATCCTATGAACATTCATTTATACTCTACGTTCATTTCGTACGCCATTTTCGCAATGTTATTGTGTTGATTTTTGGATTTTTCTAGTGTTTTATTAGTGTTTTAGTATAGTGTTTTACTATAAGATTGAAATGAAAGTTTTTATGTGAATAAAAATTATCTTTTTGCGTAAATAATTTCGAGTAATTTATATTGAAATAATTGTGATTTTCACGCTGCCGACATCCGCTTGGTATGTATTTTTTTGTTATCAAAATACAGCGAAATATTTTTGTAATTAAGTAAAACCTAACTTTTGTTTAAACCACAGGATAGAAAATTTTGGATAGATTTTATAATGCTTAAGTTTTCTTCATAGAAAAGTAGTCTCCAAATGTAAGTTTTAATAGTTTTAAGAGCTGTGGGTGGGTGTGGTCGCATGCGAGCCGAGCACACTCGACTGCATGGGAATTTTATGGCGCTTGAAGGGTTAAAAAAATTGTGTCTGTCTGTATGTTGGTCCGTCTGGGTTAATCATCAGAATGACTAAACCGATGGCAAAGAAACTTAATGAAAGGGAAATGCTAGGAGTAAACCAGGCCATGTTTTATCATGCTTGGAGGTTGATAAAATAAACGGTCTTTAAGGAATCTAAAACCAAAATAACGCCACATTTATAGAATTTACCCAGGCGAAGCCAGGGCGGATCGCCAGTATTAAATATAAAAATTAAATTAAAAAATTAAAAAATTAAATATTATTAATATACTCAACAGTTTTGCACATTATGTATGTGCGCAAAGTCATTCGTCACTCTAGTTTATTAGGTCGCTCTTCTGTGAAATGGAATTTTCGTTATGCAAACAAGTGGAAGATTGAAATTGAGTGTAAGGGGACGTGGATAGATTTTTTACATAAGGCTGACGTTATTTCTTTATCAGATTTATTTACTTGTAACATGAGAAACCATTTCTAATAATGAATATTTTTTTTAAAACTTACCTTACAAAATTAAACTTAAAATTAAATTTAAAATCAGACTTCAGAATACTAAACAGAATGAAATAATTTACAAAGCTGAATTTAAAAAACATATACGTGATAGACTCATACTACAGCTATATTATGGTTGTAACACGTACGAGTAGGCTCGACCGGGGTAGAACAACGCTCTCACAGAACACCAGCGTAAATTAGCAGCTTAATTCTGCTGTGTTCCGTATGGTTAGTGTAGAGAACCGGAGAGATATTTAACTGCAACACGCATCTGCATTTTGATTCCTAATCGAGTATAAATGTATGTAGATATCTATGGGCCACAGCATCCACTTACCATCAGGTGGACTGTGGGCTCGCTTGTCACCCAAATAAAAATCATAGTGTATGGATGAAATAATTATGTGGGAATCAATTTGTTTTAAATTCTTTGAAGCCTTTTGCATTTTACTTTTATTTTTTAAGGTTTAATTTTGACCTGTTTTAGTAAACTAAGGAATGCTACAAAACTAAGGTAAAAATACAATGACGTTTAAGTTACATGACAAATTCATTCCCATTTTCCATCCCTGATGGTAACTATTTTCCTCAAATGTATATGGGCCCACGCCTAAAGTATTACTTATTTATATATAAAATAATCATCGAAATCTGTCAACAATTGAGGAAGATAGCGCGTAACATACATACAAAAAAACAACACCCAGTCGAAAAGAGTACACCTCTTTTTTTGAAGTCTACTAAAAATAGTAAACTAGAATCCGTATCCCCAATATGTGACTGATATTGAAATTGTATTTGTTTTGCAGAAGAGGGTCACAGGAGTAATCTATGATTTAAAACCTAAGAAGTCTCTAAGACAGACATTTAATTAAATAATATATTGACTTTGGCCTCTCAAATTATAAAAACATATCTATGTGATATTCGTTTTTTTAAATACTAGTATGAGACATAATCTAGTAGTACTAGTTACTTGACTCAACAGTCAGTAATTCATACCTGCACGTTTTTATAAAATAATCTCAGAAAATATACAAAATCTATCCACTGCCAAGAATAAAAACTTTAATGTACGAAGATTGTATAAAAAGGCTTGTTATAAAATTGAGGATTTTGTGGATGTTATTATCCTTTGGGAATGAAGGTGTCGCTACTTAGCTATTATGATTTATATCATTAATTGCGTAATATATTACATGATTGTAAACTGTTCATTATTTTTAAAAAAGTCCGGCTGGGTTTCTTTCAAATTCTTCCTATAATATCTTCCTTTAAATAAGTATATTATATAAGTATTGTATTTGATTTTAAAAAAGGAATAACGGTAACATATGAGTAAATAAACGGAATAGAGATAAAGCTTTATAGAACCTCGCGAATCGGTTGCACTACAACAAGTACGCGGGGCATGTATGCTTGATCACTAGCCGCTAGTCGCATACTGAAGCTGTGAGATATTGCATCTGTGTTTTATTACAGGGTTGTGTTCATACGGAAAAAACACTATTAAATGGTGTAAGTCGTGATTAAAAGTTATAAACATAAAATAGTTGAGAGCTAAAAGGGTACCAAATTTCATAGGTTATAGATCTTGCATCTGCTACAAAGGGATTCTATGTATGTGTAGGTCTGAGGGCAAGAAATGGTTCGTGTAACTACCCACTCGGAGATTATAGACGTGACGCTATGTATTTTTATAATTTCAGGGCAAAATCTCAGGGTCAGTGCGACGCTCGCGTTTTGTTAGTTGCAAGTTTTCAATGTTACGAAACTTTTTATTGTTATTACAAGCTTTTACTAAACATTTGTAGGTATGTGGGTGGGTCGGTGTGTAGTGGGTATATTACAAATAAGATTTGAACCACTTCACGATGTCTGATTATGTTTAAATTTTGTATACCGTTACTTCAGTGACAATGCAATAATATGATAGATATAACCTGGTGCTGCAGCCAGGATTTTCTCCTCACTAGAGAACTCTTCAACAGTAGTAGAAGGTCATGAAACTTTTTATGTTGGTTTGATTTTGATAGTTTAACACGATTTTTATCATGAACTGCTGTTGCAGCCAGCACTGTCTCTTTACGGGGGGACTCTTTAACCGTTAATAGCATGGACTCAAAACTTTGTATTTAAATTCAATTTGGTTTGCTAAACATGATATTCACCATAAACTGCAGCTGCAGACAGGATAATCTTATAACGGGGGAGCTCCTCAATAGCTATAGTAAAGTTTATGGTAGATTTAGAATTTACCACAATATTAAAAGAAACATTAAATTATTAAAAACAAAGAGTATAAAAAGAAGATTATTAGAGTAAGTCATTTGTAAATTATTCTATTAAACTGAATAATAAAACTATTTAACAAATATTTTGTTTAATTTGTCTTCACAATTTTGCCCGTTATTAATGAGCTTTGTCTCTATTCTGATTATCTATTTATGTGCCAGTAACGCTATTAAAATAATTGTACTCCCTTAGGAGTTCCAAATAAGCTTAAAATCCTTGCGTTGGGAGTGACACAACACTACACGACAGTAGTCGAATTTGGTAATGATTTGAAGCGGATTTGAATCCCAGAATTTCCCCATAACCCTTATTAAGTAAGAGGAAGCCTATGTTTAGCAGCGAGACCTAATAGGCTGAAACTTATTTTACGCAGACTACCGAATATTGCCAAGTAAAACTTACAGTTAGTTCTATCATATTGCTTATATTACTGTTATAAGTCTTAAGTTGAATGCCTCGTTGGTCTAGTGGTCATGAACTCGACTATTGATCATGAGGTCATGAGGAGAGTTAAGTTTTTCTGATTTCTCTCCGGTAGCATCGGTTAAGCATCGAACTATGATAGTGAGGGAATAGAAAGTTTCAGAGCCTTCAAATATTTAAGTTAGCCTAAGTTTTGCCGTAACATTTTATGTTGGTATATTTAGTATTAAATGTTTATATCACAAAGTTTTCCCAAATTTGTTTAAGAATAATATATTTAAAAGTATCACGAAATAAACACATTCGGATATGTGAAATTATTTCATATTGTCTTGCTACTAACGGATGTTTATTCATTTATAAATCGTTAGGATAAAATCTTGTTTGCTATTTAAAATACGCTACATAATATTCAACATTTAATTGCATCCTTTTTAATTATTTATTATACATATATAACAAAGGTTTACGTGAAAGGGAACTTGCAAATGTCAACAGACTAAAGTATATAGTAGCTAAGTAACCTACGGAAAATCTATCACATTTGTAACGGATGGCGATAGTGCAAGTGTGCCGGACTTATATGGGTCGTTGCTCGAAATATCAGTGAAATTGGTATCGTCACCAATTCTTAGCAATGTTAACATTATAGCTATTCGTAACGTTAATGATTTAAAGTTAATTAGATACCGTGTTAAAATGTAACCTAAGTAAATTTACATGTAATATTCTGTACATTCACATAAAAAATTGTCTTTGTGAGTGTCTTACTTGTGAGTTTTTACTGTAATATAGAAATACTCGTAACTGCCTTATATTCAGATGACGGGGTTAATAATCATTTTAACATTTTTGTCTATCTGTCCATTCATTGTCCATTTGGTATAATTTTTGGAAGGCTGAACCGATTGAAATGAAAATCCACAAATGGATTTAAAGCAATACCATGCATATATTACTATACTAGTATATGTTATGTTTTCCGAAAAGCTTTTAAATAAAATAAGAGACAGCAACCTAATAGCATTATGCGGACCACGAACTCAAACGGGTTTGAAAAACAAGCATTTTAGGTTTACTAGGAGTTTTTTAAAAGAAATACGAGTAATATTAAAAAAATACAAGCATACAAAATGTTAAAGCTAAAGGAGACAATTTCTTTTTGTATAGGGAATGGACCCACCTTAAATTTTGGCGACACTTACTAAACTTAATGAAATACATGTTGATTTAATTCCTATAACCTAAAGAGTACAATAAAAATATTAGATTTTACCGCATCTAACGGGAATATTGAGAAATTAAAAATTAAAATATGAATATCACAATAATCTTAAAATAAGCTAAAAGCGATTGTCTTTTTTTTCTTTTTTGTCTTTTTTGGATAACAAACGAGCACACAGTCCACCTGATGGTGAGTGGATGCTGTGGACCATAGACATCCACATTTATCCTTTTTTTTATAGAAGAGGGGGCAAACGAGCATGCGGCTCACCTGATGTTAATTGACTACCGCCGCCCATGGTCAACCGCAACACCAGGAGAATTGCAGGTGCGTTGCCGGCCCTTTAAAAAGGTGTAAGCTCTTTTCTTGAAGGTCTCCAGGTCGTATCGGTACGGAAAAATCGCCGGTGGTAAGCTATTCCACAGAGAGGTTGTACGCGGAAGAAAACTCTTTTCAAACAGTTTTACTATGGATTTACAGGAACTTGATTTATCTGAAAAAAAGTTATTAGGTAGAGTATAATAAAATAGTAAAAAAGTACGAAATTCTTCGCGTTGCCTGAGACATAATGGATTGAATGTATTAAACCTCTCGAGAAATCCACAGCAAGATGATGCATGGCGCACATCTGCAGTTACTTGTAAAGCGCAAATGGCATTGTAATAATATTGCACACTTAATTAGTGTTGCCCGACGTGCGGTTCTTCGAGTTATATGGCCGGCCCATTGCCACTTCAGCTTACTAATCCGTTGGGCTACGTCGGTCACTCTGGTTCTACTGTGGCTAACCTCACTTCTAAGTTTATCAAACAGAGAAATCCCGAGCATAGCCCTCTCCATAGCTCGCTGAGCGACCTTGAGCGTCCTCATACGGACTACGTCTCAGATCCGTAAGTCATCACTAGAAACACGCACTGGTTGTACAATTGTTTTTTAGATTTTGATGTATACCTGACGAGAATTTGTGTCGCGATTTCCCGAACTGACCTCTCGGTCGAAGTTGGACTTACCTAGTCGGACTATTTGTCCCAGGTAAACGTACTCGTTGACAATTTAGAGCATAGTGCTCCCAACAACTACCGGCATAGGTGTGACATGGAAATTAATCACGATCTTTGTTTTTTCCATGTTAATCTTAAGACCTATCCGTTGGGAGACACCATTGAGGTCATTGAGCATAGTGCTCAGCTCGTCCAGCGATTCTGCATTTAGGATTATATCGTCGGCAAATTGAAGGTGAGTGATGTACTCGACAATGATGTTAATTCCGTATCCTTTTCAGTCCAGTAGCTTGAAAACGTCTTCCAATGCAGCGGTGGAGCACCGCCACTGACTGTAGCACTGCCAAAATTTCGACGGAACTAAAGGCTTTTTCTTAGTCCACATACGTAAGTAAAGTGGCAAATTGTACTCTTTGGTCTTCAGTACAATCTGCGAGAAAGAATGGTGAGGTGAAGGTAGGGAAATTTGGGATAGGGCAACGGAACCTAAGGGGCCAGCAGTCGGCAGAATTCATGGAGAAAGAAGAACTCTTTACGATCAACTTTTTATTCCAGAATCAGCCCCAAAGAAAGAGGACCTGGTCAAGCACCGACAGTTCGACAAAAAATGAGATTGACTTCATTATGACAACAACGCAAGGGTGAACTTGGCAGCGATCACAAAAAAGTTAGAGGCACTGTGAACCTAAACGATAAGTTAGAGAGATCACATCTACATCTAATGAAGTCAACATTCTTCCTCTCGTGCTCTAAACCAAAGTCCCGATACCTTTCAGCTAGAGTTGCAAAACCACTCACGCTATAAGTTTGTGAAAACTGTCCATGCGGTCGGAGTACGGCGGGTTTTGCAGAGATTTTTGCAAAATCCGCCGCAGAAGAACATAAACACCCGCCGATCACACTCTTAAACTCATGGCTGTTAGACGGGAAATGAAGTTGCAGTCTTCAGCAGATGAGGCAGCAAACAGGTAACTGATCAAACAGATTACCAAATGGATGCGACGGGACTTACGCAACTTCAATACTGCTCGTATTTAAGAAGCGATCAAGCAAAACCGAGGCTCCAAAGTCTTTTTTAGTGATCTCTCTGCCAGAAAGAGGCAAATTTTAAAGCTGAAGACTGATTGTGGCACCACCGTTTCGGGGACATCTGACATTTCGCGAGTCTAACGATTCAATAGCAAGTATTTTCCGTCACTTTTCCGAAGATATCCTTGACGGCAGTCTGAGCGAAGTTAAAAAAATTCTCCGGCACCTTAAAAACAGCAAGGTCCCAGGCGAGGATGGAATTACCGCAGAACTTCTGTAAGCGAGTGAAAAACCAGTACTGAAAATCTTTCAGAAGTTCTTCTGTTCCGTTTTTCATGGTGGCACTACTTCGAAGGCGTGGGGCAGAAGTGCGGTAGTTTTGTTTTTCAAGAAAAACGACAATGCTCTCTAGAAGAACTACAGACCGATTTTCGTTTTAAACCGCGTCTACGTGCTGTTTTTGAGAGTCATTACGAATCGTCCTACACGAAGACTCGACGAATTCCAGACTCTCGAACAAGCCGGTATCCGAAAAGGCTTCAGAACATTAGACCACGTAAATATCCTGCGGCGTTTTGTACAGAGGACCAAAGAGTACTATCTGCCACTTTGCTTTGCGTATGTGGACTATGAAAAAGTCTTTGGTTCCGTCGCAATTTGGGCGGTGCTATAGTCCCTTCAGCTGTGCCAAGTTGACTGTCGGTATATTGAAGTGCTGAAGTGTTTTTACAGTACGGCTATGATGACTATCCGAAAACAGAACAAAACTACGAAATCTATCCAACTGCGGCGAGGTGAAAGACAGGATGACGTTATATCCCTGAAACCGCTGCATTGGAAGATGTTTTGAAGCTACTGAACTGGAAAGGATACGGTATTAACAACAATGGCGAGTACATAACTCACCTTGGGTTTGCTTTATGGAAGGATCGCTGGAGGATCTAAGCACTATGCTCAATGACCTCAATATGGGTAGTCAATGGATATGACTTAAGATGACCATGGACAAAACTAAGATCATGTTTAATTTTCATGTCAGACCTATGCCGGTAGTTATTGGGAGCACTAATCTCGAAGTTGTTGACAAGTACGTTTACCTGGGAAAAATAATTCTCACTAGGTAAATCCAACTTCGACCGAGGATCAATCGACGGATTCAGCTCTGCTAAGCACTTTTCGGGAAATTACGCAACATTTTCTAGTCAGGCGTACCTTAAAACCTGAAAATCACATTGTACAAGCAGTGCGTATTTCCGGTGATGACTTGTGGATCTGAAATGTGATCCTTCACTACTGGTCATATGAGGACGCTCAAGGTCACCCAGCGAGCTATGAAGAGGGTTATGCTCGGGGTTTATTTACGTGATAAACTTATAAATGAGAATATCCGCAGTAGAACCAGAGTGACCGTGATAGTCCAACCGATTAGTAAGCTGAAGTGACAATGGGTCGGCCATATAGCTCGAAGTACCGACAAATAAGTTATTGTGTTACAAGCATGCAAAGTTGTTGTATTATGAAGATACGCTCAATTAACTTTGCCTTGTTTGAGCTAGAGTACAATACTCTGACCTTTTATCTATGTAACATGTAAACAATTAAGCCGTAAGTGACAGAAAATATTTTCTATCGCACTAGACGAGAATCGAATTCAAAATTATTAAAAAGTCTCAAAAATATACTTTTATCTGAATTAATGGAATAGAATAATAGCCGCGACATATCGTTGCCGCTGGTGATAAGGGGACTGAATCTTTTCTTACTCAAAGACTAAGTATAGCTTTTTACCGAAGAAACGCAGATAACTTTTTTTATAACATGGGGTGACAAACGAGCACACAGTTCAGCTGATGGTAAGTGGTTGCTGAAGCCCATAGACATTTACATCTACCCTCGATTACGAATCTGGGTATGCCAGAAGAAGCATAAAAGCAAGTTGAATGCAGTGGAGATGCGATCTCTTCGTAAAATGTGTGGCGTTACCATAGCCGACCGAAAGCGAAACGAAGAGATTCGCAATATGGCAGGATTGAAAGATGATCTTATCACAAAAATTGATAGGGGCGTACTCCAATGGTTTGGACACGTTGAACGAATGAGTGAAGACCGAATGGTGAAGAAAATATATAGAGCGAAAGTAAATATTAAAAGGTGTCGAGGTAGACCGAGACTAACTTTCGAAGACCATGTGAGCAAATTGCTCGAAGAGGGGAGGGTCAAAAGTACTCGGATACCTAGACGTGCATGTATGAAGAAGTTAATGAACCTGAAAGAAGCGAAAGAGGTATGTAAGGATCGTGACACTTGGCGATCTGTTCTCTCTGGCTACCCCGTTAGGGATTGTGCGTGACGATAAGTAAGTAAAGTAAGTAAGTAAGATTACGAATCAAAATGCCGATGCGTTGTCACCCGTGAGGACGAAGATGGAATGCCTACACTGACCATACAAAACACAGCAGCATTAAGCTACTATTATTGGCGCTGGTATTCTGTGAGAGCGTGGTCATTCCCCGGTCGAGCCGAGCCATTCGTGTTACAACTATACTATTAGTATAGCTGCAACATGGCTCTACCACGTATAAATGTTACGTGTACGTACTATACTGCGGGGATTGGGACTGTATGACAACTTAAGTGTTTTTTTGTTTTTTTTTCCTATATAGGATTATTTGGTTACCCTTTCCTTTTGGATTTCCTATAAATATTATTTGGTTTTTTCTCACAAAATAAAATCAAACATAGCAAACTCCACTAACTCAAAAAAAACACAAATTATATATTAATACTTCAAATTATATTTTGAGTATAAATTTTTATAATTATTTGTAATGATACTATCAGTGTTACTCTTATCTTTTTTTTATTAAAAAATATAAATTGTTGCTAAATTGATATAAAAAATAAAAAGATTGCATAGAAAATATTCAAGATACATAAAAATCTGAAGGCAATAATGAAACCATCATTCATGCAGTGGCCGAAATTAAAGCGAAACCTTACTGGCCGTTGTGAACCATTTCCTCAAATCTACCATTAATTATAAGAATGAATGAATGAACATACTTTATTGTACACCGCAAACAAATTTACAGGGAACATAACAAAGAGCAGATTAAATGTACAATTTGGCGACCTTATCGCTACATAACGATATCTTCCAGGCAACCAAAGGTGTAAAAGAATAAAACGGTGAATACTAGGTAGGTGGTGCAATATAAATATTATTATATTTAATTGTAATTGAAATTTGAAAGGCAACTTCTAAATTACTTGATACCAGTCCAATTTAGTAGGAGAAGTAGCTACAAAATAATTACAGTTCTTCACAAATGAGGGACATATTTTGAGTCCCCTTGTAATAGACCTGTATCTACAAAGTTAACATGAGAGGCCACAATATTTTTATAAATTTTAATCAATTAACCACTCAACTGTTGCGCGCGGTAAAACATACTTACGGGGTCATTGTCGCTTGCGGGCGCTCAATCGGCTTCTAATAAAGAATTCCCAAAAATGGCGAAGTATTATTTATAAAAATGTTGACTCGTAATTCCAGGGAAATTTTCATTACGATTGTGTTATTTCTGGTTGTATTTTCTTTCAAATTCAATTAAAAATTAAAAATATTTGTTCGTTAAAACATGTGATAATACTGATAAAGAAACATTTATTTTATACAAATTTATTTATTATTATATTTTAACAATTTTCTTTTAGGATAAAAGTAAAAAAATATCACATTTAGAAAAATATTACTTATTTGAAAAAGTAAAATGTATCAAATTCACCTTGCTTCTAAGCAAGCATTTTTTTTTTCATTCTAAGCGCATTTCTTTGACGAAAAGCGCGCATATTTAAAACTTATTTCTAGTGTTTGTTTTTTAAGGTAACATTACAAACACTTAAACAAAAGGTTAGCTAAGTCTATAATAATCATAACAGAACCAATTTTTATGAGAAATGACGCCTAGTCGTCGACATAACAAGCAAACTAGAAAACCCTTATCAAAATTTGTTACAAATTAACCATAAATATATTTATGATACTGTTACGCGCCTAAGTTGACGTCATGTACTCGCCACTAGCGCCATCTAGTGTCGGGGACGAGAGCGAGGAGGCCTTCCTAGAAAATGTCAATCTTGACTTTCGACCACCAGCGCCATCTAGTATCGAATTGAAGAACTAAGCTTTCTAAAAGCCCTACACTCGAACTTTCTGCGTGTGGTCGGTTGGCGCTCGTATTTATTTGAATATTCTGGACTTTTCGGTGAAAAATTAAATATTTAAAAAATATTTAAAGGCCCTGCAAGACGCGGTCGGGGCAGTATTGAATTTGGCGAGACAAGCGAAGCTTCGGAACAAAATAAAGTGAATCGGTGTGATTAATTATTAGTGTTTTAGGTTTTAATTGGTGTAAAGAAAATTAAAGTGTAAATTTTGGTAATTCAATGGGCAGTTTTTTTATTGTCACGAACCTCAAGCTCGTAATAATACGTGTACTTTCATATGCTTAATGATAAGGGTATACTTTATCCTAAAACTTCCATCGAAATCACCTTAAAACCGTTAAGGGCTCGAGTGCCGCGACCGACTCCCAATACTACGAACACGAACGCGACAAAATTGTACCGAACTTTACCGTAATTCTTCAAAATATAGTTGAAATGGGATGTGCAGATTACAATTTGTGTGAGTTTGAAAGGTATAGGGAGGTTTTAAAATGACATTTTATAATTAGCTGCGTGCTCGCCTCTAAGGAGCATAATATTATAACCATTCGAGCAGGTCAAATGGTTGCCGTCAGGCGGTATTAAACCGTTGAGTGATTAAACACACATTACGAACAAAAATTTACATGCAAGGGTCACTTCGCTGTTATATTATGTTTGTAACACGAATGGGTTAGCTTGACCGTGGAAAAACCGCACACATACAATACCAGATCACAGCATACCAGCGTATAATACCAGCCTAATGCTGCTATTTTTCGTAATGGTGAGTGTAGAGAATCAGGCCCTTTTAACTGGATACGAAGCATTCCATCTTACTCCTTAGGGGTGACAAAGCATCTGAATTTTTGTTCTTAATTGAGAATAGACAACGATGTCTATGGACCACAGCATCCATTTACAATCACTTGAGCTGTGTGCCCACTTGTTATCCGTATTCTATATAAAATGCTTTGAATGAAATAATTTTATAAAAGAAAAAAGGGAAGGAAATAAATGTGTTAAAAATTTGTTAAAATTACCCACTCATTTCATTTGTGGCCGTAGAAGGAAAAGGGGAGATCTCCCACCGTGCAAGGTGTGCCCGGAAAGTGGCCAACGCTCCATGTGATAGTTCAGAGATGTTCTATATATACTGTTTATGATTCGGAATTTTGATAGCGTGATTAAGGCTTCGGTATCTTTCGTTTGTGGCGCGACGACAGCGCCGCATTAAAGGACATTTTTCATTGTAAGACTTTAGAGATTAAAAGAAATTAAATATATGTTTTGATTCGCAAACAAAATTAGAACCGAGTCAATAATCGGGTTTTGTACGTAATATTTCAATAATAATATATCAATAGACTAACATAATCTAAAATATGTCTGTCATTTACTTCCATTATTTTAAATTAAATAGGACCGGAGGTCGATAGTGCAGCCTCGTTGCCGACGAATGTGCAAGTGCCAGTGGATTGCCTTGTAGTCTGCGGTGAGTCGAGAAGAAGACAAGTAATTTCCTAGAATGCCGTGAAGCAGAGGCGAGGAGTAAGGCTCATAGCCGTAGCATAGTCCAGTGCTGCGATGAACTCTGTGAAGCTAGATGGCTTGCAGGATTTAGACTGCAGACTTGCAGGATTTAGACTGCTCGGGAGCGAATGGGTGGGGTATTCTATGACGGTGATGAAGCTTGAAGTTTCCGAAGGTTGCTGGTTGCGTGTTCAGATCACGTCGGGGTCACCGCTGTGGCCGTGAATGGAAAAGGGGAGATCTCCCGCCGGGCAAGGTGTGTGGTGTATCAATAGACTAACATAATCTAAAATACGTCTGTCATTTACTTCCATTATTTTAAATTAAATAGGTTAGGTTTATTGGTATGGGTTTTTTCGCTAACTGGGTTTTAAGGGCTATATAGGTCATACTTTGCTATATTAATGGTCGTGAAGCAAATTTTAATCAAAAATTTATCTTTTTATGTATCAATTCAGCAAATAGCTTATCATTGTTATATGTATTACAAATTATTTTAAAAAATATAACTCAAAATATAATTTTAATTATTAATAATTTGTGTTATTTTGAGATAGTGGAGCTTAATTTTGTTATGTTTGGATTAATTTTGTGAGTGAAAATTAAATAATATTTATTAACATAGTAAAAAAAATTTAACAAAATACTTACTTAATTTGTACAGTCGTACTCCCAGTGGTATAGTGCCATAAATGTTGGCTGCGTTTCTTCGGCAAATAACTATACTTACTTTTTGAGTGAGAAAAGATTCAGTCCCCTTATTACCAGCGGCGACAACATGTCACGGCTATAATTCATATCACGGCAGTCATGGCACTATCGGATAAAAGTGTCTTTTTGAGTTTTTTTTAAATAATTTTGAATTAGATACTCTTCTATTGCGATGAAATGAAAATTTTTCCATCACTTACGGTTTAGATGTGTACAAGTAACATAGATGAAAGGTCACAATATTATACTCTAGTTCAAGCAAAGCAAAGTTAGTTGGGCTTATCTTCATAATACAACGACTTTGCATGCTTGTTACACAAGAACTTGTTAGCTTAGGACTCTTAAACATACCAGCAGACCCTACTTATCTATATAAAAATCTCACAAAAATTTTGGAGCTCAAAGGAATCTGCAACGCTTTATACGAATGTCGTATTCTTTTTTCTTTGTAAAGACGAAGGCGTGTTTTATGAGTAGCGTTATTGTGTAATAGAGCCTTTGGGACGTCACCATATAGAAGGATTCTCGTGTTTTCGAGGTTTCATTATGTTTCAAATAACTTTGTTATATAACCTAAATTGAATTTTACATTTATCTCATCTATCTTTCTATTTGCTAATATTAAGAATTAATGCGAGACTATTGTTAAATGCGCTTTTGTCACTCCATACTAAGTTGTGTTTGAAGAAAATAATATTTTTTACTATTATTTCCTTATGTTTTCATTGGAATGTGTGCTATGACTTTATAAAACTAATTTGAAAACTGCGTTGCATTTATTTGTCAAAAGGTATGTGGCTAATAAAAATTATTTTTTACAATTACATTATAACATAAATTCCTACCAAATTTCACAACCGCATATTTCGTAAACTGTCGATTCGACAAAATTTTAAGTTCATCAAACCGATTAGATAGGTAGTTAAAAATAAATCACTGTAAGTTGTTCTAGAATTTATTTGCACATTCTGAAAATAAACATTTCAAGCCTGTTTTGGACTTATGAACCGATAAAGCACCTACAATCCTTTTAAAGTCTCTATTTTTTCATAGACGATTAGGTGTCTTATAACATATAATTTTTTCCTTTTAAAATTGTAATTGTAATAATTTTAGTTCGTAATTTGTTTTATTCTTTTTCATTTTTCTTTGTACTCATAATTTTATGTTTTTATAAACTTTACTCTAAGCTTATTTTAACTATTAAATAGGATGTACGTGTAAAAATGTATAACGGCCACGCTTCGATACAGCCTCGAGCAAAGAATGCTTGATTTTTTTCCTTTGTTTGAAAATTCACTTCTTACCTTATTTAATCTCGAAGTTGTATTCTCCCAAGTTTTTTGTTCATTAGTGAAAATCAGCGTTGCGGTACTGCCACAACTCACTCTGAGTAATGACTTTTTTAATACAGTTGTTCAAAAAGTTGCGTATTACAGGGACGTATAGCGTTCGGGATGTGGGCTATTACATACTCGACCTTTTCCTTTACCTTTTCCGAACTCGTGCCTTCTCTTTCCCAACTGTCAAAATAATGAATACCTAAAACTAAATGCTTTCTTAAAATCACAATCAGACGGTTTTACAACTAAAATATCGAAAATATTAACATCGAATGGAGTGGAAAGGTTTTTGAACGAAGCCCCTGATGATTGTTATTTAGCCACAAAGGTAATTAATTAATAAATACTTATATTTTTTTTTAGTATTCAGTTCACGAAATCTCAAAATACGGTCAATATATTATTAAAAAAATATTAATCAAATCCCTTTTTTGTAGGTTGCGCTGACTTTAGGCGTTGTTGGAGATTGCCGCAGAGAGGAGTTAGCTAATACTACTTTAAAATATATTGAAGCCCATTGAAAAATGCTACTAATCAAGATTCCGAATACAAAAAATAAGATACCAGGAAGCTTTGTTGATTGAAGGAGATTTTTTTAGAATAGTGCAAAAATATATAAATCAGCGGTCTCAAAAAGCATAAACCGACCGTTTTTTCCAAAACTATCAAAAAGGGAAGTGTACAGCTCAAGCAATCGGGATAAACAAATTTGGTAATATGTCAAAAGAAATAGCTACGTTTCTTGGTCTGTCGGACGCTGAGTATTATACTGGACACAGCTTCAGGAGGACCTCTGCTACATTATTGGCAGATTCAGGAGCCAATTTGACGTCCTTAAAGCGAATAGGAGATTGGAAGTCAGACAAAGTTGTAGAAGACTATATTGCTGATTCATTAAACAACAAACTGGGAAAAATCACACAATCCATTTATTTAAAGTCCAGTCCGTCTCCTTCACTACCACAATACTGAAGAGAACGTTCGTCCATCTACCTTCGTTGATAATGATAATTCATCAGATCCAATTCCATCAACTAGCAAACGCCATTGTATAACATCTTTTACAAATATACATGAACAATCATACGAAATTAAATAATAGTTTGTCTCAAGCAGTAAATATGCAACCCAAAACTTCCCCAGTTAGTTTAAAAAACTGTACCAATTTCCATGTATATGTGAATTATAACTTTTATATAAAATAAATGATTAGTTAGTTGAATTTATTGTGTTTTTATTATTTTATTAAATTGCTTCATTTTTTCGCAACTGTATTAAAATTAGTTGTTCAGTACACGTGCGGAACCGTCATTGAAACTTGTTCCGACTGTCAACCCTCACCTTCGGATGCGCCTCGGCTCGGGTAAACATTTGTCGAAACTCTTTGCAATGACAGGCTTTCCGCACTCGTAATTAAATATACTATTTTGCACGTCTATTCGACGTATAAATATTATTTCATTTTGTTCGTCAATTAGTCTGTGCCAAAATAAAGTATTTCTTTCTTTACGTCTTTAAATGACATCACGTGGGTATCTTAAAAGCTTAACAATGATTTCATTGTGTCCGTTAATAGAATATATAATCTAGTAAAAAATGCCAGATATTTAATATTATGTATTATTTTACTAGTGATGAGCAACAGAACCGAAGTTGTAAAAAAATCTAGTAGTGATAAATTTCATACGGTTTAGTTTTAAGGCTCATATTCTAGAATGGGCTGTTTAAAAGCCGTCGACATCCTGCAAAAAATATTTTTTCCCACAGTGATACTTAAATTAATTCTAATAGATAGTACTAGACTAATAGATACACTTTAAACTATGCAAACTCTTATTAAAAACATCGTTAACCGCGAACAAAGCTATAAGCATGAAAATATGAATTCCATTAACATCCTACAGAAATGTAAAAAGAAGTAACTGTTATAACATTTTCACCGAGCTCATGGCTTTTCTATTTCATTAATTAATGTAGGAGAATATTACAGGTTAAAGTATAATTTTATGCATGATTAACTTGATATATTTTACTGATTAAATAAAACGTGTGGTGGGACTGATTAAATAAAACGTGTGGTGTAACTAGAGTAAAGTAGCTAGAGCTGCGAGAGAAAAATCCAACTTAATTACACATACTATTCAAAACGTATTATATCATATTAATATGTTAGTTTATACATATTTATACATATATACACACATATACACATGTAAATGCATATAAATACGTATGTACATATATTTACACTTGAATAAAGATACATACTATTCCAATAAAATACAGTATACCATCTAGTAGAGGAAATTATCTTATACTAGATTTTATTTAATTGTATATTAAATTTAATTAAAACTACTTTTACGGATTTTATCGCGTTTAATTTTTAATTATTTTTAATTCCCGACGTTTCAGGTGCTTTCCAGCACCTGTGTTCACGGGAAACTGAGATGACTAACGTCCCGATGTCATAGTTAACCCAGAGTACCTTCAGCTGTTTTAATTATTGTTTATGGTCCGATCTATGTAAAATGAACTGACTATGTCTTGAAGTCTTGCATTGGTATGCTTGGATTAAGTTTTAATTTTATTTATAATCAAAACGGTATTCTTCGCGGTGTTATTGCGAAATACATACCTTTTTGTAAAACTTTTATTGTGCCGCAATAAAATTATGAGGATATCAATAGTATTGAGGAGTGTCTGTATAAAAAAAAAATTGGTAATGAAGATTTAGAGGCCAAGCGTCAAGACATTTCGTCTATGTTACATCGAAGTTCAGTGCCAAAATTAAATCTTCCCAAAAATGAATTTAACGCATTGAAAAACTTACGCAACAGACCAGAGCTTACGATTCTCCGCGCATATTAAGTCAATGCTACGGTTATAGTGGATACGTCAGATTACAATTTTAAAATACAACTTTTTCCGATGAAACTACATATCGAAAGGTAAAAACAGACCCTACAACTAATACGCTTAAAACAACTAGCGATCTAATTAAGAAATTCTCCGAGAAATTGAATCTAGACGATAATTCAATAATATCTTCATTTGCCGAACCACCAAAGTTGTATGGGTTACCATAAATACACAAAACGCTCCATTACGTCCAATAGTGTGTCAAATTGATTCGCCAACTTACAGATTGGCTCAACACTTAGCTAAAAGGCTAATATTTCCAATATGGACCATCGATTTCAAAGCCCATATTTTTTTTGTTGATAGTACTCACTAAAAGAAAGCGTTTTGCAAAGTTTTAGGTTGCGGAAACTTACGGTTCATGAGATATATTTTTTTAAACTTTTCATACAAATTGGTAAATAACAAGCAATTACAAAATAAATTTGACAAATGATTGATGTTAAACGTCAGTTAGTGAAGGGTTCCGAATATTTTGAAAGTATCGATACCTACTCTATACCAAGTATCGTATCAAAAGTATCAATACTACTTGGCATCGAGTACATTTCGTTAATTTTGGAGACGAAAAATTATGACAAAACAATTAGATGCATAGGAAGAGCTGATAAGTGCAATTATATATGTATATAAAGTAGAATAAAGTTTACTCTATTTAAGTTCCACCTTAGTACTTGTATTTCATTGTTTGCAACTTTTTTTTATAGAATAAGCTGACAAACGAGCACACAGTCCACCTGATGGTAAGTGGTTCCTGCGGCCCATAGACATCTACATCCATCTTCCATTACAAATCAATATGCAGATGCGTTGTCACCCGTGAGGACTGAGATGGAATGCCTCATTTCCAGTAAAAAGGGTCTCCGGTTCTCTACACTCACCATACGAAATACAGCACAGCATTAAGCTACTATTTCACGCTGGTATTCTGTGAGAGCGTGGTCCTTCCCCGCTCGAGCCGACCCATTCTTGCTACAACTATACTACTAATATAACTGCAGCATGGCTCTACCACGTAAACTTGTTTGTATTTCTTAATTAGTACAGCTTTTGTACTTTTATTTTATTGTTTGCAACTTTCTGTATTACCTAATTCTTACTACAATAAAGTGTTTACTTATTTATTGACTTACTTATTTAATATTCAAAAAGTACCCAAAACCGAATCAGAGCACCCCACTATCCACGTGGTCTTGTCTGCCCTACCCCTAGAGTGTATATAAGAGCACGGAGGCGCGAAGGGAGAGCAGTGCCCGCCCGCCGTAGGGAAGCGCAGGCACCGAGATCGCCGTAGCGGCTGAGGCTGGTCACCGAAGGCGACCAAAAAGCCGAAGCTGCGAAGGCGAGCCCAGGTGCCTGTGCTTCCCTACGCTAGGGCGGAGGTACTGCTCATCCCGCAGCGCCGGAGCTGCCACGGAGCGCCGGAGCTGCCACGGAGCGCCGGAGTACAACTTCCCGGCTTCTTACCCCCCTAGTCTCCAGAATTAACGAAATGTACTCGATACCATGTAGTATTGATACTTTTGATACGATACTTGATATCGAGTACGTATCGATACTTTCAAAATATTCGGAACCCTACACTAATTGACGTTTGACATCAATGATTTGTCAAATTCATTTTGTAATTGGTGTAATTGCGTGTTATTTGCCAATTTGTATGAAAAGTTTAAAAAAATATATCTCATGAACCGTAAGTTTCCGCAACCTAAAACTTTGCAAAACGCTTTCTTTTAGTGAGTACTATCTACAAAAAAAATATGCGCTTTGAAATCGATGGTCCATATTGGAAATATTAACCTAAAAGACCTACGTCTTACTGACAATAAAACCATGGTCAGTTTTGATGTTCAGTCTCTATTTATATGCCTACCTGTTGAAGACTGAATCTCAATTTTAACTAAGAAACTAGAGGAAAGTAACATGCCAGCAGAATATGCATTAGTCCTCAGATATTGCCTTACATCTGGCTATATATTTTGGAAAGAATAGTTTTTAAGCAAGTACAAGTTTGCAAGAGACTTTGTTCAGCAAAGACTCGACTTCAGACGCAAGTTTGTCTCTGTATTCGGCGACGATTTCCCAAATATTGGCATGGCCAGTGTATTAGGCATCACCAGTAATGTCGTCTGCATAGCAGTGAATGTTATCAGTTTGCAACACATCATTGATATACAGAAGAAACAGCTTTGGTGATAGCAATAGCACGCAGCCTTGTGGAACACCAGCGTTAATAGGCTTGTAATCAGAGCATGCACCGTGTACTAAGACCTTTGGCCCCGGCAAGAAAACTAGTGATTCAATCGCGCAATTTCTCTGGAAGCCCATTGGAAGGGAGCTTTGAAAGAAGCGCTTTGTGCCAGACCCGATTCCTTCACGGTATCATCAATTACACTTTGGAATAACCTACTAAGAGATTTAAAAGATGCTCCTTCAATCTTCTATCTATCTATCTATCTATATATAATATATATATATATATATATATATATATATATATATATATATGTTTACATATATAAACTATCATATTTATATGCTACTAGCCGGGCAGAGGTTGTTCTGCCCTTTTCGACGACTCTGGCGTGTCCAATTCAAACTCCTTAAATTCACAAAAAAAAATTGTGGGTCACTCATGGGCAAAACAAGTATCCTATCTCTCAAGTTGGATCAAACTTAACACGGTGTGCAAATTAGATTAAAATCGGTTAAGTAGTTTAGGAGTCCATCGCGGACAAACAACGTGACAGGTAATTTGTATATATTTAAGATAATACGTTTTGAATAGTATGTGTAAATAAGTAAGTTTTTCTCTCGCAGCTCCACTCCTAGCTCTTACCACACTACTAAAGGTTAGCTAGCAGAGAATGCCTTTTCAGCATTAAGTTCGTCTTTGTACCAAATTTTTTTGTTTGATTGCAATAAAGAATTTTCTGTCTATCTACGTAGATATTTTCTCAAAAAGTATGCACGGATTTTCGTGTCTGCGTTGCTTTTGTAAGAATCGATATGGAAAAATATAATTATTTAATGCAACGCATTGCTAAGCCACAGCGCGAAATATACACCAATAAGCCTTATACAGTAGTACGCATTTCCACTGAGTCCAACTTTTGTGATGATCATATTTCTTACAACACCTCCACGATACTCATAAAAGTTCAGCCTATATACGTTCCACTGCTGGGCCTGTGCCCAGTGCCTCCTCTCATTTCAGAGAGTGTTTTAAGACAAGCAAATGTCCACTGTGCTGCCCAATGCGTGTTGGCGAACTTCACATGTCTTCAAAATAGTTTTTTTCTCTTTTTTTCCGGACAAGCAGGTATTCTACGATGTTTTCCTTCACCGCCGAGCACTTGGTAAATCAGCACTTAAAATTGCAATTAACAATTTAATTGGTACCGGCGGGGATCGAACCCGGGTTGCTCGTGTACTGCGAAATTTACAGCGAACGCTAGCCACCTGAGCTACCATGGCTCACTACTACTATAGTACTACTCATATATACTACTATAATACTAATCATACGTGGTAGAGCCATGCTGTAGTTATATTAGTAGTATAGTTGTAGTACGAATGGATCGGCTCGACCGGGAAAGGACCACGCTCTCACAGAATACCAGCGTGAATAAGTAGCATAATGCTGCTGGGTTTCGTATGGTGAGTGTAGAGAACCGGAGACCCTTTTTACTGGAAACGAGGCATTCTATCTTAGTCCTCACGGGTGACAACGCATCTGCATTTTGATTCGTAATCGAGGATAGATGTAGATGTGTATGGGCCGCAGCAACCACTTACCATCAGGTGGACTGTGTGCTCGTTTGTCAGCCTATCCTATAAAATAAAATAAAATAAAATAAAATATAACACATTGTCATCTAGTCTTGGACCAAAATATTTTTAATAAACCTCGTATGTAAATATTGATCGTAATATCGTTTAACATCGTCCGTTTCTTATAATTAGTTCACTATTAAGTTGAGGTTTTGACTGTATAATTTTGCTCCTATTTTTCTGCGAATTTTATTTCATTTTAAAACGAGATAGAGCCTAACTAAAGGCGGAGCATGAATCAGTCGACTTGACCAGAACCACGCTCTTCCAAAATATTATAATTTGAAGCGGTACGTAAAGAAAACTAGATCCATTTCGTTGTTACTGAGAGATTCCATCTTAGTTCTCAGTAGTGCCAAGTTATTTACATTTTGATTCTTATTCGAAGATGTGCTCGTAGGCATTTCCGGGCATTACAACTATGAATCTCATTATCTTTCTTGAAAAATAGTTAAATGTAATAAGTTTTCTTGAACAAAATCTACAAATTAAGTGTTAAATATTCGAAAATATTATAGCGTAGGGACATTTTTCACTGCTATTTTTAAATAATACCTAAATTCCAAGGTAGTTAAGTAAGTTTTGTTATTGCTTAGAAAGTGCGTTTTATTTTATAATTTATTCATACATACTTCGATGGTGAATATTTAGTTTTGCATATAAATTGCTTTCCGTTTTATTGTCCCACAGCTATTATAAGATAGGCGTAGTAGCCGTTATTAAAGATTTTTTTAAATTTATTTTACAACTTTAATTTGCTTAAAAATTGTTCGAAGGAATACGCTGGAGTGCATGTTTAATAGTTACCAGCTTTTAAAAGCTTATTTATGTTTACCGACCATTGATGGTAGTAAAACAAAAAGTAAGAACTTGCTTATAGCTGCTTTAAGTTTTATGATTAAAATTAGTGCACTATTAGACGAATATTACTCGGTTGACGACGTGACTGCAATGTTAAGTGCTGGCAATTTCATAGCTTGAACAACTCTTTATTCTTAACTGACTCTTGCTTTTATCTTTTGCAAGCCATAAATAAGAAATCTACTCGTCTAGCTCGCAGAAGTTGCATTGAATGATACTCATTGGTAACGTTGCGTCACTGATATAAGGCAACGGGACCTAATAGAATACCTTCCCAGACTGACATTAAGGTAGAACAGTTGTTGAATAAAACTACTTTTATGGATTTTATTGCGTTTTTTACTACTTAATTTTAATTCCTAACTTTTCTCGTGTTTTGCAGTTCCATGTTTACGGATGACTGAGGCGATTGACGTCCCAATGTCAAAGTTAGACCGGAGTACCTTCAGCTTTTTAATTATTACTTTTGGTTTGACTACAAATGAAATTACTGTGCCTTGAAGACTTGCAGTGGTATTTTTGGGTTTATTTTTAATTTTATTATTTACAGGACCCATCAGGTAGTGCTAAGAATTTCCGTTGGAGGTTCGGTTGCCACCTAAAACGACTCGACTTGGCTATTGATTTTTTGCTTGTGCTTGTAAACATCACTGTGCTATCGTCTGCAAATAGTACTATATCTTGATTTATATAATTTGGTAGATCGTTTATATAAACAAGAAATAATAATGGACCAAGAATACTTCTCTGGGGGTACTCCTTGAGTCACTTCACGATATGACGATGAATGTACTATTTGTCTATCCGTTTTTGAGAATTTGTGTACATTGCTGTCTATTTATTAGGTATATTTTTAAGAGATTGTGGACATTTTCTCGGACCCCGTATGCTTCTTATTTCCTTAAGTAGATACTGCGATTAACATAATATTTGACTTTGTTTAATTAAACTAGGCTAAGTACCAATGCAAAAAATTTATTAATAATATTGATTTAAAATGGTACTTAATTGGAGTAAAATTATTAAACATTGGTACAGACAACAGATGAGATACTCCAAAGACTTTTAATAATTTTAACATTAACAGTGTTCAAATTTTTGATAGTTATGTCACTGTTTACATGTCTAAAATTAAGCCACTATTGAACTTATCACTATAATACGAAGACAATGGACTGTAGTAGTAGTAGTAAGAGTATATAAAAGTACACACACACGAGTGTAATAATAATCCTATATAATCAAATTTATTAATACAATAAAGAGAGTCTTATATCATCATTCGTTTGTTTAACTCCTCTCCTAACATTCGCCCTACATGGCGACCCTGCCGAAGTAATTCGCGACACGAATATGACACCCTCCGCCGTATTTGGAGTTGAACATTTTTTCTTTGTGCAACTGATGAACTATCATGCTGTCTATCATTGTGCTGGTACTTCTACTGGGGTCCCTATATTGCTTGTATCGGACATATAGGCGATGTCATATAAAGTGAATTAATACAGAGATAAACAGAAATACCCCAAGAAGGTCTGTTTTTCGGCAACCACAACCCCCCACAAATATGGAAGAGGCAAGTCAACCAAGGGCGTATTATAAAGTATGACCGGCGCTGATCAGTGTTTCAAAATGGCGTTTAAGTGCGTATAAAATGAGTAAAAAAGTGCGTGTCTATTAATAGTGCAAAAATAAGGGTATTGTGTTTATAAATCAACGACGTAAATCTGGGACTCTAGCCTGTATTACTGAACTTTATATTTTAAATTAAATCATGTATTCGTTGTACTGTCTTTAATCGTCATTTAACCGTATTATTATTATTTATTTCTATTAAATATTTCGTAAAATTATTTATAGTATACTCTATTCTACGTATTGGTGGTAAGTTATGAATATTTCTTTAGAACAGTTATATGAGAAATTAAAAGAAGTGAGAACATATTTAATTAAAATTGGACCGAGTAGACGTGAAGGAAAAGTTTTAGATACTAAACTTAAAGAGGCCAATGAAGTATTTAGTGACTATTCTAAGTTGTTAATAAATTTTAATAGTAAAGTAAAGGAAGGTAAGATTAAATCTACTGATATTCCATCTTATCAAACCTATTGTAAGAATTTTGAATCATTATATCAGGATATTATAAAATTGTGTAAGCCCGAGTGTGTACAATCTGAAAATCCGAGCAATATGGATACTTTCGATTTGAAAACGGCTTTGACTTTATTACCTGTTATGTCAGATGACGAAACAAGTGTGAAACAATTAGTAGACAATATTCAGTATTATAATTCTTTGTTAACAAAACAGGAATGCAAAAAGAATTTAATTAAATTCATATTAAAAAGTAGATTATCTCAATCTGCTAAATTACGTCTTCAAGACGATTACTCTAATGTTGAAGACTTGGTAAGTGACATGCAGAAAGAGTTGTTGCCAAGAAAAGGAGCAGCAGCAATTCAAAATAAATTGCAAAAATTACGCCAAAATGATATGTCAATTGCTGATTATGGAAAACAAATAACTGAGTTATTTGTGGACCTTACGATATCGCAAGCCAACGGTAATACCGAATATTACAATATTTTGAAAACTGTTAATGAAAAACAAGCGATCAAGCAATTTTCCGATGGCTTACGAAATCGTCGAATCAGCACAATAATTTCTGCTAGAAATTACAGCTCTCTGAAAGATGCCATTCAAGCAGCTCAAGATGAAGAGACTTCATCATCATCGGCCGCAGGAGAGGTGATGGGTATGTCGAGTAAGAACTTTTATTATCCTAGGAATTTTCATCATAATTCTAGGTATCCACGCGGCAACGGGCGTAATCGGCAAATGTTTTCACAGCGAGGACACTACCATGGAAACTCGCAGCGATCGAGTTCATGGAACCACTCGAACTCACGTGGCCAAGAACAGCGAGGACGATATAATCGAGGTATGTTTCGTAATTATCGCGGAAATCAAGGGATAAAAAGAAATGTAGTCAATCTAATTAATGAAAAGGAATCAACTTCAAATGAACCCCGACTAGATAAGTTTTTTCGAGAATAAACAAAATCATTTAATTTTGGCTAGTAGTAACAGCAATTGTTTTGTTCATTTACCAGTTTCATCATGCAATAAAACTTATTCTTTCTTAGTCGACACGGGCGCATCTTTATCCGCCGTAACATATAAACATGCTATCGAATTAAGTGTGTCATTACATAAAGAGAATGTAATTATAAACGGTCTAGGTGGCGAGGTGCAAACAATCGGATATGTTTATGTTCCATTAATGATTCATGGATCTGTTATTAATCACAAGTTCTTTGTTTTTAATTCGTTACCAATTTCGTCGCATGGAATTCTAGGTAGAGACTTTTTGAATAGATTTGGAGCATGTTTAGATTTCGAGAAAAATATTTTATCTTTGAAGTTAGGGTCAGGCCACACTTGTTTCTTGCCTTTCACTAATAATTATAATATTAACGTATTGGAAATTCCCCCAAGAAGTGAATCTATACATTATATTCAAACCGATTTTCAAACCGATTGCATTATTTGTTCACAAGAATTACAAGATGGTGTTTATTTGGCTAGCTCGATAGCGACACCAATTAGGGGAAAAATACCAATAAAAATATTAAATGTTACCGAAAAATCAGTAACATTGTCAGGAATAAATCCTGCAATTCATGATCTTAACGATTATAATATTTGTAGTTTTGAGAAAAATGAGAATAATTCAGACCGAGTAAAACGATTATTTTCCTCATTAAAATTAAATAATTTAAATGACTTAGAAATTCAAAGTATTCAAAATATTTGTGCAAAATATGCAGATGTTTTTTATTTAGAGGGCGATAAATTGACAACAACAGATATTTACACTCACAATATTTTTTTGAAACCAAACGTTAGTCCAGTGTTTTCAAAACCCTATAGGTTACCAATTAGTCAGAAAAAGGAAATTAATCGTCAAATTAGCAACATGCTTAAAGAAGGGATTATAGAACCTAGTAAAAGCGACTGGTCTAGCCCAATATTATTGGTGCCTAAAAAATTAGATGAATCGGGTAGTAAAAAATGGCGATTGGTAGTGGATTACCGTAAATTAAATAACTGTATAGAGGACGATAAGTACCCCCTCCCTGATATCACAGAAATCTTAGAATCTTTGTCTGGAAGTGTATATTTTACACATTTAGATTTATATCAAGGGTATTACAATGTTAATTTAGATAAAAGTTGTCGAAAATTTACTGCTTTCAATTCTGGTCAATACCAGATGACGAGAATGCCCATGGGATTAAAAACAAGTCCCAGTTCTTTCTCGCGAATGATGAATTTAGCAATGTCAGGACTAAATAATGAAAAATGCTTAATTTATTTAGATGACGTCATTGTTTTTGGTAGACAACTAGACCACCATAATAAAAACTTACAGGATGTTTTTGAAAGACTTCGTTCAGTAAATTTAAAATTAAATCCTTCAAAA
Source organism: Parnassius smintheus behrii (assembly GCA_036936625.1). NCBI lineage: Eukaryota > Metazoa > Arthropoda > Insecta > Lepidoptera > Papilionidae > Parnassius > Parnassius smintheus. The sequence continues at coordinate 7,883,620 of JAUPFT010000021.1, read as the reverse complement.
TGTACATTTCTTAAAAAACAGATTTTATATTTGGGACATTGTATATCTAACGAAGGGATTTTACCTGATCCTGAAAAAATAGATACAGTAAAAAACTATCCTTGTCCGCAGAATGCCGAAGAAGTTAAAAGATTTGTGGCGTTCACAAACTTCTATAGAAAGTTTATACCCAAGTTTGCTGAAATTGCGCAACCATTAAACCAACTTTGTAGAAAAAATATTAATTTTGTTTGGACTGAAAAATGTCAAAAGTCTTTTGAAACACTCAAAAAACGTATTATGTCCCCCCCAGTTTTGGATTACCCTGATTTTTCAAAAGAAAATTATTTCATTTTACAAACCGATGCATCTAATAAAGCAATTGGAGCAGTTCTGTCGAATAAAAATGGAAGACCAATAGCATTTACTAGCAGATCTCTGAACAAGGCTGAATCAAACTATCCAGTTATAGAAAAAGAGTTGTTAGCGATAGTATGGGCCGTCAAACATTTCAGACCGTACCTGTATGGGCAATATTTTAAAATCAGGACTGACCATAAACCTCTAGTATACCTATTTGGCATGAAAGATCCATCGAGCAGGCTTATGAAGTTTCGTTTGATATTAGAGGAATATAATTTTGACGTAGAGTATGTAAAGGGTTCAGATAATGCAGCTGCAGATGCTTTATCTAGAATCTGTGTGAGTTCCAAAGAGTTAAAAGAATTAAATGAGAACATCGTTAGTGTCATGACACGAGCAAAATCGCGAAAATTAAATAAACCAGGATCCTCCTCGTTGGACATGATACACACAGACTTGAGGCCTGATCAACCAAAAGTCGTAAGTAATCATGTCAAACCAGTAGAATCAGTGGAGTTGCGTATGGTTAATAAAGATGATTTGAAAACATTAAGAAAATTAAGAGTTATTAGTAAAGAAAATAATGCATTTTGTTATGTAGAAAAGGAAAAGATAATTTATATTAAATATCTAAGTTCCGACTCACGAATGACGCGACGCGAATTTGTGAGGGAATTAGATGATTTTTGTAAGTTAATAAATATTAATGAAGTATGTATAATAAAGAAGGATGGTAATAAGGAATTTATTAAAAAACTAGTTGAAGAAATCAAATCTATGAATGATAGGACCGGTCCACGTGTACATATAATAAGTAATGTAAAAACGATATATAATAATGATGACAGAAAGGTGATATTAAATGACTTCCATCTCCTACCTAGCAGTGGCCATGCAGGTATGAGAAGGATGGTCAACAATATAAAAAAGTATTATTATTGGCCTGGATTAGATAAGGATGTAAAGAACTTTGTTAGGCGTTGTGACAAATGTCAGCGTCAGAAATTTTCGTTACCCGTAAGAGAGCCATTAGAAATAACAACGACAGCTAACACAGCGTTTGAAAAGATATATTTAGACTTAGTAGGTCCATTTGAAGTTGATAATAATAATAACTCTTATGCTTTAACGCTACAATGCGAACTCACTAAGTATGTCGAAGCATATCCCTTAATTTCTAAAAAAACCAACGAAGTAGCAAAGAGTTTTGTTACTAACTTTATTCTTAGGTATGGAGTACCGAAAGTAGTAACTACTGACAGAGGGAAAGAGTTCACCGCATCATTATTCCAAGAGGTATGTAAATTGCTTCAAATAAAGCAATTAAATTCGACTGCTTACCACCACCAATCACTAGGTGCGTTGGAAGTGTCACATAAAAATTTAAATGCTTTTCTTCGCATTCAAATTGATAATCACCCTGAAACATGGAGCGACTGGTTACCATTTTGGTCGTTTGCCTATAATACGACAGTTCATACAGAGACGAAATTCAGTCCTTATGAACTAGTCTTTGGTAAAAAATGTTCACTTCCTAGTAATTTGTCAATAGATTTAGAGCCACTTTATAACTACGATCATTATCCTTGTGAGCTCAAATACAGGTTACAATTGTCACAAAGAGAGGCAAGAAATAATTTGATAAAGTCTAAAGAAAAAAGAAAAATTATATTTGATAAATATACCAAGCCTATAAAATACAATGTAAATGATTTAGTACTCTTAAAAAATGAGTCAGGTAGTAAACTAAGTGACCTATACTCTGGTCCTTATAAAGTTGTTAAAGATGTAACACCAAACGTAGAAATAATTAAGAATGGTAAAAATGAATTAGTACATAAAAACCGCACGAAATTGTATATCCAATAATAAATAAAACATATTTTATATGCTTTGTCTAAGTACATTTATTATTATTTTTTATTATTATTATTTCTTTCTGTAGATTACTTAATATTATGTAATTATAAATATTCTAAATTAAATAATCATTAAAAAAAATGTTCTTAAAATAAATACCTTATATAATTTTATAATGTAACTGTTCTTAATATTTACAAAAATAAAATCTTTTAATGTATCGATGACTAAAAGAAAAAACAAAAAAAAATGTATCCTTGTATTGTCACATTTTTTTTTTTCTTTTGGATGGAAGGTGTAGTAGTAGTAGTAAGAGTATATAAAAGTACACACACACGAGTGTAATAATAATCCTATATAATCAAATTTATTAATACAATAAAGAGAGTCTTATATCATCATTCGTTTGTTTAACTCCTCTCCTAACATTCGCCCTACAGGACGTACTCATAATAACGATAATAAATAATACTAATAAAACACTGCAGTCTAGTTCTTTGACTTTGACTATAATTTACTAGTAAACTTTTAGCAATAAGTGAAAAAATTCAAGGCTTATTAGTGAAATTTTATTTGGTGCAATCACGAAATGCAGTCGTAAAACTGTTAGCGCAAACATTTGCTTGACTGTAGTTCACAGATTATTTAAATAATATGTGCTGTAATATAAGTCACGCTATCGTGGTATTAAATATAAGGCTTTCTGCAATAAATAGATTTTGAAAAAAATATACGTTACAGATATTTATCATTCTGTTGTTCTGCCAGCACATGTACAAACCGTTTTGCAGTTTAATCGTGCTGTGTAGTAATCATTTACTCTTGTAATGTATTTCATGTATCATTAAATAAAAAAATCAATCTAGTACTTGTGCTTACATATTTTTAAAAATCATGTATTCGCATTGCAAATAAAAATATAAATATAATATGAGCGTTTATATAACGAAAAATATGTTGAAGCTATATAAAATATTAAATTCTTCTTTTGGCTAAATTTCCTAGAGCTTTTAAGAACTAATGAAATGTCTTGGTGATAAAATATATTATTTATTTATTCTTTCTTGTACACCTAAATACAGAATATGGATGGCAGTTCAATTGAATGCGTTCCTGACACCTATCAGTTAGTCACGACTAGTGATGGGCACAACATAACACTGAGTTCGTTACCGTTCCTCCAAAATGAACCGCCGCGTTATTTTTAATATTATTTTCGTTTTAAATTGGCGGAATCATTTAAAATTTATATTTTAGTAATTTAAGTGGAAACCAAAAAAAGGTAATATTAATATAATAAAATCGTTCTGTATATTCTTTGTTACAAAGTTACAATCTGTATTTCTATGCAATAAAGTACATTGAATTGAATGTGCGTACAGAATATTAATCAGACTCCGATTCGCTTGAGTAGGTGGTGTCTTTATCATCATCTTCGCCTACATGTATAATTATATTATTATCAATAACAGAATCAATCCTGATATCTCGGTCAAAATGTTCCACAATCAGGTTTTTAGTCTTCTCAACAACCTTTGCCCAGTCATCTCTTGTGACTTCCCCGCAGGCTTCTTTTAATAGGGTCATCATCTTTTTCGTGCTGAATGGCGGGGAAGTATTGTGGCGGGCGGCGTAACCTTTTATTTGAGCCCAGATTATAATCAATATATATATATATATATATATATATATATATATATATATATATATATATATATATATATATATATATATATACTCAATCGCGTTATATTGGAAATGATACGGTGGAATTCTTAGAACGCGATGACCGTACTCCAGAGCCAGTTCATCGATTTCGTATCGCACATTTGCCGCTTTATTTTCTTTAACTAATTTAATTAGCTCTGGTTTTAGAATCTGCATATTTGCGCCAATGCCTTTTGCTTGTCACCAAGCCACTATTTCTTCTTTTTTATTAGCTTGGGTAGGTGGTTTCTGTATTTTGGTGGTTTCTACATTATCCAAGAATATTACAGAAGGCTCTGGTAGGCTGTGCAAAAGCACGTTCTGGAACCACTCCTCGTGGTAGTCATTTGTGGATTTTTATTGAATTGCCAGTAACGCGTTCTCCACAAAGCCGTATTTTGCAGAACCTGCGTGGCATATTATCAGACGGGCCCCCTTACCCATTGGTACTTTCGACGTCGACGCTTGTGTATCATCCGTCCAAGAACGGGAGACCGTGTGATTGGCGTTAAGCCATGTCTCGTCAATGAACACGACATTATCCCAGTTATTAATATTTTTTGCTTCTCTCAAAAAACTTATCCGTTTTAAAATTATGTCGTATCGTTCTAATAAAATTTTTCTTTTGTCTGTTTTTTTATACTAAAAACCAATATCTTTTAAGATTTTGGTTAAAGCAGTTTTACCCCCGCTAAACAGTCCAGTTTCTCTTAACGATGCCAAAAGCTTCTTCCTGTTGAGATATTCATTTCAGGAATAGTAACCATATGTATGATTTCGGCGTCAAAGGCCGAATATGTATATGTCAATATCTTTCACGGGTTTAGTTCTAGGTTTCTTAAAAATTCGTAAAATATTATCTTCCGTGCCAGTAGAGCCGAACTTTTCTTTATTAATATTTGTAATCGTTCGTTTGCTAACTCCAAACGCCTGAGAGACGCGTTCTTGTACTTGTTCGACAGGTAACAGGGGTCCGCCATTTTACCGCTTCCGCTCAAAGTAATCTTGCAGCTTGATGATTAACTCACGGGCTCCACTTTTCAATTTTTGTCCACATTTAGTCATTATTATGCACCAAAAGTAAAAAGAACGCAATACAAAACACAATCGAAGTCCGATTTAGCGCCGATGTCATTTTGAAAAGCAGAAACAGTCTATTAAACGAAAGCCGAGTTAATCAAATAAAAACAGATCGACAACACTTGAATAACGTGATCTATGCGCACGAAACGACAACAGACGACTATTTTAGCGTCACAATGTGGCGGCCCATAATACCATTTGGGGTTACTATTTTCAACCTAAATATAAAAATGCTAATTTCTTTCCCGCGTTCGCTTTGGTCGTAGTTTTATTTTTATATTTAATAAAAGTTATCTTATAGTCCATTATTTTCAAATTTTTAAAAAGAAAAAAAACGTATTATTTTATAAAGTACAACTGTATAAGAACAGATTACGATAATGTTATTGCCTGTTATTGTTAGCACAGCACTACAAATATAAAGCGCTGAAATAACCTCGTAATAGCGCAGTATAGATTTAGAAAAATATTATTTACCAAGTTATTTGACACTCAGTTTGGCACAAAATTATAACATTCATTGATTATTGATATAATAATATTGTTTTAATACTTATCAATTGTTAAAACGGTAAACAACCAGCAAAAATATTTTTATCGTAACTGCAACGCCATTACAAAGTTACGTCGTCAGTTCAATCGCGAAGTGTCAGGAACGCATTCACTGAACAGCCGAACTATAGGCGGTTTTAACTCCCTGAAAGTATAGGTCACTCACTGTCTGTAAGAGACTTCCAGACAAAGACATAATAGAGCGAGTGTACGTAGAAAATGTAGTTAGCTATATAAATATATAGATATTAATATATTAGGTAGTAATGATAGAGCTTAAAATATAGAAACGAGAAGGTAATGTAACTTTTGTTTTAGTATATTAACTTGTGTAATTGGTAATACGTTACGAACATAACTTATTGTTAAACAACTAACATGTTCTAAGGTCTATCAGTTTCCTTAAAATGTTAAACATTAACGATGTGATTTCAGTTTTTGGCAAGCTAAACAATTAAGGAGTGTATACCGAACGCATATTTTCAATTACCCTGTCCACCCAAGATCCTGACCTAAGAGCTGTAGGGTCCATCCGTTTAAAATTAAAATTTTTGATAGCCACGTTTCGATTTACAATGGAACGTAATAACTCTGTTCCAAAGTACTATTTACCTAGGCTGCACTAAAAGTATCGGGAATGGAATATTTCCACTGTTTCTGTCATATTAAAATCTTTTTAATTGAAAACACCTTGGTTTTAAAAATCGAATACCATTTATTTATTTAAATAAAGATTCTCAGTAATGTCACAAGGTTTTGTCAAACTCGTTTAGTCGTTGAGAAAATGTAACTGACACGAGAAAATTTAAGAGCGGTGATTTATTACGACTTTCGAAGTGGTTTAACACAAAAACAGTGTGTTGACCGGATGATTTCTGCATTTGGTGATGAAGCCCATCCAAATCCACAATTTATCGCTGGTTTGCTGAATTTCTACGTGGACGTGTCAAGCTCAGTGATGATCAAGGTCAAGGTCGTCCAAAAACTGCAGTCACCCAAGAAAACGTTGATGCTGTGCGTAAGCTGATTGAGGAAGATCGACATGTGACATACAGCGAAATTCAGGCAACTTTAGAAATTGGCACAAGTCAAACACAAATAATCTTGCACGAACAATAAGGTGTAAAAAAGTTGTTTTCCCGAAGGATACCGCATTCGCTCTGTTAAGAGCAAAAAGCGGCTCGCGTTACTTGGTGCGTCATAACTCTCGAAAGATTCCACGCAGGATCCTCAAATGCTGTATACAACATCGTATCAGGTGACGAATCCTAGATATACGCATACGAACCCGAAACAAAAAACCAGTCACGAGTTTGGGTGTTCGAAAATGAGTTAAAGCCAACAAAAATTGTTCGTTCACGGAGTGTTGCAAAAAAATGGGGGCCACGTTTGTCTCCAAAACCGACCATGTTACAATTATTTCTCTTGAGGGACAAAGAACGGTTAATGCAGAATGGCATGCTAGCATTTGTTTGCCACAGCTCGTTTCTGAACTCCGTAAAGAGAACTGCAACAGCCGCATCATCCTCCATCACGACAATGCGAGTTTTTACACCGCACACAGAACAAAAGAGTTTTTAGAGCAAGAAAACATAGAATTATTAGACCATCCACCGTACAGCCCCGACCTAAGCCCTAATGATTTCTATACTTTCCCTAAAATAAAGAATAAATTGCGTGGACAGAGATTTTTATCACCCGAAGAAGCTGTGGACGCCTACAAAACGGCCATTTTGGAGATCCCAACTTCCGAATGGAATGCTTGCTTCAATGCTTGTTTCCATCTAATGGAAAAATGTGTCAAATTTCGCGGAGAATGCTTCGAAAAGCAATAAATACATTTTTAAATAGTAATGTTGTGTCACTTCCTTGATTCCCGAAATTTTCCGTGCCGCCCTCGTACCAACTTATGAAGCACACATTATGTCTGGTAATAATCGGTATTCCTTAAGATTATCGATATTAAGCTAAATAAACTAACTTTACTGCTAATTCCAAGTCTAGATAAAGTACTTTCATGATTTTCTGCCCTTGTGAAAGACTACGTATTAAAAAAGAAGTGACTGTCTATAATATTAAATAAATAAATAAATTCCATTAAGCACGGGGTTTATTTGCATGCTAAAAAACATAAAAAACCATTTTTAAAAATTTTGTGTATGCCCGTCCGGCTAATTTCGATATAGCTGAACCAATTGTGATGAAACTTTACAAGCAGATAGAGAGCAATGCCAGGAGGGATCTGGGTAATATTTAATATAATTTCAAAAAGTAATAAATGGCCATACACTGCCTTGTAACTAAATTACGTCACATTAACATTTCCTATTCGTGCGAAGTCTGGGTGGGTCGCTAGTAATAAATCTAGAATCGACATTAACACAAAAAATATTGAACCGTGAACATATTTAAAATTATAATCACGGCCCCTTATTTTCATGTTGCTTCTTTCGCTTAAAAAACGAGTTGATATTTAAATGAAGAAAAGAAAAATTTGTGAGTATTGGGGTTGGAATTCCGTGACTTACAAATTACGATGGAAAATTACGCGCGTATATGAAGGCCATTATTTAGCAACCAAGGAGAGATTAAAGAAGACTATGTGAAGCTTGTATACGTTAGATCTACTAGATTTTGACAAGCGAAAATAATTTACAATACATTAGATAAAATTGTGTTTATGAATTTTATCGCGTTTAATTTAAACTTATTTTTAATTTTCAGCGTTACGAAATTAGGTAATGAAATCTATTATCTCTTCCACGATCCGTTTTTAAGATTTTAGCTAATTTTCGATCTAAATAACAGTTATTATATTATGCAGTTTTCACACTTCGCAGGCAAAATACGTTGAATTTGCAAGGGCCATTGTAATCGTCGATCACAATTTTATGCCTTTTATGACGAGCGCGGTGCTCTAAAATTAAATCGTGAAGAAATCTGCATGTGGAGAGTTAAAAAATATTTGTGGGCATGTTAAGTTCATCAAAACGGCACGCTTAATTCGTTTCTGTTTAAAAAAACCTCTTTTACAAATGAGGGGAAGGACAATATCTATTTCTAGCCGTGAAACTTATCTAGGAAGCAATTTTAATTTTAGTTACCATAACTTACAAAATGCTAGTAAGTTAATATTATATTGATGCGTAATACTGCTGGACATCTACTTCTTATAAAATTTAATAATTTTATATTACATATTATAAAATGAATAAAATAACAATATCATATTATTTAACGAATAAATTATTATCAAACTGAGTTTCCCCAGTCAGCGCCAATATTACTTTTTTGGTCAGTAAATGAGCAAGATCGTATTATTTTGTTTAAAACCACAGAATTATTTTTAGGAAAATTTATTGGGTAGTTAGTTTAGTTTAGTTTACGACGGGCTGTTTTCCGCAACTCCACGTCTAAGCGTGTATTTTGCGTGTGGGCAAGAATACTATGGTTATTCGAGCCATGATATCTCCCCGAAGAAGCTCAGCAGTCCCTTGACGTTGCAAGCAACTTCGTGGGCGATCCCGGCGTGCCGAGATGTTTAGCCCTGTATGAAGCGACTTCTGTACATGTCAGCAACACGTAAGCCGCCGTTTCTTCCTCTCCCATGCATGCCCTGCACAGGGGACTATCAGTAACACCTATGGTGAACAAATGTTTGTTAAAAGAGCCATGTCCTGTGATAGCACTTGTTACTATCCTGATCTGTGGCTTGTTCAGTCTCATTAGAACCTTGGTTAGACGACTGTTTATTTTAAGTAGGGCATCCCTAGCTTGTACAGTCTACAAAATTTTTCCAAAGCTGAACGTGTAAATTATTGAAGTATCTACGTACCAGTGAACGAACGTAGCCAAAGGGGATTGGTATTATTGGTTCCGGCCCTATAGTTGCCAGGGCCGATCCCCTTCTGGCCAGTTCATCTGCTGCATCGTTGCCTCTAGATCCACTGTGTCCCTTACCCATTGCAAAGTCACATTGTTGTGCTTACAAACCTCATTCAATCGTTGATGGCACTCGTATATCAGTCCCGAGTTTGTCACATTGCAACTCAGAGCTTGTAGTACCGCCATACTGTCGGTCGGTATTCTGATGGAGAAGTCTTTCACCTTCCTAGCATCTATTGCTATGGCCGCTTGGATGATACTCATGCATTCAACCTGAAATACTGTGTTGTGGGTACCTAGCGGTGTGCATATGTGGATATTAAGTTTTTCAGAGAAAGCCCCAGATCCCACACCTTCATTTGTCATAGAGCAATCCATGAAAACTTTGAGCCCTCTTGGATCCAATCCTTCCAGATGGTCAGTTTCCTTCAATTGGTGTATCGGGTAGTTATTTTGAAAGTATTTATTTTATGATAATTAATACGTCGAATAAGGAAGTGATATCATCGTTTCTTTCCGAGACACGATAGATATATAAATTTCACTACGCACGCAAACGCATACACACGCATAAACGCACGCACGCAATACAGCAGTATTATGCTGCTATATATTATATACGCTGGTATTGTGTGGTAGCGTGGACCTTCCTCGTTCGAGCCGACGCGTTCATGATACAACCATAATCTACAGCGTGGCTCTACTACACATCAAATTTAATATCGGATCAACTAAAATTACGCTTAAAAGTCTCCTGTTTAAACTTAGAGGATATAGAGAATTCTTAACTTTTATTATCATTTATATACTATATAAAATTACTACGAAATTGCAGCGTAATAAAAGGTACAGTTCTCATTATTACGTCTGGTACAAGTATACCAGTTGGACGTAGTTATCTGTCGTTTTACAACTGCCCTCGCACTTGGAACCACGTTTGGTTGTAATTTATCGAAAAGTGAACCGGATAATAGAATTGTCAAAGTTAGAGCTTAATTCAAGTTTTATGAAAATATCCACTTGAACTCAAGAATTTTTATTATGATTATCTGAACATACTTTTGCTTATTACAGGTACATATTATGTTTCTTATTAACTAACAATACTTATTATGTATGTTAAAAAGAGCAATGTGAGAACTAAGAAAAGTAATTTATAAGAATCGTAAGTAAAACTTTATAAGTGGGCACTAAAATGATGCTAAATATGTAGAAAAAGCCTGTGTTAGTACACTCTTAGACTCTTCAAACACACCAATACACGGATGTTTGCAGTACGCAAAATAACTGTTATATTACGAATAGAGTTCAAAAGAAACAGACAGAGTAAGGGGGAGAAGCATGAGGTGGTTACAGCCCGCAGCCCACTCATGGACTTTGTCAAAGGAATTCAAAACGACTAACAATCTCAGTAGTCCTTTGCATAGCTCCCTGTACGAACTCATGCTTCATCTTACGGCTTATATTGAAGTTTATATTAATTTCTCAGTATTCTATGCTTCTAATAATGCTTTAATATACAATCAAAAGCACTAATATAAGTAAAATTGGTTTATTTGTTAAGGACTTTTTATAACTGTACTAACACATTTACAGTATTTTAGAGTATACTGGCGGCAGGACTCTATACCTAGGAGTCCGTCTGAGTACCATCCTATCACCTATTTCTGCCGACATAAGGTAGTGTTTTCATTGCTGCGTTTAGGTGTAAAGTGTGTAGAGTCAGCATAATTACACTCTGTGCGGCATTCCATTTAAGGTGGAACCTTCGGACTGTTCCCAGCCATTCTCCCGCAAGATGGCGCTGAAGTCAACATTTTTTAGTTTATTTACTGTTTTGTGTAATTGGAAAATTAGTAAGTCGTAGGAGTAGACTTAGCGGTTATCGGATATTATATTTTATTGGAATGGGTCATATCATTGCCTCAAAATCAATCCAATTCGAGATTAATTTTGATTATAACATCTGTCATTGAATCCCTATCCCTGTTATCCCTACGTTTATGAAGCTAGAACACTAGATGGCGTGTATGTAAAAAAACAAGTTTTAATTTTTCTGTATGTGTAGATTGGGTAGGCAGAACTACAAAACGCTATATACGATTGTTATAAAAATAAAATTTATATTTGTTGGCGTAAACTATTTAATTGATTTATAACTTTGGGAAATATATTATGTCAACATTGATTACAATATAACGCAGTTTTATTTTATTACATTACACTATTGAATTTTTTATCAAAACAGAAGTACCTATTTGAAGCAACATAATTATACTGATACATGCCTATTCACTCAAAACTAATAACACTGATGATTTGTAACAGTACCAATTATTACAATAATTAGACATTTCATACCACCACGTAAGAAATTATAACTCACAAACAAGAGATAACAACAAATCTATAACACAGGAAGTTTGAAAATAATATTTCTTAATTTCGAAGCACTCAACACAAGCTTTTAGTAAAATAAAAATATAAATCCTATACAATATACTATATAATATAATTCTTGTATATATATAATCGGAATCTCAGAAACGGCTCAAACGATTTTCATAAAATGTCGTTTTATCCCCGTTTTCAGGCAATGAAAGACTGCTACAATATAAGAAGGTAAATTTTAATACTATAATAATGGTCGTAATAGCTCAAGTGGATAACGCACTGTCGCGATATCGTAGTTCCATGGTTCTCGTCTTGTCTTAAGATTGACTTTTTCCCCTTTTTTTTCAAGTTCCCTTCTTTTGTGAGAAAATCTATTACTACGAGCCCTTTTTGCAGTATTTTTCACAAAGTGGTAAAATAAAAATTAGAAAAAAATGTTTTATTAGGGTAGCCCCCCTATATGTAAAGTGGGAAGTGATTTTTTTTTAAATAATCGCTCCAAAAGTAAAAAACAATGTGTCCCCCCCCCCCCCTCTAACCTTTGAACCATAAGTTTAGAAAATATGAAAAAAATCTGAAAAGTAGAACTTTCTAGGAAAATCATTTTGAACTTGGATGGAAACAACAGTACCCACTATCGGGAGCAGTTGCAGGAGCGCGGAGCGCTGCTGGAGCGCGAACATAATGGATACCCACCTTTAAACTCATAAGTGGGAACACTTATTGTGACGGACGGGAAACTACGGAACCCTAAACTGAGCGTGGCCCGACACGCTCTAGGCCGGTTTTATTACAACGGATTTTCGGTCAGATTTCAAATCAAATCAAATCAAATCAAATAATTTATTTGTCAAACATAGGTAAAAAGTTACAAACTTGGTGGAAAAGGTATAATACGTAACACTATGTTTTGCCTACTAAGGCATACAAATATTTGTTTATCACCATCACCTTAATTATCAATTTCATAAATATTAACATGTTATAAATAAATCGTCCATTAATTTTCGCAGTTGACATGATAATAGGGCCGAAATTGCGTGCGGCAAACCAAAGTGTATAGGGATTGCGGTTGGTTGGTAATAACTGAAGCGTTTAGCTAAACCGATATTTTTATACTAATAGGGTAATAATCTAGCACGCTATCCACCCCTGAGTACTAAAACTAAACAGCTAGTTATCAATAAAATGGGACTCCTTGGTGGGTAGACTTTGAACAGAACACACCATCATCATCATCGTCGTTGTTACAGCTAAACACAAATCCACTGCTGAAGCCTGTAGCCTTCCTTGGAGAAATGCATGCCTGGTCGTCATATATCTTGTGAGGCCTGCCCGCTTTTCGCATACCGGTACGAGGCTGCTACTTGAAAATCTTTCTTCCCCATTGTTTGTCAGTGCTTCAAGCTATATGGTTCACCCATTTTCTATTCAGCTTACTGTTATATAATAAAAGAACAACAACAAGCGCCAGGAGTTGTTTAATAATTGTATTTTAATAATTTTTTGATAATTGTTACGCTAATAGCCATCTTTGTAATTAAAAGATGCAATATATTTCAGCGTAAAATAGTATTTTAATGCTGCTTTATCATATGATGAGAAATGAAGCACTCCATTTTAGTCTCTAGGGCATCGCATCAGCATTTTGATTCTTAAACGAGGATTGATTGTAGATACAGATGTCCATGGGCCGCAGCATCCACTTGCCATCAGGTACACCGTATGCTCGATTGTGACGTTGTTCTATTAAATAACATTTAGGGAAGTAAAGTTTCATGACGATGATGATGATGATGGGAAATTTTCTTGTTTATTTTTTGAAAAATATGAATATATTTTTCACAAAATTGAAAAAAGCAAAATATAGGCAGCAATGCTAAATGAAATTGCAAGGAATGTACTCATACGACGTAAACTTAAAAAGTCGTATAGAAATAAGAAAAGACCGAGGCCATTATTGCCCGAGAATAAGGAATGAAGGAAGGTATAGTTATCTTCAAGGAACTATTATTTTACGTTGATCTCAAAGGCAATTCCTGGGCTCGTACATGTTTAAGATAACTTAATATTATTATCATTACAGCCTTCAAAAGTCCAATACTGAACATAAGCCATAAGCCGATTCATTCCCTCTTATGTGCGGACAAATATTCTCAGTCAAATACTGATTTGTTTGTCTTATATTTATGTACGCAACTATTTGATCTTTACTTGATCCATCCATCATTGCCGCATTAACGAAAACAGATACTATAAAATATCTAGGTTGACACAATTTTAAATTTCTGCAGGCACGTCGATTTGTGCTAGAGTTCGTAAATTAATATATATTTTTAAATATCTCCGTAACACCTTAATTTTAAATTGATAAGACAGATATATTTAGCTTTATGTCAATCCATACTCGCTTATGGCATTACTTCCTGGGGTGGTGCCTCTAAAACAATATGTCTCCCACTAGAACGTGCTCAAAGAGCAGTTCTAAAGGTAGCCACTTTCCGTTCTTTCATGTTTCCTACACATCAACTCTACTTGGCATGTAATGTAATAACTGCCCGTCAGTTGTTTGTTCTGTACATCATATTAAAACAGCATACCGAACTTCCATTTAAATTAAAATTCATAGATAGGAGAAGAATGGACTTAATTTGTTTAAACCCTCTAATCAAACACGCATTTTTGAAGAGATTTTACATATTTTAGGACCATTTCAGTATAACAAGCTTCACAAATCACTAAAGATACACAGTGTAAGTTATAAGAAATGTTATATAATTGTAAGGGAATTTCCGAATAAATTAAATAACGAAGACACAGAGAAGTTGCTAGAAATTTTAAAATAGTTTTGTATTCATTGCAGGTTACAAATTATTGTTATTTAGTTATTTTATTTATTATATAATATAGTTTAATTATTTAAATTATCTTGCGTCCTATATTATAAAACCCCTAGTGTAAGTGATGGTCTGAAACACAGATACTCAACCTAGTTCAGACAGGTAGCTAATATTATAAACTTGAGTTTTCAATTTTTCTTTTGTAGATTCTACATTATTAAGATACACATAGTTTTAATTTTTATTAAGGCATGTTATTTTAGGCTTATTGTTACTTTCTTTAATTGTAATCACATTTGTTCTCTATGTAAGCACGTGTTTAAAAATGGAATAAAAATTATTATTTTTATTTATTTTTCACTATATATTTATTATTATTATGGGGGTTATTAATAGAGTATTCACATCTGGTTGAGCTGAATAAATACATAAAAGGCAATGAATGATGAAAAAATGATAAATATACATAAATATCCTATACCTTTAAACGAGCAATTCTTGTATATATATATATATATATATATATATATATATATATATATATATATATATATATATATATATATATATATATAATCGGAATCATATCAATAAAATTGTGTGCAGAGAGTTTCGGGGGCAATAAATCGATCTAGCTAGGATTTAGTTTTAGAAAATGTTTTTTGTCCGTGTTTTTAGGCAATCAAAAACTGCTATAAAATCGTTAGAATAAGAAGGTAAATTTTGACAGTCTATTAATGATTACAAATAGCTTAATTGGTATATTGGGCGGTCACAAAATCGCAATACCATGGTTCGAGCTCAGACCGACCGACCGAATTTTTTTAATTTTTTTTTCAAGTACTTTTCTTTTTTGAGAAAATCTATTTTTTCGTACCCTTTTTTTAGTATTTTTAAAAACACGAAAATTTAAATTAAACTAATTGCACTCATGATTTTTTATTCAAATAACCAGTTCAGTTTTTTCTATTATGTCGCTACGATCAAAAAATATTATCCGTATTTCATCAGTATGTAATTTGTATCTAAATATAATTTCCAAAACACACGAATTAGAAAAAACCGAGCGAAAAATACCGAGCAAAGTTCGGTCAACCGGATACTATATTTAATATACGAACGTAAACTGACATTGACATCTGAAATAAAGAATTATTATTATTATTATCTGGGGGGTATGTATATAGTTTTCTCGTCTGGTTGGGTTCTAAAAAATATAATTATAAACGAAAATTAAAAGATAAATATATATATATATACATATATATATATATATATATATATATATATATATATATATATATATATATATATATATATATATAAATATCAATAAAATGAAATAAATACAAAAATACATAAATAAATAAAAGCCCAACCAGATGGAAGCCCTCGGCAGGGGAGACCAAACGGCCGAGTGTTAGGGGGAAAGGGAAAGCAACAGGCGGACGATGCGGGCGGTATCGAGGAGCACCGCCTTCTTCATTTGAGCACGGAGTGGTACGTCACAGAGTCCCAGCCGCCTCAAACGACCCGAGAGGCTGGCTGGGATTAACCCGTTTGCAGAGAAGACTACAGGAATAATTTCGGTCAGCAGACCACCCTACATGTCGGTCACCTCGTGAGCCAGGTCCAGATATTTTTATTGCTTATCTGTTTCGGCTTTCACGAGATTTTCGTCATACGGAATGGTAATGTCGATCAAAAATATCCTTGACTGTGCCCGGTCCATCAGCAAAATTTCAGGCTTATTCGCAAAATAGTCCTGTCTGTGATGATGGTCCGGTCCCAGAAGAGACTGGCGCGGTCATTTTCAAGCATGGCTTTCGGCAAATTCCAGTCTACGAGACCGTATTCCAGAGCAAGCTCTCGTTGTAGAATTATGGCTACTAGGTTATGCCTGTACAAGTACTCAGAGTTATAAAGCGCCGAACAACCGGAGATGACATGCCTAAGTGACTCACCGGGATAGCGACAAGCTCGACAGACGTCAACGGTGCCATTTTTAGGTTGTACCTCAGATAATTATTGGTTTTAATGACTGTATTCTGTGTGGCCGTGGAAGGAAAGGGGGAGATCTCCCGCCGGGCAAGGTGTTCTGCCCGGGGAGCGGCCAACACTCCGAGTGATAGTTCGGAGATGTTCTAGCGCCGCCACATCTGTATTGCACAGACAAAACCCTCGGTTTCCCCGAAGAGGTCAACGAAACGTTTCCATTGGAGGGAGGCGACTGAATCTACGAAGGGCTCATGTAGAGCCTTGTAGAACTTCCCGTGGAGCTCCTTCTCTTTCCATACGATCTCGCGGTCAGAAATGCTTGCCTGTCCTGTAGCCTGCCATTGCTCGTTGGCTAAGGATAAAAGGGGTAAGCCCTTTATTACTAGAAATGACATTACTATAGAATGGATCATCCGATCTCGCCTGGAAGTAATGACGGAGGTTGCACACCTTGCGATTACGCATGGTGAGCGTACTCAGAAAGCCACACCCACCATGCTTTTGCGGTGTGTACAGCCTCATTACTGACGATCTCGGATGATGCGTCCTATGGAACGTCATGTTAGTGCGGACTTTTCTATGCTGGGCGCTAAGTTCGATCTGAGTCCACCTGAGTATGCCAAAGTTATACATGAGTAATTAAGCTTACGTTGTTCTTGTTGAGAGTCACTAATATGGATGTAAATATCTCCTACAAGAACATCATTAGAACAACACCAAGTATAAGAACAAAATAATGCTAAAATAATAATATCCCTATTTATCTTTACAAGAAAACAATTTGCGTTACGAATGCAAATTTCGTCAAATGATACATTAAGATCACTGTATATATATTTGCGACAACGCAGTCATTTTGTATGTAGTTATTTTCAGTACTAAATGTTTTATAACCGTTAATTACTGGAAATGTGCGCTTTGCAAACACTTTACACCTAACACTTAGATAAGATAATAAAATCCCAGTGCACTTTCGTTCTCACAATTAGTGAAAGAAACTCAGAGAAATTGTGTGATATACTCCCGATGTTTTGACTTAAAATATGTAGATCAGCGACGATAAGCAAAACCCTGCCAAGCCTGACAGTTAAGGCCATTTTTTTCTAGAATGGGAGAGGTCCATACCCAGTGCTTTACAGGAGAAAAAGTTGTCGCAGCGATCAAAATCGATCTAGAGGACATCAGCAGCTATACTTTCTTCACGATCATGATATTATTTGTTAATCCTACATCCTTAATAATTTAAGGTGTATCCAATTTTCAATAAGTTAGATTTAAAACTATTTTATAAACAGAATAGAATATAATAAGAACAGAACAGCATAGAGTAAATTGTGATAGAATAATTTTTATTCAAAGATTGCATGTAATTTTTATACCTATTTTTATTTTATTCTTGCCATTAATTCGGAAAGAAATCTTCTATCCTGGGAAGAACCAGCAAGAAACCTAGCGGAAGTTTTGTGATATATAA